>BQMF02000337.1:0-500947 GCA_027922465.2 Turritopsis dohrnii
AAGATGACGGACGTATTGTAAATTGACGTGTCTTGTTTAATTTGTTTGAAGATATAACTTAACGTTACAAGTGAGTTTTATTTGTGGAGACAGCGTTACAATTTCCCACAAAGTGGAGCCGTTGGAGGAGATTGACATTGTGATTGTGAGATTTGCTTTTCCACAGCAGTATTTACCTCCTCAGACATTGGACATTTGTATACCGTAATGCTTCGATTAGACGCCCGGGGCGTTTATTAAATTTTTTGAATTTTTAGGGGGCGTCTATTCAAGGGGGGCGTTTAAAAGAGGGGGGCGTCTATTGAATTTTTGTGAAACTCTTCTTTTTCGTAAATATAAACTAAATATAATCATCGATAAAAAATATACAAAATTAAACTTCAAGATCATCGTCAATATCATCTTCCTCGATCATGTTAAGTTCGGGGGCAGCAGCGATCACATCCTCGTCCCCGCTATATCAAAGGGATTTTCATGTAAGCTCCCGTCAATTCAATTTTCCATTTGGGCTTGAAGCAAAGCTTATTGAAGCTGAAACAATGCAATGTATTAGTTCTACATGCCTTAATTAGTGTGTCTCTAATAGACGCCCCTCTCTAGAGAGGGGCGTCTAATAAAGGGGGGCGTCTAATAGAGGGGGGCGTTTATTTAAAAATCTCCTGAAAAGGGGGGGCTTCTATTCGAGGGGGGCGTTTAAAAGAAGGGGGGCGTTTAATCGAAGCATTACGGTATTGCTTTTACACCTTGAGACTAGCTTTTTATCTTACTTTACAAAGACACCAGCCACATTAGGAAGAGATTTGCATTTTAATATTATAACATAATGTAACTCCAAAACAAAGTAAATTTAGGAACTTCCTTTTCCCCCATTGAAACTCCAAAACAGCTACTAAAAATAAGAGATAGGAAACCCAGTTAAATTTACTCTTGAGATAACCTTTTGCGTGAATATAAAACTGCCCAACTGCACATCTTGAAATTTATGCAATTGAACGATTATATTTAGGCATCTATGCAGAATTGATTTGAATACGCCAATTATGCTCCTATAAATTATTTATAAACTATATATTTGGTTTCACTAGTTCGTGTACCCGTCTATCACACCTTACTTACGCTATATGCATTCATATATTTTCATATGAAGCATCATCAAAAATTACCACTAGAACGTATGTATTGAAGTTAGAGACGGAAGAAGCAAACAATGTCACTGTTGGGACCACGCACGGTCATAAACTATAACAAGATTCGCAAAAATGCGACTATATATTTCCCCAAAGTTGCAAAATTTTTGTCAAATATTGTGTGTACATTGACAACCATGAGAAAAATGTATCATTAAATAAATACAGTATAACTACCATCAACCTGATACTCAGATAAGATTGTTGTTTTTACTAATCAGGGTGGAATTGAATTTAATACCACAACAAAACTTATTTTGGACTTATTATGAAATGAAGATGTTCATGGTCAAATGATAAGGTTCATCTTATAATTTTTGTGAGAAGCTACTATATGGACACTTACCTAAAAGTTATAAGACCTAAATGTGACTAATTAAAAGAATTTCATCATAACAAATGGCCTTCATTGAAAAAGAGTTAATTGACTTTTAAAAATTTAATGAACCAAATCCTTGGGGGTTTTTTTTCAATATCTTTTCGAAGAACAAATATTTTGGCAAACATTTTATATTATTGGATAGAGCATGAAAAGCTCTTTTTTGTGATATAAAATTCACAATATTTTATCAGACATATAATGAGATATACGCCTTGAAAGTTGAAAGTTGAAAGACATTTTGATACACACTGTACATATACCAGATGTTCCACGACCATATAATAGTCATTCGTCTTAATTCATAAATTGATATCAATTACTCTTGATAATGCCTTATACACCTGAAATAGTAAAACCAACAAACAAATTATTAAAAGCATAAATTTCCCATTCACAATACTGAAAGTAAGCAAAATCATTTATATACAGTGTGTTTCGTAATGCTGGAAATGGAAATTTTAAAGTTGTTTTTTTAAATGAATATACCGAATTTTAAAGTAATTTTTACATCAATGGAAAGCCATTTTCAAGCTCTTTCGGCTAGTATATTTTTGTGAAAAATGAAAAAGTGGTTTTTGAAAAAATAAGGAAAATGTCTTGGAAAAATGTAATTAAATTTTTAATGGTCGATTAAGATGTGAGTGAAAAGAAAAGACCTTTTGAAACAATGACAGCAATTTGGAAAACAATACACAAATTTAGGCTGTGTGTTCACGAAAAACGTTTAACTTTTATGTTTTTAAATATCAATTTGGGGGTCTCAGCGCAAAGATAAAATTAATAAAACTTTGTATAGATTTAGCGCTTTGAAACAATAAGCACGGTGTAATTAAACTACGTGTTAATCGACCATTAAAAATTTAATTACATTTTTCCAAGACATTTTCCTTATTTATACAAAAACACAAAAACACTGTATATTTAACATATTAATTATGTAATTATAATTATATTTTTAGAAATAACTCAAGTATATACAGTAGAACCTCCAATTAGCGGACACTCTAAAAGGCGGACACCTCTGATTAGCGGACAAAATATTTTTCCCCGGCCATTTTCTAGTCAAATCCTTATAAAATAGTCTCCAAAAGGCGGACACTCAATTAGCGGACACCTCCATTTAGCGGACAAAATATTTTGCACGGAATGGTCAAAAACCTATTTTTTCCCTCCATTTAGGACATCGAGGGTAAAACTGGTTTCAGACATGAAAATACAAGTAATGAGTGTTTTTAAACCATCTATTTCAAACATTTTTTTGTTTTGTTTTGAATTCGCACCAAAATGATGATGATGAAAAAGTTTTGGATAAAGAGTTTAAAGCCTTGTTTGATGAACTTGCTGATTCATCAATGACAAAAGAGGAATATATCGATTTTGATATCGAAGTGTGCACTTCACACCCCGAGATAAATTCCAATGAAGTTGACTGGAAAGTAAGCTCCGTGAATAAATGTGTTAGCAAGTATTTAAATAAAGAGTCTGGAAATGAAGAAAACCCAGAATCTGACCCAGAAAGCAAAGATGAAGTTCAAGAAATTGAACCGGAGGAAATTACACCACACGATGCCCTGATTTTCATTGACAAGTTGATTAATTTAAAAGAACTTAATGATAAGGAAAGGTCTACTCTATCTTCGCTAAAAGACAGACTTGAGGTTGTCAGAATTAACAACAAAAAACAAAAAACAATGAAGTATTTTTTAAACAATAAAAGTAACGATTTCAGCTCATAACGCTTTCTTTTTCTTTTCTGATGTTGATTTTGTTATTTTTAGTATTTTTTGACTTTTCTTGTACGATTCACAAAAAGTAGTTTGTTGTGTTTAAGTAATTTTTCTCGTGTCCTTTCATGTTCCTGTGTCTTTAGGAAAATGCCTAAGACCGTAATTTTATGTTTGCGACACCCTAGTACGGTTTAATTCTAAGATTTAGGCCCGAAATTCAAAACCCTCCAAAAGGCGGACACCTCTAATTAGCGGACACTAACCCGTTTCCCCGATGGTGTCCGCTAATTAGAGGTTCCACTGTAGCATGTACAGTGTGATTCAAAAATAAGGCTACCCAAAAAATTATTCACTGTAGCGTTTGACATAATTGTTGGATTAAGAAAAGTTTTAAGAAAAAGAAAGAAAAGGGCTATCTGCTGACATTAAAATCACATTGAAATGTTAAATATTCCAAAAGTTATAAGGGATTTTATCCCACATTTTATTAGTCTGGCTTTTTATGGTCAATTAACACTTCGATATAATAGCAATTAAGTCGTAAAAAATCTAAAAACACTATTAAAAACACAAGTATCTGTTTTGTTTCCCTGCACGTGCTGTACACAACACAGCTCTTCTCCTCAGCTTTAGCTACTGCACACGCCTTAAGTGCAGAAATAATTTTCTCATACGGGAGTTTGTTAATTATTTTGCACTAAATTACAAAGAAAGTTGTAAATTTATTTGCATTGTAATCACAACAGTAAATGTAAGTGCTATTATATCGAAGTGTCAATTGATCATAAAAAATCAGACTAATAAAATTTCGGATAAAATCCCTTATAACTTCTGAAGTATTTAACATCTCAATGCAATTTTACTGTCATTGGATAGCCCTTCTCTTTCTCTTTCTGTTGGTATAAAACTTTTCTTAATCCAACAATTATGTCAAACGCTACAGCGAATAATTTTTTGGGTAGCCTTATTTTTGAATCACACTATATATATAACTGATTTGTTTCTTAGCTCTTCTTGTCGTTTATTTTTAATTATCTTATCCAATTAAAGAATTTGTAAGCTGTATATAACTGTTTTACCTTCAGTTATTTTTCTCGAAGTTATAATGTTTCACCCAGTCATACGTATTAAATGTAAATACTACAATGGAGTTGACTAGTATTGAATTCAAAATCATAGAATATTTTTCAGTATCTATATACTAATACGCGCTGTGCATACCACTTTTTTCACGCTTTCACTCTCTAAAATTTCGGGTCGTTTTTGCGGTCACTTATTCATAATGGAGTGTCAGACCACGGCGGTTAATATTTTTCTACGATTAGTATAGGGGAAAACATTGCATTGCATATAATCGTTTCAAATGTTTTGATTATTCGCGAGATCAAGAAACAATAGACAACAACGAAAGTATTGCGCGAAGATTTATTTATGTTTTTAGGGTAAGTACGCTTTAGAACCTTTTTGTTTGTTTGTTTTGTTTTTCTTATAGTATTAATAGGGTTTCTACGTCATTACTTTCAAATAATACGCGATTGAGGAAATGAATATCATGGTTTTTAATCATGACGCTCTGGATTCGTAAAGAAAATCGCAATTGTTTACGATTCACATTTTGGCACTTTTACGACTTTCGCGTTTGGCCTTTATTTACATTGGGGTGTGGATTCCATAAACAATTACAGCGATTTTAATCTTTTTGTTGTTTACCTGTACGCACAATTTATTTTTACTACTGCATATATCGTATCGTGAAAGATTTATTACGAATATGTTGATGTGTTTCGGATCTTCTGATTAAAAAGTTTTTTTGTTCATAACTCCAGTGTTGAACTAAATATGCTTTAGCCGGAATACCTAGAGATTTTTAATTAAAAGAGTGAAGAGTGTTTTTTTCTGTGTTAGATATCTTTAATCAAGGGGAACCATTGCATTGCATCTTCAATTTAAAAAGTGAATAAAGTGGATGCACAGCGCGTATTTTTATTTTTGATGAATTAAAACCCGTGTGCTACACGCTGTTCTACACGGGATACTAAATTCTAAACATTCTACATCCAAACTTTATCTTTATCATACCAAAATTCATTATACTAAGCCTTTCTCTCTGTTCAGCTCACATAGATTAAAACCTGTAAAAACTTTTTACACGGGTTGCTAGTAGATGGATAATATTGTCTACATTTTTTGTTGTTAAGCAGTCCAATTTGATCACAAAAAGTGATTAAGATTGTACTCTTTTAAATAGACAAATTCCATGATGATGTTAACTGTTTTGATGTCTCATTAATTTAGACATTATATTTATTTAAATTTGTTAAAAATTAAAAAGTACATGACTGTCAGTTTCACGCTTAGTGCGATCCTCAGATATACATACAAATGAAAAATTCAAGGTGTTTATATACAATGTTAAAAAATGCTAAAAAAAAAAAAAAAATGCTAAAAAAACCGGAATAAGTGAAGTAATTAACTTAGTCCGGTGGGCCTGATTTATAATTATTCAAAATAAATTTGTTTAAATGACGACACTTAGATATCAATTCTATTCTTTTGTTTAATAAAGGAAGCTCTGAAGTTATTATATTTACTTTTCTGTTAAACAAAGGTTGCAAGTTTTACTACCGTTTCTACCGGGTGAGTCAAAATAAAGTACCGGTGTTTCACAAAAATATCTCTTGATTGAATAACTATGAAAGATAGTTATTTTTATTTCTGAATAGTGGAACCTTTGCCTGTATTTTGATGTATCACTCTTCTAATTTGGTTGAGTACAAAAAAAGTTATGGTCAAAAAACTGGAAGCGGTCCTTGTAAAAATCTTCAAAAGATGGATAAAAAAGCCGAACAAAATATACCTGCGCGATTCCTTGATTAAATTCGATAATGTTAATGAAAAGGCTATGGGATTGAAAAAAAAGTCACAACTTGTCTAATCACTTCTTTAGTAATATTTACCCTAGAATACTGGATGCATATCCAAACTCTTTGTTGTATGGAGTTGCGGTATTTCTCAATATTTTATACAAGAAAGACTTTAAAAAGTTTCAGTGAATAAATTTTTAAGAAAATGTTGAAAAAAGTTTCAACTATTTACTTAACTTAATTATTGGGAATGAATAAGTTTCAGCACATTTAATTGTGTTATATTTCATTCCGTTCTGGTTTGCAATAAAAACATCAATATTGTTTTGAGACATTTTGCTCGGGTTTTTTATCCATTTTTCAAAAATTTTTACAAGGACCACTTCCAGTTTCTTTTCCATAACTTTGTTTTTCTACTCAACCAAATTAAAAAAGTGATACACCGAAATATAGGTAGAGGATGGTTTAAGTCAAAATTGACATCGAGGAAGTTCACAGCTTCAGATTGGTTTCAATCGTGATTTTCACCTCGAATTCTTCCCTGAAGAGTTTTGTGATATCTTTTCTCAAACGATCAGATTCGGACCCAGAGACCTCGTGAAAACAACCGAGCCCATCATCTCGATATAAGTCGCATGTGTTAAGTCCGTACAAATTACTGAGTTTGTTGAGTATAAACAAACCAACTAGTTCGCAAAGTTCCGCGCCATCATAGCTCCCCATAGTTACATCGAAGTTTGGGTTACCATTTTTTTTGATCCAACTGCTGCCGTGTGTGAAAAGAAGCGATTAACGGGCGTGCATTGTGATTTTCTCGTGGCCGTCAGAAATGTTTGTGAATTCTTTGGCGAATGAAAGTGATTTCATGAGGAGATTCTCTGTTATAGAAGGGTAGAATTCTTCAATATCGAATTGAACAAATATACATTTACTTTTGTTTTGAATGTTCTTAAACCATGTGATGACGTCGTCAGAGTTATGCTATTGTTTGACTTTTGTGGTTTCTCGGATTGAATTGTTGATGTTTTCAAGTAGTTGTTTGCTGACCTTTCCAAGCTCTGGTTTGGTGGGATTGATGAGTCGGCACTTGGGGTTATTTGTGAAATCGGGTTTGTGATCTTTCAACGTGATAAAAGATACATTTCTCGCAAGGCATTCGACTTTATCATCTATTCCAAGATCCTTGGCAACGGATTGAGCTTCGATGTTTATGTTATTATATGTTGTGGTATCTGACTTTTTATACGTCTTGGTCACACTTTCAATGTAAAGTGTTCGATCAGGTTACTTCCAAGTTTTTCTGCTCTACTTTAAATTACTAAACTCTCCTCCACAAATTTTGACTGAGCTCTAGCTAACGCTTCTTTTGATAGAACGAACGGAATAAAGGAAATAAAACAAAACTAATTGTGTATGAATTGTGTAACAAAAATTTTCATCGCATTTTTGAAGAAAATATCCAATTAATTTTTATAAATTTTATATCGATGAATATTTCCTACAAAAATTACATCACGAGAAAGGCAAAATAATAAGGATTCCATTGATACAAAATTTATGAAAATTAATTGGATATTTTCTTCAAAAATGCGATCTTTAAATCATGTATTATAATTTTTCTCAGATGCATTCATTTCAACGGGGCTTGTTGTGCAATACCTTTCCTGGTTATAGATCTGCAATGTCGTGATATTTAGTGAGACGTGATTCTTTTTATCTTTTTTCAGTTTATCTTTTTCAGACCGTGACTAAAACTAAAAAAAAGTGGAAAATCAGACCACCGATTAAATATCATTCATTTTCAAACAAAAATTTAAGTGTCTGTCGACATTATTTAGACGAGTATATCCAATAATACACATATCAGTGTTACCTTCCCTATCTAAGATACTTGAACGCATTGTACACTACCAGCTATCGAAATATCTTGAAAATAACAATCTGTTAAAAACAGTCAATTTGGCTTCCACCCCAACAGGTCAACAGAACTAGCCTGTAATCTCCTGCTAGACAGTATTCGGAAGAATAATGGCTTACTAACAGATCTTACGTATCTCGACTTGAGCAAAGCATTTGATACAGTTATCCACCTGTATCTCTTGTAAAAATTACCATCTTATAAAATAGATGGAATCGAACAGATATGGTTTGAAAATTACCTTTTTAACCGGAAGCAACACGTATTTTACGACGGTTACCTATCAGAGAGCTACCCTGTTTTCAGAGGCGTCTCACAAGGTTCAATCCTTGGTCCCACGTTATTCTTACTTCACATAGATGATATCAACAACTGCCTACGTCATTGCAATATCATAAAGTATGCTGACAACACCGTCTTATACGTCAGTGGAAAAGACTCTGAATCAATTCAAAAACTGTTAAACACTGACGTTCCTGAAATTCACAATTGGTTGCACAACAATGACCTGTCTTTAAATCTAAAACAAGGCAAAACAGAGACAATGATTTTTGGAACCTCAGCTTGTGTCACGAAAGCAACACCACTAAATGTAAAGATTAACGAATCCAGTCTACATCAAACAACATCCTACAAATATCTTGGAGTCCATCTCGATCCAACACTAAATCTTACCGAAGATTGTAACTCAAAATACAAAAAACTGAGTTCCAGATTACGAATTCTATCAAAGGTGCGTCAACACTTGACAGCATAGGCGGCAAAAACACTCTACACAAGCATCGTTGTTCCAGTACTCACGTATTGTGGTACTGTAAATCTAAATCTATCGAGAACATCAACCAGTAAACTAGATTGAGTATACAAACGTGCTGTAGTGATAACTACTGGAAACCGAAACGAAAATATAAACCTCACTCCAATAATGACATTGATTAAACGTCATGCATGTCAAATAGTACGGAAATCAGTTACAACGAAATTACCATCACCCTTAGAGAATTGCTTCGAGTTGATGCAGCATTCACAGTCAACATGAAACAACAAACACACCATAAGAATCCCAAGAGTAAAAACTAAAAAGGCCCAAAATGGATTCTTCTATCAAGGTGCGATTATCTACAATGGCTTACCAAGAGACATCCGCGCTGAAAAAAACGAGCAAATACTTTTAAAAAAGATTAAATGATTTTAAATTTTGAAGTTGCTTTTTGGTGTAGTTCAGAAAAATGCTATTTGACTTTAATTGGGATTCTATCCCTCACCTTCCTCGATCATTTTTCAGAACTGCACTAAAAGTAATTTTTGAAATATTGTATTATTCAGGGGGGTTAACAAATTTCTGAAACAAAAATCTAGCTTTTTTATTGAATTTGAGGCAATTTCCCAGCCTTGAAAAATGGTACTTATAGTCAGGGCGCTCACGTAAAAAAAATCATATAACAAAACATTTTTTGCGGACAATTTACCATCTTCAAAACTAGATACAATAAATTATGAAGATTACGTAGTGAACTGTTGTTTCACTCGTTTCGACCGAAAATGTGTTTTAATAACTAATTTTGAGTTGTTCAGATATCCACAATGTTTCGCCATTTTTTCTATTCTCTCTTTGTTCTTTCTATAAATTAATTCTACTAGCCGCCAAGGCGGCGTTTGCTCGCCGCCCATGTTCAGCATGCGTTGACTTCACGAAAAATAAAATTAAGGAATTGGCAACCGAAAGTGTTACCATGTTGTAGAGCTCGAAAAACTGATTAAAAAAATGTATGGGATCGTTCCGCTACGATCAACCGTTACAGAGATATCATTCTTCAAAGATTTTGATGACGTCACAGACCCCTCCCAAAAAAATTAGACCCAAATTTTTTGTCACCCCATCGCCTGTATCGCGGACCCGAAAAAACGTCAGTTATCCTAGAGGCAGATTCGAAATCAAATATCAAATATCAGTTTAAGCAATGGTTCCAAAAAAACCCAAATTTCATGTGTTATTTATTTTTTAAAACAATCGTTGACAGTACAACAATGCACTCAAAACGTAGAGACAAAAAAAAACTTTTTATTAGCTTTTGTTTTAAAAACGTTACGCGCTCTAACATGGGTGCTATCAAACAGGGGGAAAATGGTTTCTCTTCTTAAAAAGTTCACACGGAGAAGAGAAAAAAGGCACGTGCTAAATGAATAAATAGAATAAAAAAACGTTCGATCAGAACGCTTAACAGTTAAAAGAAGAAATTAATTTATTAAAAGAAAAGCAAAAAAAAAAAAAAACATTTTGTTTTGATATGATACTCTTTTTTACCTATCGGTTTTTAAACATTTTGATTGCTCAAAAAAAAGTTCACCCGTCTCAGACAGTCAGGCAAGAATTAGTGGCAAACCGAACATATGCTGCCACGTTCTGCCACTGCTGCTTTTTGTCCAAAATGTTTAATCAGTTAGTTTCTTTGTATTTAGTTGATGTACTGTTTTCAAAGCCAAGTCAACGTGGAATATAAAACTAACAAGATGCCCTACCGGGCAGAAGGATTTCTGCAAGCTTTGCTGCTGAAAATGCCACAAAAATGCAACACTAGCACACTAGTCCTGCAAAACTAAGACAGTCACATCATTCAGCTCGAGAAGCATCAGCATTAAATAAACAAAAATATTGATGCGACTGACAATGTTCGTCAAGAAAGTCAGCCTACCATAACATAAAAAAGGGGCTTTTCTTTATGCTATCGCGGAGATCATTTATGAAGATCTGTTTTTTTGTACGAATAAGCTGAATGATTGTTACTGGATATTTGCCACCCACGTACTCCAAAAAAGTGCATCGACACAATACGAAACTTTAATTTAACCACATTAAATATAACGAATCCTATAAAAAGATTGTGTATACTGGCGGTAACCAACATATCGTTTGGGCAGCACAAACTAATATACAAAGTTTCTATATTGATCTCCTCAGAATGAAAAATATAAATATCACAATAATTACTTAGAAATTAAAGCTCATATCTAATCTAAAAGTTAAAAAAAATACAACATACGTAGGGAGAAAAGAGATAAGCTGATATAGCCAGAATACATCCAAAAATTGCTACTAAATATAGTATAAATAGCTGTATAAAGTGCATATGTTGGTGATGTTGAGGAGGAGCTGAAAGGAAGCTAAGCTGAGCTTTAAAAATCCAAAAGCTTCTAAAAATTGACTTCAAACATGCATACACATACAAAATACACGAAGGTCTTTCATATTTAAAAAGGCTTGGAGTAAAAATAAAACAAGAAATACCTTTTCTTCCACACACCATGTATTGGCACTGTTTTCATATTTTAAACTTCAAGAAAACTTCTTTCAAAAAACAGAATAACCACACTGTAATTTAATTTTGTGAACATTATAAGTTCCCAACAGTAATGCAATTCTTTATATAAAATTATAAGCTGTATTAACTTCTTTTAAAGCCATATTTCCATCAAAGAAACTTTTAGCAAACTACACACGTTCTTTCGCTGCCATTTTAAAACGTTTTGTGGACGATCACATGGCATGGCGAAAATCAGCCAATGAACTATCGCTATTTAAGTGGCGGTGGCTAAATTAGCACCCTTTCGTAGAAATCGGGCATTATGCACCAATGACAATTAAGACGGCTTTTTTATGAACCAATGAAATTTAAGAAACAAAAATGCGTAGGTTTGGACAGTAAGATGAAAAAAAACGAAGAAAAACACGGACGATCGTAAAGTATTTCTTGCTTACGCAGAAATCCAACAATAATGATAAAAACAAAACGTTATTCCTATTAGTTCATCAGCCAAAAAAAGTCACGTTTGATTGGGGGTTGCAATGTATTTGCTTCGAACTCACGTCGCACACAAAAAAAGAAATAATTTCGCTCATAACTTAATCTACCATTTTGCGTGACTTACAAACAAACAAACAAACAAACAGACAGACGGAGAATCGGCTATTAATATATAGATTTACATAAAAACTCGAAAGCTATAGACGGGGGTAAAGCTGAGAAGCTTTTTCAATATCACAATGTTTTTTTTCCAAATAGTTGAAAAAAATAATTAACAATTATTTAAAATCTAATCATTAAACTTATAGTTATATTTTTTACGGCAAATACATAGAATCTTATTAAAATTATGATGAAGTTTATTAATTTCGCTAGTATAGCGAAGTATTGGTTTCGTCGTTCTATGTATCTCCGTGACATTTTGGACGATCTCACTAAAGTAAATAATTGCATAAAAAAAGCCATGTCCGCACACACCCTAGCAACAAAATCTTTTGCAGGCTGACTAACGGGCTAAATTTGGACAAAATTATGAAAGTTCTCCAATTTTCATAAAAATTTGCACAAATCACAATTGAAAGGTGCCGATTTCGAATTTGACAGTCATTTTGTCAAATTTGGCCAAAATTGGGCAATTCCGGCCAAATTTGGACCAAATTATGAAAGTTCTCCAATTTTCATAAAAATTTGCACAAAGCACAATTGAAAGGTGCTGATTTCGAATTTGACAGTCATTTTGTCAAATTTGGTCAAAATTTGGCAATTTGGCAATGCTATATTGAGAATGTTTTATAATTGTTGAGAGTAGATTTGTGTAATTCTAATTGTGACACCGTCCTGAAGACTTTAAGCCAAATTTGAGACGAATAAGTTTTGATCTATTCGTTTTGTATAATTGCGAGTTGAAATTCTGCTACCGTTATCAACTGTTGCATTTCACAGTTTTATGAACAGTATATATTTGTTAGAATTGTGAGAATGCAATATAGCGAAATTTTCGACTACCAAGTCGTCTTGTTTATATTCACCCCCGGCCTAATTTTCATCGTTTATCGCGGGAAATGTATGAACATAAAAAAATTTATTTGAGCAAAAAACTTGTGTGCATATGGTTCGTGTGTCAAATTGCAACCATTAGACTTTTTACGGTGTAAACCTTGTGAAATGTATCTGTGTTAGTGAGGGTAAGACACAGTCTCATTTGTTCAAACATATTTGTAAGTATTTTTACCGTTTAATGGCTGCAATTTGACACATGAACATACTCGTAAGTATTGAGTATTCCTATAATCAATGCATGGAACGTGTGGCAGTGGCGTTTAAAAATGATTTACCATACAACATTCGGCAGGAGGAAGAAAGGATCAAAGACTGTCAAGAATCGATTGATATCCCAAGAAAAGTCATTTTACAATCAGAAAACTTATTCGGCGATGGTTGCCAAAAAAAATAATTGTTCTCTTACTCAACGTTTTCCTTTTAATTAAAGGTTACTTGCGAATCACCAGGACACAAAGGTGTTTGTGTTGAGCATGCTGGTACGTTCCATCTTATACGTTCCAATCTGTCATCACTCACACCGTAGGTAGTGACATTGCCATCTACTCTTTCTACTTCTAACCTGTAATCAAAGTCGAAGTCTTTGTTGAAATTGATGTAAATGAGAATGGAAAATCGAAGGCACTCAAAATTTTGCAAGATTACGAAGAGTTTATCGAAGTTTTGACATACAGTGTAGTGTAAGGAAGAAATCTTCAAGGTGATCGAAGAATTCGTGTGCAAGTTGTACAGTGTCACAGCAGACGATGTAAACCATGCACGTCTTTTGAAAATCACTACAACCAAAATCACTCCTCCACCACAAAAGTTTCATTTCCTTAAGGTACTGTTATCAGTAAAGGTCCTGCGAAGGAGGTTCTACAGCATTTAAAGTCCCCGTTTGGGCCACGGAAGCTGAATGACAGGGAACGCTCAACTAGACAACCATCCTAGACACCATTCCTACTCTCTTGCTGAGTGCTAAGCAAAGAGAGATTGATTCACACTGTTGTAGTTGCTGGCATGACTCAGTCGGGGATTGAACCCGTGACCTCCTCAACAGGAGCACAAGCCTACCAGTCGGTTAAAAAATCACTTGATGGTAAATTTCAAATACCATCTCCAAATGACCATGGTTGGAAACTCTTCGGTGGAGTCCTTTCAATAGAATGGCTACTTTTACCACCAGCCCCTGACAATGTACGCTTTTCAAGATGAAATTTGCCAAAAAATTAAGAAAGTTTTAAGAATATTGCCATCTTAAGATTTTGTAAGCTCGAAATTTATTTTTCATTTTATTGATTTTGTCTTATAAGTAGGTGCTATTTTTGTAATTATCAATGTAAACATTCTTTCACGTGGCTCTCTATTGCTGCAGGTGCTATGTTTAACCCTTTTTTGCCTTTTGAGTTTTATCTTTTGTTTCTGGGACAAAATGCTAGGTACGGCCTTAAGAATGTCTTAAGAATATATTAAGACTAGTATCCCGGGTAAAAACTTTTTACCGAACTTAACTTCGAAAACATTAGGTCAAATCCACCATTCCCGTGTACGTACCCCGTGACGAAAAAATAAATCATAGAATCGCAACTCAAAAGTGTACCCATGTTGTAGAGCTCGAAAAGCTGATCAAAAAAGTGTATGGGATCGTTTCGCTACGACTAACCGTTGCGGAGATATCGCTGATCAAAGACTTTGATGACATCATATCCGCAGTACCAAATAAAATTTAGGCCCAAATGATGCGTCACCCCATCACCCGTGTCACCGACCCTAAAAGACGTCAGTTATCCCTATTGGTTCTCGAGATATTTCCACAAAAACGTCGCGTTCGATAGGGGATGCAATGCAATGATTCCCCGTGATCATAAAACATCTGACGTCAAATGATGCCACGTGCTTTTGGAATGATCGTGAAAAAAGTGTCTCTCGCGTCTACGTGGTTTTACGCGCACATAAGAGGACGATGACCGTAAATTAAAAGTAAATATATCACTCTCTAAAATAAAAGTGGTATGCACAATCGCGGATTATTATAATAAGACTAGTATCCCGGGTAAAAACTTTTTACCGAACTTAACTTCGAAAACATTAGGTCAAATCCACCATTCCCGTGTACGTACCCCGTGACGAAAAAATAAATCATAGAATCGCAACTCAAAAACATCCCAGGCGGTGTTGCTCGCCACCCATGTTCAGTATGCGTTGTGTTGTGAAATTTAACTCGTGTAAAAGTTTCTACAGGCATTAATGTTTTAATTCATTTCTTACATTCAGAAGATTAAAAACAGAAACAAATAGCAACATGGCTCAGAATAATATATTTATACGCAGAAGAAAAGTAACTTTAATGTAAAAAAAAAATGGCAATATATAACACAGAACTGTTTACCCAGACATACGAAACCAAACATTACAAAATGTTAATTCAAAACAAATTGATACCTTCCAACTTTTTCTTTTGTTCCAAAGTTACTACTGGACTGCAACCATTAATGAATTTTTGAAATGATATTTAGTCTGTTCTTCCCAAAACCATCAACGTCATGATTAAAACCATGAGTTTCATTTCTTTATGCTTTTTTTATTATTACCTAAAAGCATAATATTTCAATTGTAATACCGAAAACCTAATCATGCTATAAGAATATTGAAATAAACAACAACAAAAAAAAAGAAAATTTAATTCAAGTACGCATTTATCCTAAAAACAATAACTAAGAACAAAAATTTACACCCAGAAGTCACAAATAAATAAAATCATAATGCCAAAGTTAATTACCCAGGCATAGTACGTAAACGATTACCATAACACAAAATAATGCATTAACATGAAAAAATAAAAAAATAAGAAAAATTCCATGAATTAGAATGTCGCATAAACAAATACAGGTATATACATCCACTGGGGGAGCATTATCAAAAACAAATTCAAATTATGATGCTGATAATAGTCGGAACGTCAGACAGAGATACATTACACATGAAACAACAGTGAATAATTATTAGCTGGATGACGAAGAAGAACATGATCAAACTAAATACCCAAGTATTCCCAAACTCATAATATAAAGATGATACTTTCCTAAATGACGTTTATTTGTTTTTACTTTCTTTCTTGTGAAAAAGGAACAAATCTAAATGAATAAACCATGCAGAAGAAGACACTATAATCACATTTAAAAAGTAAAAATACGCTTAAATGAATAAAATCTATAAAGATCATGTATGATGTAGCTACAGCCAAAGAGCCTTTCAACAGCAACAGCTTACGCTTGCCTCATGGTCACAACTCTGGAACCATTTTTGTTTTTGTAAATAACAGAACAATATAATAATACAGAATAATAATAAGTAACATCACCTTTGCTAAGCATGCTGTTGTTAACAATAACAACGATGCTCCACATCCAAGTTATTCGCCCCGTAAAGTTTTTCTTTCTTTTTCGTCTTTCTGTACTGATATGCTAACGAAGAAAACAATCAGTTTTTCGTATATTTATGTCCACTTCTTAATTAAATCTCTACGAAGTGGTAGCTCAACGAAAACGATAAAAAAAACAAAAACATTTTACCTGAGTAAAGATCTTTCTGCAGGCATCCGTTTTTAAGTTCTAGAAACAAAAAAGGAAAGGTATTATAATAAGTAAAGTTAGTAAATAAGTAAAAGATTCTTGTACATTCTGCACTGTATATAAACAATAATGTACTCTACTTGATAAACCCGAAAAGAAAACGATCCCGAAACTTAAATTTTTTTCAGTTCTTTCGTCGATTTGCTTCCACACTTGTTAGTTCAATCTTCACAATACGTTTTTTCGCAGAAACTACCTAAAACAATCAAATTTAAATTAAAATATTCGTATACAAAAAGAAACACGTCTTCTTCGCGAAGTTTCTTGCTCACGAAATGATCGTTGACAAATTTCGAACGATTAACATTGCATTGCTCGCACTCCTCCAAAGACGTTCTTCGGCTGATTTCCACTGCGCAAGCCAAAAATAACAAAACGGAGGAGCATATACTAATCGCGAAAAATCAAAAAAATCACTCTCGCTTTGGCGTGGTTTTACGACGAAAAGGGAAAAAATAAGAAGGATTTGACCGTGAAAAAAAAACAAATATGTCACTCTCTAAAATAAAAACCGGATGCACAATCGCGAATTAGTATAATAAGATGATTTTGACTAAAAAGCAAAGAATATTCATCATGAAACGAAAAAACACACCATTCTTATAAAAAGAAAAACGTTTTACTTGTTTACGTTCACTTTTGTTGTTGTTGTTTTTATTGCGTTTGGTTATTTCTTTCAAATGCAAGAAAAGTGGGTGTATGGGAGCTTGTTGTGCTTGTTCTTCACATGGAATACCATGCACAGATTTTTGTGGCTGTAAAGATGTATGTGAAAACGTTCGTAACACTGTCGATACAGACGAAGACTATATGACTCGGACGAAGACAATGACAGTCTAGATGATGATGTAAATGATGTAAATAATTAATTTTTCTATTTTGTTCATATTTGTAAATATATTTGTACATAATACTATCATAACTAAAATAAACGTATAAAACGTTTAAACTAAAGTCTGTTTAAAAATAGTGTGCACACTTTTAAGATTTGCTTGTCATTTGCTCAATACTGAACCAATTTTAACAAATTTGGTATCGTTGGATAGACATTAAAAGGCACAGTATTCTACAGAAATAAAAAAACCTCAAAAAGAAAAAGAAAATGAAGAAAACAGAAGATGAAAAAAAAAACTTTTTATACAAAAGTCATATGCATTTGATTTTTATATCATTGGAAACCTTATTCTTCGGCGATTTCAAAAATATATATATTTAATGGAAAATTTTCATTAGCTTTTGTTTATTATGATACATTTGAGGGTATATTGAAATTTTGGCAGTTTTGTTGATTTTTGAAAGACAGGGGAAATATCTGAAAACACAGTAATTATACTTGTACAGTGTGTTTCAAAATGTCTTATCCGCCAACTTTCAAGGCGTATATCTCATTACATGTCTTATAAAATATTGGGAATTTTATATCACAAGAAAGAGCTTTTCATGCTCTATCCGTTAATATAAAATGTGTGCCAAAATATTTGTTCTTCGAAAAGATATTGAAGAAAACCTCAACGATTTGGTTCATTGAATTCTTAAAAGTCAATTAACTGACATGCTAATGACTTTTTAATGGTGTAAGTTTCTTTTGTTGTGCTGATGAAACCTTTAGAAAGTTTTAAGTATAGATTTGCGTATTACTTTCCCACAACAATTAATCGGACAAGTTGCAAATTAAAAATGTTTTTCTGTTAAAAGTATTGACACACGGGACATCAAAATAAAGTCATGCCGCATCTCTCAATACAGCAACGAACGTTTTTAGTAGACACTTTTCAGAGGACACAAAATTATGATCAAGTTCTTCAAGAGTATCAAAGAAGATTTCCTGGGTCACCAGTGCCTCATAAAAAAACCATTTCCTGGAACGTTAAAAAGTTTTTGAGAACTGGGACTGTACGTAATTTACATAAAGAACGTTGTGGTAGAAGAAGAACTGGTAGGTCGGCAGGAAACATAAACGTGGTAAGAAATGTTCTTGCTAATAATCCAAATGCAACCACGCGGAACAATCCATCAGGATTACCATTTGCTACGTTTAACAGAATTACGCGACTTGATTTGCAATACCATCCTTTTAAAATTTTTGTACGGCATGAACTCAAACCTGGCGATTTTAGACGCCGTGTTCAGTTTTCACAGTGGTTTCAAAATGCAAACAGAAATCTTAGATTTATTTACAACCTTGTAATCGGGGACGAATGCTCATTTGGATTAAATGGTTCCGTTTCGACACAAAATGTAAGAATGTATGCACCGAAGGGTCAGCCGCCCCCCCCCCCCCCCCCCCCCCCCCCCCCTTTAATTATGATAAAAGAAATGACCGGAGCAAAGTAAATGTATGGGCAGCACTGTGTGGAAATGGCTCAGTAATAGGGCCATACGTTTTTAATGGAAATGTTAACGGACGGACTTATTTAGAAATGATAAATAACTTCGCAATTCCGGAATTAAGTCAAATTTATAATGTAAATGTTGCAAATGGAAACCATGAAGTTTGGTGGGCGCAGGATGGAGCCACTCCCCATAGAACAAGGCAAGTCAGAGGAAGGCTTATACAGGTCTTCCGTAATCATGTTATTGGTCTTGGTCATGGTGTGGAGTGGCCTGCTCGCTCTCCTGATCTAACCCCATGTGACTTTTTTCTTTGGGGGTATATAAAACAGAAGGTTTTCACGTCACCTCCTCAAAATTTGCATGCCTTAACAAGAAAAATCACAGACGCTTTCAACGAACTGAAGCGAAATCCAGGTATGGTTAGAAATGCATTCCGTGAAATGCAGAGAAGATCACAACAATGCCTGGCAAACCAAGGACATCATGTTGAAGGGCATTGATTCTCTTTTTCTTTATCCTTGTGTTGTTTTTTTAAGTTGTTGCTTTTTTATCTAGCGTTTACATAGACCCTTAGATATTTTTTTTATTGTGTGATGATTTTTAACTTTTTTATTGTGTTTACAAATGGCCTTCATTGTAAATTGAATTAATTGACTTTTAAAAATTCAATGAACCAAATCGTTGAGTTTTTCTTCAATATCTTTTCGAAGAACAAATATTTTGGCACACATTTTATATTAACGGATAGAGCATGAAAAGCTCTTTCTTGTGATATAAAATTCCCAATATTTTATAAGACATGTAATGAGATATACGCCTTGAAAGTTGGCGGATAAGACATTTTGAAACACACTGTACTTAAGCAAGAACATTAACACATTTTTTATGGTGTGAAAGTAATAAACAAATCACATCAATCAAATGAAAGTCTAGATTACACTATAACAACATTACATTACGTTTCCATACATTTTAAAGACACACGCTTTTAAGCAACACTAGGCTGAAATCGGCTGAAAAATAAGCAAAACCTAAGCAACAATTGAGCCTGAAATTTTTTTCTGAGAATCCATAACTGACATGAAATATGTTTATACAAACAGGATTTATGATAACGTAACTATGCTTTAAACTTCTACAACGTTTTAAGCGTTATAATTTCACGCTTGAAAACACTGTTTGAGTGGTTTTTTGTCTATTCCATTTTATCAAATCAAGTTTTGGCTCAATAAAGTTTGGTTCCGCTGCGACACTGCAATAAGTTCAGCATTATTTTCACATCAAATGTAATTGTTTTGAATAATGTATAACTAAATGCACTATAAAATTATTTATAAAGTAACCCCCGGCTTTTTAAAAATTGCAAATGGTTGAAAAGTCTAAAATGTTCCAAGTAATAGCATCGTTGCTGCAATATTTCAACAACTAATGAAAATTTTCCATTAAATATATATATTTTTGAAATCGCAAAAGAATAAGGTTTCCAATGATATAAAAATCAAATATATGTGACTTTTGTATAAAAAGTTCGTTTTTTTCATCTTCTGTTTTCTTCATTTTCTTTTTCTTTTTTTGGGTTTTTTATTTTTGTAGAATATTATGCTTTTTAATTTCTATCCAGCGATACCAAATTTGTTAAAATTGGTTCAGTATTGAGCAAATGGCAAGCAAATCTTAAAAGTGTGCACAGACGTCATCTGTATAAAAATAAATTGATCATAACTTCTTAAATATTAATTTTCAGAACATGTTTTATATGTCTAAAATGCTTAGAATTTCAAGCTGTTTCTATTGATATAATTATTTTTCAAAAAATCAACAAAAAAAAAAATTAGTTTGCACTGGACCTGATGATGTCATGTAAAATTTGGGGATTTGCCCCAAAGTATCAGATTTTGCTAATTACAAATTTGACAACACGTGATTTCGTTATTAGGAGGGTCTTTTTGAGCAATTCCAATAGGTTGTAAATTGTCCGCAGATCGCCATCTTTTTAATTACGTGAGCGCCCTGACTATTAATTCAAGCCTCAAGGCAAACCCTTAGTGAACGTACTTAGTTTAGCTGGTATAGATACAAAGAGCTTTTCAGGTCATTCTATAAGATCAGCTTCTTCATCTACAGCAAAATGTGCTTGCTCAAGAGATATTGAAAAGGGGCATCAGTCTCGGGCATCAACATTTAAAAGTATCATTGTAAAGAAGTTAAAGACGATTCAAGTTCCTATCTTTTGCTTTGTGGGAGAAGGGCGGTCACTAGAATTAGATCGGGTAGAAACTTTATGAAATGAAATGGAGTAATGTACAACGCCTGTAGCGCAATCCTGATTTATTAATAAAATCGAAGTCACAACGATCTAATCCTGCCCTCCCTCCACAATCCCTTTTGCTTATATTTAACTGTTTATCCTTGTAAGTTCTGGTAAGTTTAGTCGTGGAAGGGCCAGAGACTTTTAAAACGTATATATATGTATTTGGTGTATTTTTCAAAAAAATATAAAGTTTTCTGCTAAATTTTCCGTGTCTTTAATGTTTGAAGTACCTCATCAAAATGTAACAATTTTACTGGCTCGAATTGACCTTTTACATTTAAGATAAGATAAGTATATTTTCTGTCGATTATAAGTTTACAAGATTCTAATATATTCCTTACAACAAGCTGCAAAGTGTTAAGTAAATTATACATGCGTAAAAGAATATCATACAAGTTCATATTCTCGTAAACTCATAAAGAAACAAGGAAAACTCGCAGAAGATCAAGGTGATCTTATCATCGAGAACCTTTTATGCTAGTTCTTGTTGAGACATTTCAGAATTTGATTAAGTAAGAAATTTGTTTACAATTTATCTTTAAAAGAGTAATTGGTCGTAAAATAAAACGCGTATTAAAAATATTGTTCCATGTTGTCAGAGTGCTGGAGGAGCATAACCTTACGTTTGTGCTTAAAATTTAAATAGGATTTGCAATCCTGTAGGGTGTCTTTTGGTACAATGAGTATGTTCCACAAATGTGGAGCACGAAAAGATATGTTAAATTGACTAAGTTTATTGCGACAATACGGCTCACATAATATTCTCGCAAATCTGGTTGTGTATTTACTCGCTACTTTAATAGTATATAAATGGTGAAATGTGGACGGCGCAGTTTTAGTTTTGCATTTATACATAAGACATAGAATTTGATAAACGTTAATTTGATAGATAGTGAAAGTTTTGAGATCGTCAAAAAGTGGTTTAACATTTGCATGACGGTTTTTGTAATGTATAACACGCATAGCATGTTTCTGAAGTCGATAAAGAGGCAACAATTTTGATTTGGACGTACTAGCCCAAGCAATATTTGCATAGTATATGTGGGAATAAATAAACGCATAATAAAGTTGTATTAGCAGTTGTTTCGTCAATAAGGGTCTTGCCTTATATAATATACCAATACATTTAGAAACTTTAGTAGTAACAGTTTCAATTTGTCTTCTCCATGAAAGAGTTTCATCTAACATAACTCCTAGAAATTTAGTTACAGTTTGCCTTTTAATGCAAGTATTGTCGATTTTTATTTTCGGAATAATCGCTGGAATGAACCGCTTTTTATTTGATGGATGGAAAATAGAGTACTTTGTTTTGCTTATTCAATGACAGTCTATTTGCTTTAAACCATTCAGCTACTTTAGTAAGCTCTAAATTTATTGTTGAAAAAAGTTCTGCAAAGTTTTTGTGGGAATAAAATAAATTTGTATCATCAGCAAACATAACTTGTGTAAGTTCTGTAGAGGATTTATAAAGATCATTCACGTATATAAGAAATAGTAGTGGCCCTAAGATTGACCCTTGGGGAACTCCACAAGTAATATCTAGTGCTTTTGTAATTTTTCCGTGTCCATACGCAATATATTGTTTCCGATTTCTCAAATAACTTTGGAACCATTCAAATATTTTTCCATGGAGTCCATAATATTTAAGTTTTTCTAAGAGTATGTTGTGGTCAACCGTATCAAAAGCTTTTGACAGATCTATGAATACACCAACAGTGAACTTACCTTGTGAGAAAGAAGCAGTTATTTCATCTACTAATTTCAGGATAGCATGTTCAGTAGAAGTATTTTTTTGAAAACCGAACTGTTTAGAGTATATTAGTTTATGATGTGTTAAGTAGTTGTATACCTTGTTGTACATAATCCTTTCTAGGATTTTCGAAATAACTGGCAGAACGGATATTGGCCTATAATTTCCAATATCAGAAGTATCTCCTGTCTTGAAAACTGGTGTCACTTTTGCTATTTTCAGTTTATCAGGAAATATTCCTTCTTTAAAAGACAATTTACAGATGTAAAAGAGCGGATCTTTTATTTCATCATATACGTATAAAATAATATTGCTGTTTAGATCATCAAATCCAGTGGCTTTGTTTCCTTTTAGCGATCTGAACGCAGATTCAAAATCTTGAAACGTTAATTAGTTATTGTCTAACCTTTTATTGACATTGATAAGGTAATTTTGAAAGTTTTTGTTTCCTTTAGGAATATTTTTAGCAAGTTTTGGTCCAATATTAGCATAAAATTTGTTGAATTCATTTGCTATAACAGTTTCGTCTTCCGTAGTGCCTTGATCGGTTTTTGCTATTTTTGGCAAATCGGTTGATTTAATTTTCATCTTTCCAGTTACTTCTGTCACGATTTCCCACATTTTTTTTGAATTTCTTTTATATTTTTTTATCTGTGATGCGTAATAGTGTTGCTTTGACCGTTTTCTCAATTTTTCGAATAGATTTTTGTAACTTTTATATGCTTTCTCTGATTCAGTTGTTTTTTTCTTCAAATATTTAATATAAAGTTTTTGTTTCTGTTTAGAAGATTTTTTTATTCCTTTTGTAATCCAGGGTGCTTGAAGATCTTTTTCCTTGAGTTTTATTTCCTTGATGGGAAAGTGTTTGTTATATATTTTGTAGAAAATTGAATAAAATTTTTCATATGAGTGAGATATTTAAAAGATCTGAGAAAATATCATCACTTGTTTGTTTCGGAGACACTTTAACTTTAACTTCATGCAAGACCCCGCTGATTAGATCGTTGGCTTCGATTTCGATTTTATTCATAAAATCGGCATAACACTACAGACGCTTCGCACCCTTGTCCAATCCTCAAATCTTATGGAACTACGAAGTAAATGATAGCACACTAAACAACTCAGACAAATATTAATGAGTTTGTGTATCATAAACTCAGTCATTCAAATGTTATTTCATGTCGCCTAAACAATGTGTTGTGGTTAACAGAAATTGATAGCAAATTAAGAGGCATAATCAACAGAAATGGATTTCGGTTCAATTGACACAAAACTTATAGCTAAGCTAATTAACTTTCATCATAGTTACGAATAACGAATTATGGTGCTAATAATCCATGTTTATTTCAACTATTATATATCACAAATAAACTTACTTTAAAGCACTAATGTTTTCCTCTGGCAGAAGCAAAAGTGGGATATTTCCATATCTTCAAAATTTGTCTAGATTTTTAAGTTGATTTACAAAGGACGTATTAGGTGAATTTAAAGGTAATAGTTCTCATTATTGCCATTTAAAGTTGTAGTGACGTTTTCTAGTGAACCCATGTAGAACTGGTTCTCATTAGAAAGTCCCACCCAGACTCGTTTTGTAAAGATTTTTATACCCATGGTTTTTAGGCAACTTTTGAGCTTAAGCAACTAGTCTTGAGTTTTCAACGTAACAATTAGAAGTTAATTTCCTGCAGAGATGAATAGCTGTAAACGAGGCTAAACCAAACTTTTAAGTGCCATAGAGGGCGCAATATAAAATATAAGCAATATAAAAAGTTAACAAAGAGACAAAAATAAGAAAGAAAGAAAAATAGCTTTGAAGAGAAGTTAAAGATGGATATTCTTAATTTGTAACCAAAAATTCAAGACGAAGATCGTTTTCTAATTCACATTGAGGTCTGTTGCAAAAATACTTGTTTTATGTCGGACAGACAAATCGATACTTCGGATACGAAAAACTATTCAGTTGTTTAAGAGAAACTATTAGTCGCATTTAGGTCTTACAATTTTTAGTTATGTCCATAGTAACTTGTTAGTCAGTTTTTAACTCCTCAGTACAAATTGTGAGAGAAACCTTATCATTTGATGTTCGTACATCTTCATTTCATCATTCAAAATGATATTTTTTGTGGTATAATTCCACCCCTGATTAGTATGGTCAGCATTTTTGATCGTACCTAAACCATTGTAATAATTTTTAATGATACATTTTTCTTATGGTTATCAATGTACACACAATAATTGTTAGAAATTTTACAACTGAGGAAATACAAAGTCGCATTTTTGCGAATCTTGTTTTATTTGTTAGCCAAGTGACAGTCTTTTCTTGACCACTGACGTGGAATATACAAGGTAGCTGCAACCCACACGAGATCCTCGGTTAACGTACTTTTCAGTCACTTCTGCTTCCATGTATGAGCCTGGTTATTTCAAAAACATGGCAACATGCCTTGATAATCGCAAAGGAATGTACCCCACAACACTACCATCATTTAATACAGCAACGGCATATTCGTCGTGTTCATTCTTTTTTTCTGCCCGCTTTATAGACGTACATTTTAGGGAGAATTGTGGGAAGCCTGGAAAAAATGTCCGCTTTGGGGACGTTTCTTTTAAAGAGTTTATTACGGTAGCAGCGAAAGCGAATACCGTATTAAAACACCCGTGGACTACTACTACTACTACTACTACTACTACTACTACTCCTCCGGCCGAAATGGCAATTAGTCTGCGATTTAGAGTCTGCGGGACTCTATCAAAAACGCAATGTAAATTCTAATGAAGGAACGCAGCCTTCGTAATTTGGAAGCTTTTTCATATCGAACATTTAAAAGTAGATTACCTTTTATTTTAAAAGTACAAAACCTGATATTTTATAACTTAATCCACGAAATTAGAATTCATTCGAATTCTAATCAAATAGGCGTACATAAAAATGGGACTTTTAGTTCATTACGCTAACTGAAAATATATACTTGATATGCTGCTTTTCTTGTTAGTAAAGCTTATTAGTTCAAAATTTCTTATTACCTCGTTTGGTTTGTTAGCTATTACACTATGTTTGTTTATTAAAGTTTTCAAAGATCTAGTTCAAAAAGGCAGTTTATTTGTTGGAATTCAATTTTGGTTTCGTCAGAAATTATTATTATTATAAACAAACTTTTTTTTTTCTACATAAGCTCTTACGAAAAAATTTCTTATAAAAAAAACACACAGCTCACACATGTATAATTCTTTTGTCTTTAAATAAATTGTTGCTGGTGTTTTTGGTTAGACCCTATTTACACTAATTAATCATTTTCATCGAATTTATCGTTAATGCCTGTTTTCCACCAGTGAGATATCTTAGAAAACATCCAGTAAAGAAGTTTTTAGTACTTAAAGTAAAATTTCGAAAGCATTTGCGTGAAAAGTAAACTTGCTGCTACCGTTTTGCGCCATCTGGCTCTTGTTTAGGATTCGTCTGGGACAAAATTGTTTGTGTGTCGAACAGAGGTGTTCGCTTTAAGGTTCCATTGTATTTTTTAGAAAAAACAAAGATGAAAGTCCTTGACGTTTGATTGATTGATTGATTGATTGATATATTTTTAGTTAAGAAACATTACAAGTCCGTAACTGTTAAAAAATTTTCAATTAAAAGTCTTTATCATATATATAGTAGATATAAGAATGTTTACATAAACTATCTGAAATATAGATCGTCCTTGTACATATTGTTTCAAGTAACACGGGAAACTCGTAGAAGATCATGAATGATCTTATCGCCGAGAACCGAGTGATTACACAGCGTAAATGTTACAATCTTACAATTTTATCAAACTGTTAGAAAGGAATAAGTATGTAACTAGACTTGACTTGAAAATTGATCAAAAATATTGAAGGATATTTTCAAATTTGATTGTTTTTAATAATTTCTTAAATTGAGGAACATATTCAATATCTGAAAGAATATTCGATGATGAAACGAGAGCATTCCACAAGTGTGGTCCACGATATGAAATATTAAATTGACTGAGCTTATTTTTGAACATCGGCTTAAGCAAAATTCTTGAATTTCGAGTTGTATATTTGTTTTGGGGTTTGAGTGTGTAAAGACTATGAAAAACAGATGGCGATTGCTCCGTTTTGCACTTTAACATAAAAATTAGAGTTTGGAAGATGTTAAGTTCGTATAGTGTTGGTATGAAGGATTCTGCAAAGAGAGGCTTTGTATGAGTAAAACGATCTTTATTGTGTATAACTCTGATGGCATGCTTCTGACGTTGGAAAAGAGATGTTAGTTTACTTTTTTGTGTGCTAGCCCATATGACATTTGCATAGCTTAAGTGACTATGTACAAAAGAATAATAAAGTTGCTTTAATAGATGTTTGTTCAAAATGGTTTTAGCTTTATATAATGCGCCAATTCCTTTGGATACTTTTGAGTGCACGTACTCAATTTGATTCGTCCATGTCAGATTTTCATCTACGTAAATTCCAAGGAACTTTGTGACTGTTTGTCTGGTTATTTTTGTGTTATTTATTTCTAATAGTGGAAGATTTAGTTCTATTGTATTTTTTTTCTTGGAAGTATGGAAAAGTGTAAAGTTTGTTTTCTTAGCATTTAAAGATAATTTATTTACCTGAAACCACAACGCTACATTTTTTAATTCTTTGTTCATGTTATTAAAAAGTTTAGGAATATCATTGTCTGAAAGGAACAGGTTTGTATCGTCAGCAAACATAACTGGTTTCAGTATTGACGAACAGTTTACAAAATCGTTTACATATATCAAAAATAGTAAAGGACCTAATATTGAACCCTGGGGTACTCCGCATGTCATATTTAATGCTTTAGTGATGTTATTGCTGCCATAAGTCACATGTTGTCTTCGATTTGTAAGGTAATTTTTCAAAATATTGTATGAATTTCCTCTGATGCCATAGTATTTAAGTTTTTTAAGCAAAATTTTATAATCAACTGTGTCAAATGCTTTTGACAAATCAATGAATATTCCAAGTGTATATTTTCCATTGTTAAAAGATTCAGTGATGTCATTAACCAGTTGAAGTATTGCATGCTCTGTAGATACATTTTTCTGAAATCCAAATTGTTTATGGAAGAGTAAATCTTTTGAGGTTAGATGATCGTAAATTCTGTTATATAGGATTCTTTCTAGAATCTTTGAAAAAGCTGGCAGTACAGATATAGGTCTATAGTTGTTTATAGTTGTTTTGTCACCTGTTTTGAAGCTAGGTATAATTTTTGCTATCTTTAAGGGCTCGGGAAAAACTCCTTCGTTGAAGCAATTTTTGAAAATATTATATAATGGCTTCCTTATCTGTTCATACACGTCTAAAATTATATCACCACTTATGCCATCGATCCCAGTTGCCTTGTTTCTACTTAAGCTCTTATAGGCAAGTTCAAATTCGTGAAGAGTAATTTCTTTATTTTCTAATCTTGAATCACTTTCTTTCAGATAGTCTTCAAATGTTTTATTTGTTATTGGAATCTTTTCTGCTAATTTTGGGCCTATATTTGCAAAAAAGGAATTGAATTTTTCTGCGATTTCTTTTTTATCATAAAGGGTTTCGTCATCCGTTTCAATCATGTTTGGTAAAGAATTTGAGTTTGTCTGACATTTTCCAGTAATTTCTTTCATTAATTCCCAAGTTTTCTTGCTGTTATATTTATACCTGTCAATTCTATTTTTATAGTAGTTTGTTTTGGCTTTTCGTTTCAGTTTTTCAAATAGGTTTTTGTAGGCTTTGTATTCATTTTCTGCGTGTTCTGTTTTGGTTTTAAGATATTTAACGTAAAGTTTTTGCTTTGTTTTGGAGGATTTTTTGAGGCCTCTTGAGATCCATGGTGACTTAAGATCTTTTGGCTTATATGAAAATTCTATAATTGGAAAGTGTTTGTTATAGAGTTCAGTAAAAACTTCAATAAAACCTTCATATTGAGCATTAGCATTTAAAAGATTATCGAGAAAGTCCCAGTTTGTACGTTCTAAATCTTTTTTAAAATTAATTCTAGAGGATTTCTTATAGAGACGTTTTTTTATTTGTACGGAGTCTTTATTTTGAATGGAATAGTTGAACGAGACGAATATGGGAAAGTGATCTGATATATCTGATTTTATTATGCCTTTAGTTAAAGATTTGTCATAGAGACGGTTTGTGAAGATATTATCGATAAGTGTGGCTGATTCTTTCGTAACTCTCGTAGGTTTATTTATCAATGGTATTATGCTGTGAGAAAAAGCATTATTACAAAAATCAGTGACTGTTTTGTCTTTCTGATAGTTTAAACAGTTTAAGTTAAAATCACCAATAACAAATAGCATTTTATTTTCTTTACTTGATGCATTATAGATTTTTTCAATGTATTCACTGAAGAACTTTGCATTTCCATTTGGAGGTCTGTAACAGGAAGTAACTAAGGTGTTTTTACAATTTTTGCTAATAATTTCGATAGTTAAGATTTCTTTGTCGGCATCAGAAGCCGAAAGCTCGTTGCGCATTCGGTAATTCAAATGATTTTTGATGTAAATTAAAACACCGCCACCCTTTTTATTTGTTTTTCTTTCAAAAGGAATAGAATTATAATGCTTCAAATGATATAACGAATTATTTCGCAATTCGAGATCATTACACCAGGTTTCAGTTAAACAAATGATATTAAAACAGGAATTTGATTCTTCTAAAAGCTCTCGAAAATTATCAAAATTTTTCTTTATGCTTCTAATATTCATATGAAACATAGTTAGACTATCTTTTTGAATAACTTTCTCCAACGTATTTTTGACCTGATTCTGTAAAATGTAGGGTGTTTCCAAATTAAGTTCATCAAAGAAGTTAAGGTCTGGATCATGAATATCTTTGAAAATTGAGCCTTTTTGCAGAAAAGGATTTAAAAACCCTTTTTCAAATTCTTCTCTTTGTTCCATTTTAGTTGAGTTAATTTGTGTATTTAGAAATATATTTAATATCTATGTTGTTCAAAAGATATTTATACTCATACAGATCCTCCCTGCGCAGCATTTCCTTTTCTATCACTTACAAAAAGTGTCTTATAAACGACTTTTGTATACTTACCTTGCTTTCGTAATTCTTTTGCTTTCGAGAATAACTCCTTCCGCTTTTCAATTGTTCTCTCAGAATAATCTTCATTTATATAAAGTTTATTTTTCCACAATTTTTTCTCTATATACTTTTCCAATACCTTTGCCTTTTCTTTATAGTTAAGAAATTTAACTATTATCGTTCTGCTTTTCTTTTCTCCATCTTCATCTTTTACAGTCTTCCCGGTACGATGTGCTCTTTCAATTACGATTTCTTCCGTCATTCCTATTTCATTCAAAATCACCTCCTTCACAGCTTTTTCAGTTTCCTCCCATGTCTCGTTTTCTTTTTCCTTCACTCCTTCAATTCTGAGATTGTTTCGTCTACTTCTGTCTTCTAAATCGGACAATTTTTCCTTTATCGTTTCGTTTTCTTTTTTTCTCTCCTCAGTAATTCCTTTCTTAATTTGACAATCCACTTCTTCCAATTTGCTTTCCAACATTTGACTGTGGAATTGTATCGAGCTTTTTAATTCTTCTATTTCTTTTTTCTGCAGCGCGTTTTCGACTTTCATTTCTTCCATTCTCTTTTCCATGCTTTCCATCCTTCCGTTAAATACGTTTAAAATAGTTTGTTCATGGATTTTTATAATCTCTTGCACTTGTGCAAAGGTGAAAACTTCTGCTTTTGGAGGCATAGTAAAAAAATAAAAAGTAAAAAATAAAAAATTTAATGAAAAAATAGAAATCAAAAGCTCTCGAAAGAAAAACACGTCTGTCTTGTGCAGCAGCTGAGTAATGATAGGTATCATAATGTTTTTATGAAGCAGCAGATATATGCGAGTATCGAAGAAATTGTTTGAGTTTTCACTACAACTGTTGTGCCCATTACTTTCCATATTCCAGACGACTGGAACTTTTCTATCAGATTGATCCGAAACGGACTTAAAGAAGTTGAAAAACGACAGCTCTTGATTGATCCTTATATTCGATCGATATTTACAAACAATGAATGTTGTCTATTTCGATCAAGTAGTCGCCAGAAAATTCAAAACTGTAGCCGCACAGGGGAGTTCAATGGAAATGGGTTTGACTTCATATCTGATTGGATTTTGATCCGCTCAATCAGACCTGGTCCGAATCAACTCAGAATAAAAGAGACTCGCTAAGAGGACGATGAGATAGGATAAGAAATATCAAATTAGATCTTTAAGCCATGTTACATCTTCATTGTGCGCAAAAGCACTCAGTAAGGATGCGTTTATAATAACCTGTTTATCAATGTTTTTCTTCAATAAAAGAAAATACAAGAATGAATGACATTTAGTATAAAATATGAAATGATAAAACGATATCCAGCAAGCGGTAGTTTGGGAGACAGCATTTCGATACAATCCCTCCTTTCCATGGCAATTCACTAGTCAGCTAAACAAGAAAGACCAAAGTACATGTTTGGCAGATTTCACTTCTTATTTCCAGGCGAGACTGGCCATTGATGCTATGAACTATGACTGGCCACAGGGTAAACAATAAACAAACGAAATGATGAAACCCAACGAGAAAAAAAATATTCTTTTATGACTTGCTTGGTTAAAGGATGCAGAAACGTGTCTTCTCAATGTCTTCAACATCAGCAATAAGTAAAAAACACACATTTCTGTAGAGAAAAACGCTTCACTATCAACTCACAAATGAAAAGTTTATCCTCAAATACAAAACATGCTGTGCGTTTCCCTTGAAGTTTCATGAAAAGATGCCACTCTACTCTGCAGTGAAGAGACACTGTCACTATTGCCTGGACAGTGAAGATCCAAATTTTATCATCGTTGAGTTTCTCCATTATCTTTAACAGAATAAAGCAATGCACTGGTAGAAAAGAACTCCGTGGCAAAGCAAAACATCGCAAATTATAAAAGTTATTGGTGTATCTTGAACGAATGTTTCCGGCTGTTTACGTCAAATAACAAGAAATTTCAAATTAGAATTCATCAAATATATTCAATGCAATCTAAAAACAACACTTCAAAGAAAATCCTGAACTCTTGGAAAAATACTCAGTGCATTGTTAAGGGTCACAGAAATGGAATTCACCAGGTGAAGATATCTGCATTACAAAACTGTGTGAAACATGCGCTATCATATGTGAGTAAATAACACTAAAACAGTCTAATTTCAAAAGATCCAGGCCATTACCAGAAGGTGAAATAATTACTACGAAATAACTGTTCAAATTTTGATTAGCTATTTATAAAGGAACTGAAATATTATTTTTATTGTTGATAAAACGAACGACTTTTGGAATGGCACACAAGGAGCAAAGGTTAGTTTGGTCTAAAACAGGGAAATATAATAAACATAAACCACTTTATAAAAACACTAAATGATCGCTGACGAAATATCTCTATAACGGAAATCTGTATATAGATCGAAAATATGTTTAGACTGTAAAACAATAAACTAAGGACCTAACAGAAATGAGGAAACAGTTAAACACATGTGGATCACAAAATATATCATGTATTTGCAAGCAATCTGTGTGTGTATGGTTCTTCAAATAAAAAAGACAACCATCCACACACGTACAAAGGAAACGTGGAAAAGTAGAGATTAATAAGCGTATCATATACGGAATAGATGAACTCTTAAAGAAAATATCGCACTCTGAGGACAGCAGTGTAAATTTGTACAAGATGTACTACGTCACCAACACCACTACCGCCTTATAACATCATCAGAAAAAAAATATGCTAAAATATAAGAATACCCCAATAGCCGTTTGGTTAGGAAATTTCTAAGTGGCCTGTATAAGGATCGTATAAAAGTGAAGGTCTTCATGATGAATTCATGAAGTGATTAGAGATCACAAAGCTGAGACTGATTCGGTTTATTGTCAGTAATTTCCTAACCAATTCATATCAAGTAGGATGAAAAAAGGCTTACAAGTTAATATATCTCATGCCGTTCACTAAAAGTAACCCTACATTCTAATAAGGTAAAAAGAAACTCTACTAACAGAAAAAGATAAAGAAGAAGCATTAACAATATTATTAAACCAACAAAACACTAAAAAGCTAAAAGTACACACGTATTTAATGCGACAGACAAAACATCAAATAACATACAAACCACTAATAACAAATAATCTACACGAAAAGAGCATTCTGAGAGAAATTTCACAATACACGCCAGAATTAATAAAATGAAGCTTTTTTTACATGATCTCGTAGTGATGCTATAAAATGCAATGCACTTCTGATGTTAAAATAGACTAATATATATTATCACCCGATTCTGTTATCACTTATGGCGATTCAGCCAAATTGGAAGTTTTCGCGAATTCACGAATCGAACTGTATATATATCGGGATATATTTTCATATAACGCACAATGTTGGGCACCAATATTACCAATTGTAAAAAGACGTTTGCAAAGTGGTAGTAAAAAAGTACAAAAAAAGAAATAAAAAAAAATAATAAAAATACACAAAAATGGAAACAAGGAAACAGGGAAACAAGGAAATGAAAATTTCCATCAAGAAATAATCTGTGATAGTAGATGGCTGTAACTGTCTTACAGCGTTCGCGACAGCAACACATATCAAACTACCTCCGTGTATTTGTAACACTATCCAAACTTTATTTAATGCAAAAACACACCCAAAAAAAACCAAAAAAGAAACCAAAAAAAAAATAACATGAAATAAGTATAAACGTAAAATTTATTGGATAACCCGTTTAAATAGCATTTAGTGAACCTCTTAGGTAAGTATTAACTTATTGCACTATCTTGTTTTTTATAAAAGCATATTATACAAGTAACTTGATCGCATCTAAATTTCAACCGTGATATATATGAATATGTTCTATATTATATATACTGATATTAAAATCTAAAACCGAAACTATCAAACCAATTAGTTTCAAATTAGGTATTCATTAGAAGTCTCCATCAAAATGTTAATTTCTATAATAAAATTTTCACGAAACTAAAATAAAGAACAAAATCGCCATAAGTTTTAATTTTGATAAAACATTCACCAGAGCTTCACGTATGTATAAACACAAAGAAATGTTGAAAAAGAAATTTTCAGTTGAAAGATAAAATCTCAGATTTATTCGTAACATCCTCTGCGCGTTAATTTACTATATTTTTGAAACCTTGAAATCGTAATCAAATTCAGGAGCCATAAACATCTAATTTTGGCAGAGAACAATAAACGTTTATTGGTGATACATAACTATGACCAATATTATAGAAGTAAATAATAAATGAGGGCAAACCCAAATCCTTCCTAAACTATTAATAAAGTTTTTTGCATCCTTTTCAAAATACTTTTTTGGATTTTATTTTTAGGCTCTTACTTAGACTACCACAGACATCTACCTGGGCAAAAATAACTGCGAACATAACTTTTGCAACGTTTAAAATTGGGATTGGCGAAACGATTAAAATAACTGTCACAAACTTGAAAATTTCTGAGTGGTTGGAAAACAATGAAGGTTATATTAACTTAACAAACATGTATTCACAAACAACGTTCCTTTTATCACTTGTCAATAGCAAAGGTTCAAGTCCAAAAGAAGCAGAAATGAATACGTCAACTGGGTGTTTTAACACGGATGTATATAAGCAATTATTGTAAAAGTAAAATTGAATGTCCTTAAGGTATAATTAGATACCTGGAAATTCCATGATTTATAATCGTCTAACAGTACACCAATAAACATAAAAATAAAATCAATAAAAAAAATATTGTAGAAACTACGTTCGTAAAAAAAGTTAATAAAAAATGTAATATAGATGATAGTATCAATATATAATTGCATATGCGTCATCATGGTTGAATACACTATCCGCATGATTGAACTACATAACTAAAATGTTCATTTTATTATAAGAAAAACATTCCCTTGTACCTGTCCAGCGAAATTAATGAGGGAGAAGGAATTTAACACAGTTAAGCAGTACATACTCATAACAGCTTTTGATTTCGCTGTATTCATATTCAAATCAATAAAAAAATAAAATTCGATTAAAAGAAGATCATGTTTAACCTGTTTTCATAGAAAGGAATGTTCCGCAACAAGTAACAAATCATGCAGTGGTTGTTATATAAAATCTATAACGTTTGATCGTGAAACAATGAACCAAATTAAACGGATAGTGTATTCCAACTCTTTCAATTTGGATTACGTAAATAAAATTTAAAACTTCTTCTATTAACAGATATTCGACAAGACATTGCAGAAAAAGCATTGTGTAATACATGAGGACTTACCCGATACTTTTGCTTTCCATGTCATCATTCTCATGATGAAAAAACAAATGGCCCCTATTAAGTAACTCCCCGTTTCGTAATCGAGTTTTCATATCTCACTTATAATGCATCAAAAAGGATCATCTCGCCGATTGACTCAAACTCCCCTTGATGAGAGAGGTCAATTTCATACATGAAAGGATCGCCGCAAAACCAACAAGCAAGACTTGATCTTACCGCATCTTTAATAGTCATCGATAAGTTTATCTTACATTAGTTTTATTAAATTTAGCTTTGTCTAAATTCCTTCATGTGAATTCTGACTAATTGCTAGGTGGATAACATTTCAATAGTCTTGAAGATGCCTACCATAACGACCACTTACAAGAGAAATAACGTTACATATCAGCAGCACTAATGGTCATGGTAAAGTATGTTTATCATACTTTTATAGGACACTTATTGCACTTTCTACAACTAATGAAAGCCGATGTAAACATTTGAGTTGCTAATCAACCTTTCTAACTATTGAAGAAGACTTGACTGTTATCATATACATTCTAAGATTTATGTAAATCATTCATGATATTCATTCAAAAATTTTAACTTGATTTGCACTAACACATTGTCAACAAGCAAATTTTCAGGAGGCACTGTTAGTAGTCAAGATTTTCATACAATGATCCGGATCATCTGATAAAGCAAAACAGATACTCGTCTTTTTATATCATTTAAAAGAGATTCAATGCGATTTATACTAACACTAATGAAATATAGCTGAAATTCACCAAACGAAAAAGAATCAACACACTTAGAACTTATCCTAAAAAAGCTCTTTCAAACTAAGACAGCTGAATGACCGCACGCCGGAAATGCCAGAAAAGTGTTCAGTTTCTGAAATTACCTTACCTTTATTGCTCACATTACTCTATGCAAACTCAACAAGGAGTTTACAGTCGTCTATGATGTATCTAAAATGATTTGAATAGACTCTTAAATCACAAATTACACAAACAAATCAGACCTTTTTAACCAAAGAATGCTGTAAAAATGGTGAAACAAGTTTTTTTTTTTGAACACCTACTTATGAAATTTCTTGCGACATGCCACAGCTGTCGAACTTCTAGTGAATGCAACCAATGCCTTATGACGTGTGGTGGAAAGTTTCAAGTTCTAGTGACATAAATAAATAAAAAATGCTGAAAATACAAGTGAAATTGAGATTAATTATCATGAAATAGAAGAGCAGCGTAAAATCATTTAAAAAAAAGAAGTAAAAGGAGACAAGAAATTACTTCAACTTCGCCCACTGATTGCATCAACTGCTTTAATTTTCTTTCAGACATACTTGGCGGCAGTGCGCTAATCAATACTCTGTTTCCAATATCACTGTTACTTGCAGCTCGCGATTGATCTTTTGGTGTAGCATGATCTCTATTAGTAGACTTTGAATCCTTTCTATCGTCCCTCTGTGAACCAACAAAAGAAGTTCTTAAAGAATTTGATCCTCCCTCCCATGAAAAGAACACTCTGACTTAAGCTTAACAGTAATAATTTGTAATTTGGTGTGCACTCACTCTTTGTCGACTATCCATCATTCTGCTATCATTCATTCCATCTCGTCCATCCATCGCATCACGATCATCTCCCCTACGTCTCTTGGACGGTAAATAATCCTTCTCACGGGCATCACGCACAACAATGTCGCGTTCCCTGTCTCTTCTCTCCCTTTCGCGAAGCCTTTGTCGTTCCAACTCTTCGTGTCGATGTTCTTCCTTACTTGAGAAAGAATGTCTTTGCGAAAATTCACGTTTGTGTAAGGAATTATTTGAGCGAGTAAATTTATCAGCGGACCTAATAAACAATAAACCATCAGAGCTTGAAAAAATACTCATCTCCATAATAATTTTATAAAGTTGAAGAAATCAAAACAAACCTAGAGTTTGGTTCAAATCTTTCTCGAGCATTAACTCTTCGCCTTTGAGGACTTGGTGACCTAGAAGCAGCAGAGGACCAAGATCGTGAACGACTCCGTGAGTCTGATAAGGATCGAGAAGGAGAACGAGACATAGACGATCGACTCCTGGAACGTGAATCAGAACCAGACCAAGATTGTGATCTAGATCTTGATAAGGAACGTGATCTACTGCGGTTATATCTTCTTCCTCTATTGTAGTCATTTTCACGTCTTTTACGGTGATCTCTAACCTACAAACCAAAACATTCATGAAAAATGTTTTGTGGATGAAACTAAACAGTGAATTTCATTATTGCCTTTTAATGAAAAAAAATGGCTTACGTCACTTCTCTGAGGGTATTTACCATCTTTTTGCTGTGGATGTTCATGTGTACCCCTTCTATCAAAATCTTGCTGTTGTTGAAGCAATTGTTGTTGGTGCTGTTGTTGCAAGGCTAACTGTTGCTGCTGTACTGCAGCCAGTTGTTGCTGCTGTTGTAAGATCAACGCCTGACTAGCTTGTAACGTTGCATTAAGATTTTGTCCATTCTGTCCTGGTTGTGCAGAAGAACTGGGAATAAAGATGGGTTGACCAGGTACAGCAGATCTTACTTGTGCTGGAAGACCGGTAGGGTTGGTAATTATTGTAGGTCTGGCTTGCCCTGCGATTTGAGACTGTTGTATAGCAGTCTGGATTGATTGTCCAGGAGTACCAGACAACTGAACAACATTAGGTGCCAATTGTTTGGGTAACCTGGCTTCATCTGCATTGACATTCTAAATCATTCCAATGCATTTAGCGAGTTATATGACCATTATTTCGTTTGTAAAAGGTTTACATAGAATACTTACAGCAACAGCAGCTCCTCCAGACATTGGTGTTCCAACAGAATGGGGCAGGAAAACATGAGATTGAATACCAGGCTGTTGTATCATTGGACCTAAATGTCAAATACCACTATAACTTCACTATTAACAGCTGAATAGTAAATAGTTTAAACACCATTCAAAAAACAATTTTGAGTTTATCTATATAAGCCAATTTTCAACTAGGCAGAATAGTATTTCTCCGCGCAAAGGAATTTGAAATGGTAGAGAGCAGCGATGATGACGATGACAACGAATTTGAAGAAACAAGTTCTGAGTGAGAATCTGAGTGAGAATCTGAATCAACCTAGGACACTTCAACTGCTTTAGGGACTCTTTTGTAGATATGTTATGATATAATATATCTACCTCTGACGCAAAAGTAGGACCACGTATAAGCTTGTGGAATATTCTGCATCAGAAAAATTGAACTTGATCCAAATTAATTTATTTATTTAAAAACAAAAGTTGCTGATCTCCGAGCAGAATTTTCCTCCAGGTGGAAAACCGGCTTTATAGTAAAAAAGAAATTGATAATTCTGAGTAATAAATGACACTGACCACGAATTGCACCAGGCAAATTTTGTAAGTTGACAGTTTGTCCAGGAATCTGACCAGCGATAACTTGTCCAGGTTGGAGGGTTACGGCACGAATAACTGGTTGCGCTACACCAGGAATGATTTGACGTACAAGAACTTGACCAGGTTGTAACTGCTGTGGGACTATCTGTTGCTGTTGAGGCTAAAACATGCAATAGAGACTTTCCTATGAATTCCTGAAGTTCAAAATAATTTCTGATTATTTCTTTTTCACAATTGCAACTCTGACTTAGCAGCTATGTAAACCCAACACTAGCTCAGCCGATGAACTGTGACACTTAGTAAGTTTTAAACATGTCTTTAAGAAAATCTGAAGTCAGAATATTAAATAAAGCCTGAAATTATTAAATAATTCACAAGATAAGGGAGTATCAATATTTGCATCAAAAGTATTGCTTAAGTATGGAGAATTAAAGTCAAATACACAAAAAAATATGCATCTGGTTCTGTTTCCTTTCATTACACTCTTCTTTTGCTCAATGAGCTGTTTGCAAACCTTGAACTATTTTTAGCACAGTAGCAGTATTGCACTTGATCATTGTATAAATGGTATAATGATGAATAATTATAGTATACAGATTATTAATTCCTTTACGAAATATTGCAAATTACTCATACAAATTAAATTAAATTAAATTGTATTTTCCACAAACAAACAAAGCACTCCATACCTGCTGTTGAGGTATCAATATTGGTTGCTGCTGTGGAACTGGTGCTAAGCCATTCATCTGACCTTGAAACATCCTGGGTGGCTCTTGCAGTAATGGTGGGCGATGGGTCATTGGACCACGATGAGGAACATTAGGAAAACGTTGAAAATGTGGATTAACAGGGAACCGATGTTGACCCATTTGTTGTTGAAAAGGTGGTCTTAATAGAAAAAAGTAGACATCACAAATAAATGGTGATAGGACATTAACCAAATCAATCATTTTGGGGTAATTACGCGTAAAGTGGATATCAATATGTTTCATATATACTAATGATCCAAATAGAATAACCTTGCAACACTTTATAATTTTTAGTTCTACCTTGGATGTTGCCCCTGGACTGGTAACTGAGGAGGACCTGCACCTAAATACAAACGTTGTAAATGAAAATTAACAATAAAAATTAATTTCTTCATTCTGATAAGCTGTTGTTTTCTGAGCAGGATTTGAAATGTAGAATTTTATTCACTCGTATGTAATACCTAAACGTGTTCGAACATAATTAGAAACAACAATAGTATTGGAATCTACTTTGATAGAAATCAGCATAAACAGAATGTGTTTTTAATTTTCAGATTCTAGTAACTCTCAAGAACACTTCTTCAAGTTTAACTTGGTAATGCTTTATACATTCATTAAACCAAATGTCATCAAATCAAACAGCATTACCATTCTTTCCAGCTTCAGTTTCACTTTCACTATCACTTGATGAGGATGAAGAAGAACTAAAAGACAATTGGTTATTAAGTTTAAACCATGCGTGAATCACTTGTACAATTAAATTTTGTTTTAAAAAGAAAAAGTGGATTTTTGAAAGCTTACTCTTCCTCGTCATCACTGGCAAGCAGCTTCTCCTGAAAAAAAAGCCCATTAATATTCTAAAGTCTGTTCAAAAAATATGTGGACTAATTTCAGTTACCATGTGGAAACCAGATTTAGCAAATTACATCAATTCCCTTGAGCCTGGTTTTTATATAAAAGCTGAAATCAGTCCACATATTTTTGGAACAGACTTTAATATCTGAGAGAGAAGTTATCTCCTCAAAAGAAAGACTAACAAAAACAAAACAAACCTCATCTACCTCACTTTCATCACCCTAGGAAAGAGAAAATCGAATTAAAATCATTAAGCACCAAGATTTAATACCTAAAGGAAGAAACTTTTGTGGGAAGAAATTTTCACAGAATTTAATTTCGCGATTGACCAATTTTGACGTGTTTTGTGGAATTAAATTTCATGGTTTTCGATTTTCAACAAATACTTAAAAGAAAAAAATGCTCCCTTTTTTGGGTTGTGAATCGTTTGTTATTATTTAACATGTAAAACTAAAATCGAGTCTTCGCAGAATTTAATTTCGTGATTAGAGGTCAAAATCGCAAAATTAAATTCCGCGAAAATTTCTTCCCTTAAGGTAAGTAATCATGTTTCAAAAAAGGCAGCAAAGCCATAAGTTATTTATTATCTATTTAACAAATATTTTAAGATGAACATGTTTCAGACTTAATACAATCTATTATCAACATCCTTCACTACATCGAAATCCTATTGGCAGGTTATTTAAACAATTACATAAGATCATGATTACTTTGAACATGTCTGTGGCAATATTTGTCAATGTTTGAAAAAAAATTGAAAAGACTCAGTTTGGGTCAAGTAAAACTTGATAATATCTAACTCACCAATGTATATTATACAATAACTACATCTTAATATGGGATTAGGAAAATTGTTATCACATCACTTTACCTCTTCTTTTCCTTCCTCCTTTTCACTAAAACCAAAATGAGAACAGTAATGAGAGATTTGCGTCGATGGAGTGTTGAACTTATAAAGAACCCAGCAAATATACATACCTTTTCTTACTTGAGGGCTCCTTAGCCTTCTGCGTTGGAAATTTGGCATCACCTTCATCACTTTTCTTTTTCTTTTTGCTTTTCTTCTTTTTACTTTTTGTTCCAGTTTGACCATTAGCAGTATTGAAACCAGGTGATCCAAAATCATCTTCTGCAAACTGTCCATTATCAGCTGGACCCAGTGGTCTCATACCAAATGGTCTTGGTCCCATGAACATATCAGGCCTAGGTCCACGAAAGTCTCCCCTCGGAATTAATTCTCCCATGGGACCTCTGAAATGTGGGTCCATGGGTCCTCTCGGTCGAAATGGTCCATGAGGTCCAAGTGGACCAAAGTCACCTGGGCCTCTTGGTACCCAATCAAGAGGAGGTCCACGTGGACCAAACATTCCAGGAGGTGGCCCACGTGGTCCAAACATTCCAGGAGGTGGCCCGCGTGGCCCCCAATCACCAAGGCGAGGCCTAAATCCAGGTGGTGGTGGACCTCTCATTCCGAAAGGTAAATCAAATGGTGGTCTCATCGGTGGTCTATTTAATGGTGGTTTAGATCTTTTGGAGGATTTTTCCATCAATGGTTTTGGCTCATCAGCCATCACCACTTTAATAATTTATTCAACTAAAAACAAAATCACGATCAGAAATCACACTGATTCGAAATGAGTGGAATGAAGATTATTATTGACTCCACAGCATTTGTTTTGCTGAATTTCATTACAAAAACAAGCAGTTTTGGTTAATTTCAAAGGTTAATATAATATAGGTCATTCCAATTTCATTGAAAACTTGAGTATAATAATAAATCTAACTTAAAATATGAAATATAACCTGTGACACACTTTTCCGGCTCTACCAACTGTATTATAAATTTAACTTCATTGCCCTAGTTCATAATAGACAAGGAGAGCGTCACCTGAGCCATTAACCTAGGTAATGGCATTGAGTGGACATAAAAATGAAGCACTACTCTATGCTTCTCATTTTCTTTCCTGGTCTGTGTATAAAGGATATGAGGAAAATACTTCTTTTGGCTTTACAAAAATCATACCATCCATCCCCAATAATTAACACCAGTGTAATCGTAGTATCAAATCTGGCATAAGTGCTTGTCCCTCATTGTGAAATGCCTTTGAGAAGAAAATGGAAGGAAGGGAGCCATTTATATAGTAATTCATATGAAGGCAAGATTCTAAAGGGGACCCACTCTCCATTATTATTATATTGTTGTATAAATGTTTAAATGAAAAATCAAACAAACGACACAAAAAATAGATTTCAAGTGTTAACATGTATAAAAGCAATCTTATTGTACTGTCTTTAACGGGCCTCCCAATAGCCAAGTAAGCAGATAATGATAAATTAAAGATAAGGAATCAAAAACAATCATACCAAGTGTTTGAGGTATATACAGCCATCAAACAGATATGTTGCAGGCAAGAAGAACATTTAGCGGGCATAGGCTGTAGAAATAAAAAAATGAAGAGTTAAAAAGAATGTAATGGAAAAAGAAGTGCATTGACAGAATAGACAGCTTGCAGACAAGATACACATGGTTGGCAATGAAAGAAGAAGAAATACATACTGTAAAATGAAAAATAAGACTACATTTTGGATGGATGGAGAGTGCTATATACAAACTCAAAAAAGTAGAGGAAAATATGAAGGCAACTAATGCAATGTTTTTATAATAATCTATCTATCTTTGTGAAAATAGGTATATATCATACCATGAATTGAGACAAAATATAATCTTTCTTCAGAACCTTAAAGGCACAAATTGTCCAAAGCAAATTGCAGCATTTATTGTACGCAGCATTTTTCTGCTTTAGGATTCGTGACTTTTTGTGCTCACAACTTTAAAATATTTTCACAAAAAACATTTCGCAAATTTCCAGCCACTTCTTCACTTCTGGAGAAGTGAACCCTGTAGAATTGCCAGCCCTCCTTTAGTTATATTTCTTCGTCTTTTTTCATCTCATAAATGATTGACAAAAGTCAGTGAATGCAGAAAAAGGGTGTGCCCTTATTGAGAACGACATCTTTAGAGGAAAATTTCTCGATTTATGTATTTTACAGGATTTTCCCTTGTGACGCATTTATGTGAACAGCATTTTGTGATCATCATTTTGTGAATAAGTAAGAGAAACAACAAGAAGATACCTAAAATAATTTATCAATGGTAAAATGAAATAAATTCTTAAAACCTGAGTAGAGTGAAAGAAATCTGTATTTCTGCCGTTTCAGTTAGCCTGTAGTGGAGTCATAGTTGCCAGAAAATTGACAGAAACACCAGTCTTGTCATTTTATAGTGTGCTGTGCGATCGCACGCGCCCTCACACGCTGAATTTATTATATAAAAAGCACACCTAAATCATATAACTTGCACAGGCAAAAATAATTTTTTTGGGATTTAGAATGGAAGATTGAAGAATTTACTTTATTTTGACTCAACGTAGCAACTGTTCGCAAGACGGTGTCCACATAAAGCGTGGCACTCAAATTTTCTTCACTTCTTCATATCAAGCAAGTCTACTCCGGCAAAATTCACTGACGAGTACAGAATCAGAAACATTTTCACTGGTATCTGCAATTGAGTAGATCATATTTTAAAGGGAGCTGGAAACTAAGGGTTTTTTTAAATTTCATTGAATAACAAGAAAAATAGTCCTACTGGTACCAGTGGAGGGCTAAAAATAATGTTTGAATGTTTGAATTTTTTCAATATTGAAGCTCCTAGAGGGGCCCGAGCGTAATTTTATATGCTGTTTTGTATAACAGTCTGTTGATCATTTTTTAAGTGACACAAGAAAGCAAGTAAATGTTTTTTACAGAAAGAAATGAAGACAACAAACGTCTGTTTGTTTTTGTGGTCTGAAAGATGTCTGTATTAAACCACGCTTTTTCATTGTTTTCATTAAAAAAAAAAAAAACTAGAAAAGCTAAAAAACGATCTGAAAATTGAGATAAATACTGGCTGTATGTAATGTAGAAAAACAGGAACTTAAATCAGACATTTTTGTTTTTCTGTATAGCGTTTTTACTTCTTTCGCATTAATACGTTACAAGTAAATTTGATTGCGAACCGGTGCAAATATTTTGATGTATAATTGTTCTATAATATGAATGAATGTGCTCAAGACATTTTGTGCCTTTAAGGTACCTGCTCCTTGTTCTGTGTAGAACGGTTTCCAGTGAAAAAAATAGGATGCGACAAGGAAATAGCACTCAACAAGATTTTTGCTAAAAATTTGAGATGTATCTCATATGACTAAGTATTAAACGAAGTACTCAAAACGTATCTTTTGAAAACTTATAGTGTTATTTAAACTCATCTTCTTCTGAACCATATTCAAAGACATTATTCTTACCCTTATTATTTCTGACGTGATCAAACATATTAAGATCTCTTTCGAAATAGTAGAAAAAATATCTTGTCAGTAAAGACTAGTTGTGAGATAAATAAAGCATTTAGATTGAAACAACATTAAAAAATATATAAAATGTCATCCTTAATGAGTGATTCTAGCAACGAAAATTTTCCAGAAAATTACGATGCTGACGAAAATGAAAAAGAGATGATAGAAATAGTCAATAATGATTAAGAGTTTCAAATGTTATCTTTTTGAACCAGAATAAACAATTTCCTCTTGTTCGGATGAAGAATCAGACAGCTCTTGTGATAACAGTGGAGGAAAAGATCACAAAAAAGAATTAACTGAAAATAAACTTTGGTGCACTTTTAACTAGACGTTAAGCAAAGAGAAATTGACTGTTTGTGTAAATGAAGAAATGGAGCTGCAACAATGGGTTACACTCAAAGAATTTCTCTCCGTTTAAACAAAGCTGTTCTCCAAAACGTTGTTGTTGGGTTGCAATACTTATTGTTGCCTGTTCCAGCTAGGTAGCCTAATAACTGTATGTTTTGGGAGTCGAAAAAAACATTCTTATTATGTTTTTTTTTAAAAAAAGTGTTGTTACTACAATTAACAATCGTACACCAACCCATTTTGAAATATCTTTTTTGAAAAGTGGAAATAATTTTCTGTTATATATACTTATTCTCTATGTTTTCATATTGATGTACAATGTTTTTTTCTTTATACAAATGTGAGATATGCTCAGATGAGATGGCGTCAGAAAATTTAATAAGTTTAAAACCCATTCAGAAAAGGGATTTTAGGCATTTTATTTAATAGACAAAATTGTGAAATTATGAGTAAGAAAAGGTTTTTAGTGAACCACACCTTTAAGGACCATACATACATAACTTAATGACATCGGGAAGGGAAGAGATCCCAGAGAAAATAATCAAGGGTTTATTAAAGCTTTCACAGACAGGTTAAAATGTGGTTATTCTGCACAAACACAAAATCATCGTCAAAAAGTTTTTTACAGAAGCTTGCAGCCAGGCTGAATTATGAAGAATAATAGCAAATGTAAACAACAGATTTATCTATTGGTCATTTTCGAATTGTGACATTGTGGGCGATTATCTCACCAACCACACTTAAATGTTCTCAGTCACTCTCACTGCACTGAGAGTATAGCTACTCTGAGATAGATGATATCTCATAAAAATAGGTTCTTCTGAAGTAGTTTTCAAAAACGGCAAGTATATATATATATAAATAACGAAATCTTTAAAAAGTTACTTTTCATCATAAAATTTGAATAGAAACAGTCTTACACAATAAAAATAAAACAATTTTTTCAAAACATCTTTTTTAATTTAACCCACTAACACCATCAGCGCAAGAACAACAAGTCTTGGAAACTCACTTTATATATAAATATACTTCACTCAACCAACTACTACTTTCTATCCTCATTCTTACCCTGCAACAATCTTCTATTTGCTCCTGACTTCTGCAGGAATCTACACATGCCTCTACCACTCAGTTCAGATCTTTTCATCTTCTCAGTCAGGCTTTAACTACAAAACAACGGCCGCCAGGAAGGCCGTCGTAAAACTAAACGGCAACCGAACAAATATTCTAAGGGATCATTCTACTCACAGTGTGATTCTACTACACAGAGCACACATCAATCAATCAATCAATTTAAATTTATTTGCCAAAGATTACATGACTGACAAATTACAAAACTTCAATAGAATAAAAGGCCAGGAGACCACACCATATAATCGAGACTAATCTAAGGAGGTAGCCACCTGAGTATTTATGCAGAATTACAACAAAAAAATTTTGGAAAAAAAAAAGGTAGTTTTTTGAAATAAATTAAAATAATGCCAGTAACGTGTATATGATCAGGTAAGAAAAATCTTAGTAATGGCTTAATAGTGATGATTTAACAAGTGATTTAAATTTACCATAACCAAGCATGGAAAGGTTTGTGTCTCACGACGATGCTGCATTTGAAGACCATTCCAATTGAGAAATGAACGATAACGAATTGACTGCAAACCATACAAAGTAGTTCTGACTAAAGGTCTTACTAGAATTCCAATGGAACGACCCCTGGTTCGCTGAGACTCACTAAGGAAACTAAGACCGAGAGTTTCTTGAATACTTGAGGGAGAAGTTTTGTTAAGACTTTCATGTACAAGATTTAGAGTCTGAAAAAAAACAATATCTTTAAACTCAAGAATTTTAGAAGCTTTAAACAGAGGTTTAGTGTGAGCAAGAAAATGAGAATGAGTAATAAGTCGGATGCATTTCTTTTGAAGGAGAAGGATTCTTGAAGAGACAGAAAGAGATTGGCCCCCATATACAAGAGCAGCATAACTTAAATGTGAATTACAAAGAGCATAGTAGATTGAAGCATAGTTAATAGAAACACATGGTTTGGTGACTCGTGTTTTTCCTATTGTTATACGTCCGGATGTTGAAAGTGCATGTCACGTGATCGTGAAGCTGCAAAGATCAAAATAAATCTGGCGTGCAATAGTGAAGATACTGGCAATTTAAGCGATTACAAACACTTATTAGAAGACGATTTTGATAGTATTCTTGTCAGGTTAAAGGAATCTGAGCTTTTTGGTAGTGAAAATAATGTTTTAGTGGAAAATGTAAGTATTTAAAGAATATTTTCTTTCAAAATGAACACAGAATGGTGACTTATTTTGTTATCTTATTGGTTGTTAATTTTTCTCCAGAGAAAATAGTGTGATCTAATTCCGAGGTTCGGAATTCCCGAGTTACAAAACCGAGTTACAAAACCGAGTTACGCATTATGACGTCACAAACCGAGTTACTAACTCGGAGATTTTTAAATTTTAATTTTTCTCGAGTTACTAACTCGGAAATTTTATTCACGTAAAATTTTCCCGAGTTACTAACTCGGAAATTTTTTTTTGATTTATTTTTTCCGAGTTACTAACTCGGGAAAATTTTAAAGTCTAATTTTTCTCGAGTTATTAACTCGGAAATTTTATTTTCGTAAAATTTTCCCGAGTTACTAACTCGGAAATTCTTTTTGGTTTTATTTTTTCCGAGTTAGAGAATATTTTTCAAATATTGTAAGGAATATTTTCGAAAGTTCACTGGGAATAGTGTGAGTTTTTAAAAAAGGCAAAGTAGGCCAAATTTGTGGAAAATTTTTAAAATTGTTCAATTTTAATGAAAATTTAATAGTGGAACAAGTTTGTACTGCTGATTTCAAACATGAAGGGCAACTTGTGGATAAGGTCAAATTAGGCCAAATTTGGACCAAATTTTGAAAATTGTTCAATTCTAATGAAAATTTTAGTGAAATAATTTGAGGCTAATTCCAAACAAGGTACGATGAGCAATGGTACTCGTTAAATGTACTCGTCTAATAGTACTCTTTCGTTTTATGCCATCTGGCGCATGTTGATGTACATTAATAACGGAAACTTTCGGCAGGAGATTTTGACTTGTCCTAAAGTTTTTTAATTTAAGTACTATCAGAAATATATGTTTTTGGTTCATTTGAGGCCTGAAGCAGTCGGTGAAGGTTTTCTGCACTTTGGATAACATTGACGAATACATGAGAAAGAAAGTTGTTTATATTTTTTTTGCTGTATGTGCTCACGTGTTTTGTTTTAGTTTTTTTCTTTTCTCCCTAATCATCTTAAGCCGGTGTGTGTTATTGTTACTGTAATTATAATGTTTACACTCTTTCATATTTTACAGCACTTTCTTTAATTAATTTTTAACACATTTAAACTTTTTTTTAAAGTTTTTCCTCCGGCAAATAGTAAACAAAAGTTATTTACGCCTTTGGTTTGAAAAGTCACATCAAACAGTAATGTCGACACCAATTTATTTGAAACCTTTTTGTATTTAGCACTGTTAAATAATTTCTTTTAGAATTAACATGATACTACCTCAAGATTATGAAATAAAATAAATTCATATAGAAATATAGAATCGATTTTCCCACTTCGGCAACTTTTTATCTTGGAGTTTTCAGCTATCACAATTCATCAAGGGTAAGAGCAATAGAAAAATATGTCAGCGGTGCCATGGTCAAGCTTTAGTTAAAAATAATATCCAGGACAGCATAATCATGAGGATTAACATATTCATCGACTTGCTCAACTGATTAATTTTGATGCCATTTCTGCATTAATGAATATCAAAACTTGCGCTATAAAATTTCTTCGTTTGCAAATTTTCATTATAGTTGAACAATTTGGTCCAAATTTAGCCTTATGCACAAGTTGACCTTCAATTTCGAAAACAGCAGTACAAAGTTATTCCTCTATTAAATCTTCATTAGAATTGAACAATTTTCAAAATTTGGTCCAAATTTGGCCTAATTTGACCTTATCCACAAGTTGCCCTTCATGTTTGAAATCGGCAGTACAAACTTGTTCCACTATTAAATTTTCATTAAAATTGAACGATTTTCGAAATTTTCCACAAACTTGGCCTACTTTGCCTTTTTTAAAAACTCACACTATTCCCAGTGAACTTTCGAAAATATTCCTCACAATATTTGAAAAATATTCTCTAACTCGGAAAAAATAAAACCAAAAAGAATTTCCGAGTTAGTAACTCGGGAAAATTTTACGAAAATAAAATTTCCGAGTTAGTAACTCGAGAAAAATTATACTTTAAAAATTTCCCGAGTTAGTAACTCGGAAAAAATAAATCAAAAAAAAATTTCCGAGTTAGTAACTCGGGAAAATTTTACGTGAATAAAATTTCCGAGTTAGTAACTCGGGAAAAATAAAAATTTAAAAATCTCCGAGTTAGTAACTCGGTTTGTGACGTCATAATGCGTACGGTTTTGTAACTCGGTTTTGTAACTCGGGAATTCCGAACCTCTCTAATTCCGATATAGTGATGTTTCTCAAAGAACGTTTGTATGTTTTATAAATATGGTGGTCTTCCGGAAGGAGCCAACCAAAAACTTCAGTAGTGTAGGCTAAAGTTTCATCTAGCGTCAATTTTAAGTAAGGTACGGAAAGGTCTTGTTTTTTATATTTATAGGCCAACCTAATTTCATGGCTTATATGAATTTCACAGTCTTCAAGTGTTTTTAAACTCTTTAGTCTTGATTTCAAATCGTCGAAGCTCGTGTAGTAAGTTTTTCTGTTCGTGAATTTGAACGATCGAACGATGTTTTCTTTCATTTTGTACAGTTGACTTGGTATCATGACTCTTTACCGGCATATTTAGTGTTGGTACAACGCCATGTTTAAGCTTTTTCCTTGTTACTTTTTCTCCGACAACTATAATAAAACGACAGTTATTCACGAGCAAAATACTCTAGATTACGAAAAATCGATGTTTTTTAGAAAATCCGAAACAGACTGAAATGACTAGAAAATTAACTTACATATTTCGATATCATCAGGTTTAAAATGTCTTTCACATGCATATACGTGACTTTTTTCTATCAAGGCTTTGAAATTTTTATCAACTTCTCTTGACTTCGTGATTTCTGCCAACCAACGTGTTCTCCAATTCTTGTCAAGATCTGCGGATGGAATTTTAAAAATTCCTATACCTTTTGTACTCCTGCACACCCCACAACCAACTACTGAACAATTTTGGCCTGGCACGAGTTAAGCTATTTTTATAACGAGTTGTAAATACATTTTCCAGTGCGCGTTGTGCTTCAATATTTCTATCCCAAAATATATTGAACTAGCCGCCAAGGCGGCGTCGCTCGCCGCCCATGTCCACCTGCTCTGTATCACTGTATCAAATTTCCTTATAAACGGCTCGTATAACTTGTGTTCAACCAGAAGCAGATTCGAAGTCACAACCTCTGGTAAAACCAATCTTTTATCAGTGTAATAATACACTCAATACGTAGAGAGAGAAAACTTCAACTTTTTATTAGCTTTTGTTTTAAAAAAGTTACGCGCTCTAACATGGGTGCTATCAAACAGGGGGAAAATGGTTTCTCTTCTTAAAAAGTTCACACGGAGGAGAGAAAAAAGGCACGTGCTAAATGAATAAATAGAATAAAAAAACGTTCGATCAGAACGCTTAACAATTAAAAGAACAAATTAATTTATTGAAAGAAAAGCAAAACATTTTGATTGCTCAAAAAAAAAGTTCACCCGTCTCAGAAATCAGCCAAGAGCTAGGCAAACCGAACATATGCTGCCACGTTCTGCCACTGCTGCTTTTTGTCCAAAATGTTTAATCAGTTAGTTTCTTTGTATTTAGTTGATGTACTGTTTTCAAAGCCAAGTCAACGTGGAATATAAAACTAACAATAATAGTAAAAACAAAACGTTATTCCTATTAGTTCATCAGCCAAAAATAGTCACGTTCGATTGGGGTTGCAATGTATTCGCTTCGAACTCACGACGCACACAAAAAAAGAAATAATTTCGCTCACAACTCAATCTACCATTTTGCGTGACTTACAAACAAACAAACAAACAGACAGACGGAGAATCGGCTATTAATATATAGATAGCAGCACCTTCAGTATTTAACTATGTTTTAATAGAACAAGTGTGGATTTTGTAATTATATTTTTTATTTTTGAAAGATAAAAAAACATGTCGTATTGTTTCTACGGGTTTTTTTTCTTGTCTTTTTTTCTCAGATCAAAATTACGTTAACAATTTCTGATATACTTTCAAAGATCACAGCTCAGAATATGAAAAATAAATGAAAGTATCTAGAAAACATCGCTTCGGGTATACTTTACTACGTCAAAATCATATAATAATTCTTCAAAACATTTTTGTTTTGCAGCTTCATGTCACTTTAAAAAAGATCAAATCGATGAATAACATATTTGAATAGGCTATTGAAAGGCTCCAAACCATCTGTATTTCTATTAACTATGATTGAAGTAAGAATACTAGGAGAAAGATAATGTTTGAGAAGGCTGATAATTCCATTAGCTTGGCCAAGTTTAGCACTAACATTGGTTAAATGAAAAGAAAAAGAAAGCGAGTCATCAACAATCACTCCAAGATATCTAGCATGTAATTTAAATTTAAGTTCAGTGTGATTGAGGATCAATCTAATGTCACGATCGACTGTTTTTCTAGGATTCTTAAAGAGAATGGCTTCGGTCTTTGCTACATTCAATGCAATTTTGTTTGCATTCAGCCAATCTACCAACTTAACCAAATCATGATTGATTTGATTTTCTAAGATCACAGGACTCTGATCAGAGTATAAAACACTAGCATCATCTGCAATGATGGCTGGGGTCATGCAGTTCTATGGTACGTTTATTCCACCCTTTCATTTGATTTTTATATGGGGAGTTTTTCTGGTAGACCCATGAAATTCTTTTCTGTGTAGCTATGATTTTTTCCCAGTATATACAGTATATACAGTATATACATATTACATATTACTTATACATATTACAACCGTTTACAAGGTCTGCTTGTAAATTGTTTAAAAAATTGGTTGTGCAGTAAAAGTGACGTCACTCCGGATCAAAAGATTAGTCAGCATCAGTCGAAGACGTCAAAAGACCCTGGGTTTTGGGTTGGCGAACATGTAAATAAATGGCAATTTATCCACCTTTATAATCTTTAAATTTTTTCACGAGTAAATTTATAGTTTTATTACAGAAATAGTTTCAGAAACGGAAAGCAACCTCGTACCCAGGGTTTCTTTCCTTTTCGACATACACGGAAAGCGGTGTTGAGAAAGAGGACGAGTGCAGTCTTGAAGAATTGGAGGTTCTTTAAAAGTTCATTTTAGTTTTCCCAGTGACGTAGTGAATAGATCCATCATGATAGATCGTACATGAGAGCCGTGTACTGAACTCAAACCGGCTTGAAATTTTAAGCTGTTTGAAATCGGCATCCTGTTTACATGATAAATTTCGATACGGACTTGGAGAGTTTTGGCGAGTAAAAATCAAAACAATAAAATGACTTGTCCACATTATGACCAGGTGTTTTTCATTGATTTCTATCATTCTTTCTTTTCCATTTATCCCAGACTTCATAGAAAGGCTACATAGAAGGCTTCATAGAAAGTTTCACTATTTCGCACACTCGCAAGGGACGCGCTGTGCTAAAATACAATAGACCTGAAAAGGGCAGGGGTGTTCAGAGAATCTCCATACGCAAATTCTAAACGTATGAAGAGAAGCAGCCAAGGTGCATGAATCCGAAACACTTCAAATGCTTGCTCATTCTTCTTTATGTGTATGGAAACTGTTTGAAATCACTGCGGAGATGCATATTTCTATAGAAGGACACATTCTATTAACTAACTATTTCAATGGAGATACTAATTCAATTATTCAGCTGATGGTAAGTAACCCAGAGTTTGAGAGTTAAGAGTTTTGTTTGGTTCTTTCAGCTTTCTCCTGCATGGCGTTGCCTTGTCTTTACCCTGAAAGCGTAAGCTTTATATTAACCGATTTGGAATGTTTTAATGATTTACATTAAAAGACTAAAAGATTATTGAAACTTCAATAAACGAAGCTTCACACAAATAGGTGATTCTTGTGTTCACAGGAAAATAACTCATTAAGCTTACTGAACGCATACACGTAAGCATTATTGTACGTAGCATACAATAATTTATCGCAGAAAAAAGTACTGGTGTTTATTCTAAAGAAAAAGGTTACACAATTAATAAGTCAAGCAAACATCAATACTCATCATCATGCTTGTTAAGATTTCGGAAATAACAGGACCTCTATAAATGAAGTAAACATATGGTTTCTATGAGTCTCGGTTCTGATTCAAAGTAGCTTAGAGATCTCAAGGTTGGTTATTTCTTTGATGGCACACCAGGGCTTCCGGGCCCAAATCCTCCGTGAAGTCTTCGGATGTTTCGGGGTTAATAGGATTGAGTGAGGGGTTTGTTTGATTCTCAGCTGGCGTGCGAAAGTAACCTCGTAGTGCCTATGTGGTTAAGCCCAATAGAAAGTCGGGCTTGGGAGGGGTGAGCTTAAATAACAAAGGAAAAGATGTTTAAGATCCAGATTTAAGGGCTGCTTTTCACTAAGAAGAATCAGATCGGTTTCCATTCAATAAATTGCTGCGAGTGGGTGGTAGTAATATCGAGTAAACAGGAGCACGAAATTCTAAAAGCAGTTATATCTATAAAATTTGGAGTGTAGCAATTCAACAGCTTGCTTTTTGTGTTTCTCTGAATTGATGTAAACTGCGGTTCCTTACTATAAAAAAAACAGCCTATACACTCAAATACAAAGATCATCAAGAGCATTTCAATTCTCTGTTTACACGAGCGTAAATTTGAACGTCAGGAAAGAGGAATAATTTTTTAAGATTGATCTGTTTTAGTTTCGACTAAATAAAAACGTGAAAGCTGAGGATAATTATTATGTCAATGTCATATTTTGGGTTCAAACTGAAACTAGGTATTTAACATACAGCAGAGCACGAAAGTTCTTGAGAAACGTTTCTCTCTATTGCGACTTCTTTTTCCTGGAATCCAACCATTTGTATGCCATTATGATAGTGATAACCGCATTGTATCATTTTCTTTTTACTCAAGTAAAGAGGACGCATGATAACTATCCTGACGATTCAACGATAATTTTTTAGGATATAAATGTTGTTGCATAGCTGGAAAAGACCAATCAAAATTGCACAAATCATTCCATATTTGGCACAAATCGTTCCATATTTGGACCAAATAACTTTCGAAACAAGCTTTTAAATGAGTAGATAAAACGATTTTTTTAATTGTTGTGCCTGACAGAAACTGAAATGAAAAAATCGTAAATATCTACTACATCGCTGAAGCATTATCAAAATTTTATCTGACATGGAATAAAGTCTACAAATATGTCGTGCAATTCTACGCTAGATTTGCTACCTACTCAAAGTTGGAAAAGTACTGTTGGTACAATCATGGGAATATTATCAGTTCTTGCCACATTTGAAAATGCAATCGTGTTGATTACTATCTACAGGTTTCAAGTACTTCATACCAAATCTAACAAGATCCTTGCATCATTGGCAACTTCAGATTTTTTGACTGGTGTGACAGTTGCACTTTTTTTTGCCGTACAATTGCTCGATGAACGTTTGACTAATAATTGCGGCATTGATTTAGTTCGAAGATACCTGACCACTTGTTTGTGTGGCGCATCAATTGGAACGATCTGTTTGATAAGTTACGACCGATCACTTCATCTGAGAAAGCTAACATCTTACAAGTTAACCAATCAAAAGTTGTATTTGGCTTTAGTGATATGTTGGGTTGGTCCTACCTTGGTTACATTGTTACGATTAATTGGCAAATCGGAGCAAGTTTACTCGGCTTACATAGTAATATCAGGAATAGCAAATGTGATATTATTAAGTGGCTCATTCGTCATACTGATTATGGCTTTACGTAAACACAAGAAGAAGCGAAGTCAAGAGAGAATGTCCAGTTATGTCAAAATGGAAAGAAAAGCCACTATGACCGCCTTGATATTGATCACCTTTTTTGTGGTTTCGCTCATGCCGATTTGCATTCATTACTTTTTGAAGGTGACAAAAAGTGTTTCTGAAGAATCTTTAGCCAAATCGTATGTCATTGGCTCAGTAATGCTTTTCTCCAGTTCAGTAATTAACCCTGTTTTGTATTATTACAGAACCCCGTTAATGAAAAAGCATATGCTAGAGATTTTACGTTGTAACCGAAGGGTGCACCCCAACAACGAGACTCAAGCTGTTGACGGAATCGATACAACCGTTGTTTGATGTATTCCCTTCATAACACAAAAATATGCTGAAGAAATTGCGTCTTTTTAATGGTGAAATCTGTTACAAGTTTCAAGTATACGCCGCAACAAGTTTAAAAGCTGATGTAGTAAGTTCGAAATAAACAGAAGAACAATCTGTGTTGGACGTGTGGGAAATGGGCTGTGTTCACCACAAGAAAACTCACAATTTTGCTTTACTTTAACATAACATATCTTTCATCAACATAAAACAATTTAATCACTCGCTTCGTGCGTCCGCCATCTTTCGTAGCACGTTTTTCTCTTGAACTCTTCCCGCTGTCCTCCTTCACTCTCCAATATACAAAGAAATCGGCTAAATTTCCTTCAGACGCTCATTTGGTGGATAAGAGTGATAACCTTGTTTCGGATTGTGGTCCAGACAACCAGATAGACAGGAAAAGTGAAAATTCTCATTGTTTCGCGTCAGTTTTGAATTTATCTTATTACTTGTCTGCATACAAAACTTGTGATGTCATTAAGATTAATTTGCCACTGCCGATTTACACTGTAGATTAATTACACGTGAAACCTCCACAATGAACATTCACGAGACAAACGAGACATCTGATCTTGCAAATATAGCTTGGATGCCATTTATACGGAGGATGACGCCATCTTCGCCATCTGCGAACTTTTGGATCGTTATTTTCAAATTCTTCTTCTGTTTCATTTACAAAAAAATAACAATGAAATTTCACAGAATGTATCTACATTATTTAGCTTTTACAGCTTCAAGAAATAGCCGTTTCAATTTTCCTGCTGCCGAAGTCTAACGTAATTTCTCAAACCTCTGCATTACTGACCATGAAAGAGAATGGCGCGTATTCACCAAACACACGTTACTTGAAAGTAATTATAGTTTTGAATAATAAAAATTATGTTTTCCTTTCCTAGGCAGAAACTTTCGAGATTATTACGAAAGATCTGCCCCATAATAATCTTAGTTCCATTAATGTTCGCGTCCCTTTTAGTTTCCCCTCCTTTTCGTACATTCCACAAAAATGTTTTATGTCAAAGAAAACTTTTTCTCTCCTATATTACATGTATCTGAAGTCTCGAATACTTCTCCTTTCAACATTCTCTTTATGCGTCATTTCATAACAAAAATGTTATTGTTCCATCCAATTATGTAATCAAATAAAGTAAAGAAAATTTTGTTTTTGCTCTACTTTTTATGCAATACAAAATCTATTACGCCATCACCTTCTAATCTACTGATACAGTTCCTTCCTCCTAAGGAAGTTATACCAGAAACACAAACCGTAGTGATTTCAGGTACCGAAAACACAAGTGTGTATGAGATACGTCCCTTTAGTTTCTAGCTCTCTCTCTACGAGTACGTTTACAAGGGAGTCATACTGAACTCAAACCGGTTTAGGATTTCTCGGTACGGGTAGAAATATTTTCTGTACATGATGGAATGAATTTAGTAACATTCTGTATTTTTATTTCATATGTGTCAGCAAAATTTAATTAATATGCGCATGCTTGTTAACACATTTTTATGATAAAACAATGAAATGTGAAACTTTCACACCTTTCCAAGCCATATCGAAATTTCAAACCTAATACTACTGCTGGGACGAAGAACCATATGTTGTAAATATGGAGATGTCCTATTTTCATCTTAGAACTAGACAATAATTATTATTGTTATTATTACTTGGAAGTAAGTTTGAAATCATCACGGGCAAAATTTCAGTACTGCCAATATCATGTAAACATCGTTGAAGGTTTGACCAGGAACCGTACTGAAATAAGAACGTGTATCGAAACTCGTATCGGGAAGATTGAAATTTCAAACAGTTTTGAGTTCTCAGTGCACTTCTCTTCTGATGGAATATCAATAACAAATAACAATAACAAATCCTTCAAACAAAGTGTCAGTTAGTCGCGTTTTAAGGTATTCGGTTTTAAATTCTTTCGATGGGTGCTGCTCAAATGTTAGCTTTACAGGTGCTCTTGTTACCATTCATAACAGCAGGTATCGTTTGAAAGCCAATTATGCGGACTGTGAGTATTATAGAGTGTTGCAAAATAGGTTGTTTGTTGTATTCTATGATTTGCACATGCACTATTATACATTCAACCTTGGCACGTTTTTCATCATGGAAGTTGCGTAAAATAATGCATATGAGGGGATCATTGGATCGGAAATGTATTCGTTTAGCCATGTATTTCAAGAAAGCCAAGACTGGCACGACGATGTTACTACATTTTCGTCAATAAACGAAACAGCGATCGATGAAACAGCGATCGATGAAACAGCGAAAAATGAAAATGAAAAATGCACACCGATTAACGAAGATCTTGTTTGGTGCAAGCTTTTTTATTTCTTTTACAGTTCGGCATTGGGATCACTTTGGCCGTATTTGCCACTCTATTTTCGACAGTTGTTTTTAACTCCACGACAGGTTGGGGCTATTGTAGCTTGTAGAACATTGACACAGTTCCTATTCGTTCCATTTTGGTGTGTTATAGCCGAGAAGTATCGGAGATATAAAGAGATTCTATTAATCTCACTTTCTGCATGGCTTATAAGTACAACCTTAATACTCTTTGTACCGAAGGACGAACCTAAAGCCTGCTCAATAATGCATAAGCTAGCCGAAGACGAAAAGATAAAATCGTCCGGGGAAAAACAATGGTTCACTTTTTTGGCAGGTAGTCCGAATCAAACCATTGGAGAAAATCAACGAAAAACCCGAGCAATTATCGAAAGTTTTGAAGACTACTCACCAGCATTGATCTTGAACTCTACATCGGATTTTGCAACAATTTACGAAGAATACGATCCTGCAAAGCATATCTCAGATACTTCGATATCGTTTGTTCTTCTACTTTTAATTACTATTGTTGGTGTGAGCCTTGCATCACCGGCTCAAAGTCTAGCTGATATATGCACCATCAGGCGGCTTAAATATCATGCACAATCATTTGGACAACAAGCAGTATGGGCTGGAATTGGTTCAGCTGTTTTTGCTTTCGTTATTGGTTCTTTAGTAAACTTCTTGCAAACTACGAATCCTTGCACGAAGCAGAAAGATTTCAATTACACCCCTTGCTTCTTTGCTTTTGGATTTTTTATGGTACTGACAATAATATTTGCTACACGATTCAGTTACAATCCTGTTGATATAAGTGAAATTGATTTGGATGAGACGATTGCCAGTCTATGGGAATGTATGAAAACCATGAATGATGTTCACTTAGCAAGTTTATTAGCAGTGACTTTTTATTGTGGTTTTGGTAACGGATTTATTGCAACATTCTTATTCTGGCATCTACGAGAAATGGGTGGTTTACAAATATTGCTCGCTTGCGTGTCACTTATTAACAATACCGCTGAAGTTTTATTCTACATCTTGTCAGAAAGATTGCTAAGCCATGTTGGTCCATTCAGGCTGATTTATTTGGGCCTATTTTTCTTTTCAATTCGATTTTTTTATTACAGTGTTCTAAGACAGCCATGGTTAGTATTGCCTATTGAAATAACGCATGGCATAACATCTGCAGCTATTCGATCTTCAATGGTTTCATACGTTCGACAAGAGGGTGTGGCTGCAAATATATTGCATGGCATATTTAATGGCATCCATGGTGGACTTGGGTTTTCTGTTGGTGGTCTTTTGGGCGGTTTTATGGTGCACCACTATGGTCACTCCATTACCTTCTTGATATTCGGTGAAATTAGCTTGTTGACGTTGTTTTGTTTTATATTAATCAACAATGTTTGGCCTTATACCAAACACGAACTGAAAGATATCTTTGGCAGGCATACCGTTAAAGACGATCTTTCTGAATTCTAAAGTAGACACTCGTTACTGGATTACCGCGTAAGCCCATCGCATATTCTAATCGAAAATTCTAAAATTAAAACGCAATCGCCATCGTAAAATGAATCCAAACCATGAAAGGGTGACAGTAAAAGGGACTTTCTTGGAAGATTCATGATAACAATGAGTGTAACAAGGCCAATCAAAAATTAAAAAGTCTGTGGCGGTGATGGCTCATTCAGTCCAGCGTCAAGATCTCGAAGCATGCATTATCTTAAATGCTCGATCGATTTAAATAATCGATCCCTGTCCTTTATCACATAAAGCATTATAGACATTTGTAAGTAAAAACATATATAAAAATGTATTGTGTTTTTCACAAAGGGACTACTTGTTTTTATCTATCCAAGTCATCTATCTCATCTTGTTTCATCCTTACAAAAACAAATAGACCCTCGGTTAACTTGGATGAGATCGCCCAGGTGTTACTACAGCTGGATTACTTGTGCCTGGATCATTTATATTTTGATGAAGTATGCTTTTCTTTGACAAAACAAGTAAAACCAGTCTGATAAAAAGAATAATTATGATTTAAAATCTTAGGGGCTGTTCATATGGAGGTGAGCTGGCCCGGTTAGCCGGGCTAGCTCACTTAGCAGAGATCTCACTGTCATTAAGAAATCTTTATAAAAATATATTGTGTTCATATGAAAAGCGGGCTGGCTCACTTAAGTGAGATCTCATTTCATTTGACCGGGATCTCACCTAAGTGAGATGAAATTTGTTCATATGAACAGACCAGCCCGGCTTAGTGGGATAGATTTTAGACAAGTGCGCACGCGTCGAAATTCGAATTATTGTTTACGTGATGTAAACAACATTCTCCAGCCCGGTTAAGTGGGATGAGAAAGCCATATGAACGCGGGGTGAATTTCATTTCATTCAAGTGAGCCAGCCCGGTTAACCGGGCCAACTCACCTCCATATGAACAGCCCCTTAATAGCCTAAAGTTTTTCTGAGAGCAGAGTAAATGAATACAATGAATACAGTACAGCTTGAAAGAAACTTAACATGTTTTTGACTTAAGATTTTTATACATCCTTTTTTTATGTGTTGGGAAAACACTTTCGCTTTCTTGTTACTGCTTACGTTAGCCATACGGTTCAGGTATGGTCACAATGATAGATAGTGGATGAGTTTGATAAAAAATTTTAAAAAATGGACAAGTCAATCCTCTACATTTTATATCTGATTATACAATTCATCCTGGTGTGAAGCAACGAATCAACAAGATCGAACATTCTTTCCTTTCATGTTCTGATAGTAAAAGTGTATTATTACTCTTGAAATTTTACTATGTGTTTTTTTAAAAAACAAGATTAGCCTGTGGTGTATAGGAACTATTAGCTCAATTATCAGAAAGCAGATATTGAAAATGCAAGCCAAAACACCTGTTTTCTGGTTTCAGCCTCAGAAGATATGTCTTACGAAAATGTGGTTCCACTAGAAACAAATGAAAAGCATTGCATATTAAATTTCTCTTTCAGTGTTGGTGGATCTTACTTCCAAACATTTCACCATATTTAACACAATGATAATGCTAATAAAGAGCTACAAAAAAATACAGAAAACTAAATTTCAGTAACCCTTCTTCGATCAAACATCCTTCAGCAATGACACAATATATTAAGAAAATAACTCTCTTCACAAACTTGATCTGGCCATATATTTGAATAGGTATCAGGGAGACTTTCGTTTCAGCGTTAATTAAGCTTATCATCTTAAGATCTATTAAGCATGATATTGCTTCAGAAGAAATGAAGAAAACTGAAACTCAGACTGCATGGACAAAATCAAGTCTGCATAGACAGATGGATATAAATTATAGTTCCTGTAATTATTCGTCTTATATACACACATATTCAACATTTGCGACCAGGACAAAATCACTTAGTTAGTGATATTCTCCTCATCGCAAAGCGTTAAACGCTTGTTACAAATTGAAGTTATATATTATAAAACTATATAAAAAATAACGCTAAGTAAAACCTGATAATTACATTATATACAAATATATATATGTATAAAAAAACATAAATTTCCTATTACAATAATGCACATTATCATATAGCAATTATTTCAAAGAAGAATTCATCGCAAAGATATGATCAAAATAAATTTTTTATTTAAGCATTGTATAAGTGTTTCAATTGAAAACACAGGTTTCACATTGTGTACTGTAGTAAAATTAATAAGTTTTTCCCCTCAGCTTTCCTTTAACATGTACAACACTTTCAACACAGTTTTACCTCACTTATCAAATCGTCCAGTGTGGTGCCTAAACGAGCTGTTCTTGGAACATACTCCATTGCATGAACAACAGTGTAACTTGTGAGCATAGGTAGTGTGAGTAACTCTACTTGATACTTGTTCAGCACATAGGCAGGGCATATTTCCAAATCATTGAATTCAGTTAAAACTTCTATTCGCTCTATGTCGTAGAATCTACCTACAGCCTCGAGCCTGTCCAATGCAGCTTTCATGTCCGTATCAACATCATATAACTCACCACATACATGCTAAGGATTAATAGCATCAATAAAATACAATTAAAAAACTTGATTGTGGATGGATCACTTTACTTTTAGTTTACTTTTATACTTATAGTATAATAAATGTCAGTATAGAATGACAGTATCAAAAGAAAAAAAACCAAACAAAAACAGTATATACTTACTTGGCCAATACCTTGCGAATTAAGAATGAATGGTATATTAGCAGAAGTTGCAACAACTAGTGGATATTTAGTGGCAGTGATGGCATTTCCAATGAACTCAGCTAAACCATTCTTCGGATTTGTTAATACATGGTGATTTGGATTACCATATTTCAATGTGCCATACACAAACACTCGCTGCATCCTTTGAAAAGAAATATAATAATTTTGTCATTATAATTCACATGCAATTTCAGAGCAAACAATGCAAACATATGTGACATTCCAGAGAGGATTTAGGCAATAACCGCTAAAATGTCATATGAACATGTTTTAACGTCAATAAGTCAAATAGGTTAATAACAAAAGAAGATAAAATGGTAATATGATTCTTTTCTAATTTTATGACATTAGATTGCTGAATCAATAATGGTTGAATGCTAACAATACTATTTTTAAATTGGTTATCTCCTGGAGCACCAAACATAAAATAGTACTTACTTTAATTAGGCCAAAGAATTGTGATAGTACTTGCTCTAAGTTAATGTTGTTCTAAAAGATAATATTATTCATTACAACAGCAAACATAAACTCTTTAAACCTTAGTTCAATCGGTGATTTTTGCAGAATAACCATAAGTTCCGCATTTACAGTAACAATTTATCATTATCTACATAGCACATTGTCCAGCTCCATAAAAAGAAAATAGTGATGGTAATATGAGGGACAAATTTTAGAGTATCATAATGGCAGCTATCAACATTTAATTGAGATGAATATGCTTACAAATTCTCATAACTCACAGAGATAACTTAATTTATTCAAATTATGATTATCAAAATTGATGTCTTTACAGTGTTTAGAGCAGGTTAAACCTTTGGGAAAGGAGTGAAAAATGAATATGCTCCTTTCATAGAAAAACTTTTACAACATGCAAAAAAAGTTAATGAAAATTTCAAAAGTCATCTTGCAGGTAAGCATGATATGCGGTTACACTTTTCATATGTTCACTTCCTAAAACTATATGTGGTCTCTTTGATTTCAGATATTTAATGGCTTCACTACAATCCATGTTATACTTTTCCATCAAATAACATAGTACAATGGTAGCACTTCGACTCCGGCCAGCTTTACAATGCACATAAACGCAGTTATTTTCATCAACATTTTTTATAAAATGAATGCACTGTTTGATACCATTCATGGATGGTGCATTATTATAGTCTACCGTTGGAATAGACAGTTGTTTCACTCCCATGGATGCCCACTGATACTTTGTAGGGCATATGAAACGTGTTTCAAAGGCCTCGTTTAATGTCACGACTCGAGTTACACTTTCTTTACAAACTAAATCATTTGCTGTTTGATGAAAAGGCAAAGCTCCAAGAATTACTGTGTCATCAATTTTATCATACCAGCGTCTTGTCTTATTTGCTTGGATGATTCCAAATAATACGGTTGGATAGAAGGCTAATCGAGAGCCAATAGGATGAGACCAAAATGGTGAAAGCCATGACTTAGCCATCAATCTGAATGAAAAATTATAAATTATATAAATGTCATATAATTTTGCATAAGAAGGCAGGCAAATTATTTCTAAGCTGTCTTGAACAATGTTCAATCCAACACCCTGTTTATCTAAGTCCATGTTGAAGACTTTCTATCTGCAACTTGTATATGTTATAATATTGTTGTATACATCTAATCATTCCATTTTGTTGATAACAACTAATTCTTTCTGATTATCATAAAGTGATATGCATGCCTCGTATGGACGCAGGTAATTTGTCTTTTTATACTAAATAAGTAGAAATTAGCAATATCTTTTTACGTTATTAAAAAAAGCATACCTTTCCTAATAAAGACATTTCTTTCCTGCTCCCTTTTTATAAATAAAGTTATCATTTTCACCACTCACTTTAACTGTCCATGTGTATTTTTTAGTCGGCTGCATAGCCCATTCTCTCCGCAAAGGCTCGTCTAATGTCTAGCTAACACTATTACTTTTTTTAAGTGACTGCACAGCCTGCCTATTTATGGTGCTTCTTTTTGTTATTATCATATGACTTGAAAAAGAGTCAGATAGACTATACACTTCACAAATACTCGTTAAACAGGTTTACTTACATGGTACAACCAGTTCATAGAACTGTCTGTCAGATTATGTAACTCGAAACAAAAAGCTCCTGTCACGTGCGTGGCGGAGAGAGACTGTTCGTGGACTGTGTTTGTTTTGATATTACCAGTGATGGATTTTATTCACGTTAAACCAAATTTGACACAGACTATACGCGCGGAATGCCAAGCACCGCAAGGAAGCAAGCAAAAAAAAAAAAAAAAAAAAAAAAGGAAGGAAGCAAGGAAAGAGTGCGTGCGCACAGTGGCAGTCAGTGTTGGGCACAGATTCTCAAATTTCTTGATACATAAGCATGCTTGGAATTAGTAACGGAACCAGTGACTTACATCTAGAAATTTGTCGAGCATGAACCAACACACCCCGTATATATATTCAATTTGTCGATATTTTGATAGTTTTAAACGACCAGGAAATTCATTCACTTTGTTCGCTCCGTAGTTCTCCCTAATAAATATTATAGATGAGTTTCTGATGTTAATTACCAGTTAAAGATCTGTTTAAACTAAAAATTTAATAAACTTCACAAAAATAGATTTTGAGTGCTAATGAGTATTATTTTTAATAATTTTTTTTGTCTTTTAAAAACGCCTCCTGAGAACCGGTTTAACCGACAGTGTGCAGAGAACATCTAATTGCCAACCAAGATGCGTGCGCATATTGGTAGGAAATTGACTTGATCTATTAAGCATTTATGTTGAAACTCACAGCAATTATCGAGCAAAAAACACTAATGTTTATAAACATCATGTCACTTAGTAGAAACTCATCTATTCACGATTCTGATGCAGAATTAACGCTGCTTATTGATATCTAAACCTAACCCTAGCCCTGACCCTGGATAATCATGGTGCGAAAGTGCAATAGCCCCTAAATTCACACTCCTATCCTATATGTCAGTGCATGTTTTGGATAAGATAGTGCTATCACCTTCTTGTTTGTAGAAAAATTTACGTATTTACGCGCTGTTGTCTTGAAAGCCACTTTTTGTATAAGAGGCTGACAATTTCTATATTACACATATCGTGATAGTGACCATCTAGGCCTAAAAAATTGCTTCATTTTGAGGTATTTTCAGTAGGACCACTCGACCAGAATTCGTCGCTAAAATAATCGTGATTTATTATAAAGAATTGCCTCGATAATTTTATTTTAATTCACATAGCAGTGGTAGAACAACTCAAACACAAAAGAATTATATATAGCAGACGGTTTCTATTTATAGCAACCTGAAAACAAACTGTTGTTTCTTTTATCTCTAACTCAATAAGAACCAGGTAATCAGTTCATTATTAAACACTAATACGTGCTACCTGTAATTATAATTATACATCCTTCAGGTGCAAAAAAATGGCTGCAAATCCGTGAAATGTTTTTTGTGAAAATATTTAAAAGTTGCCAGCATATAAAGTCGTGAATCCTAAAAAAAGGAAAATGTTGCGTACACAAAATGTTGCAAAAGTTGTGAGCATTTTTGTCTTGTGCTCCCTATCTTTTGTGCCTTTAATACTACGATGAACTTTGTCTGTATTTCAACGAATTGTATTCACATTATTCTTCTCGGGCATCATAGAAAAAAGTAATTTGTTCTGGACAGTTTATTTATATCAACGTGAATGTACAAATTAAAGAGTCCTAAGTTACAAATTAAATCAGATTGATAATTACTTCTTTCACGATTTTACAATACATTTCTCAATCTTGTATTCTCAAATCAGAAGAAAACGTTGTGAATGCACTTTGTCGTGTGGCTGTCATAAAGTAGTATGAAACGCTTTTTATCGCAAGTTTTGGTTGAGTGGTCCTAACTGATTTTGTTGTCTATGTTGTGATTAGTAACTGTGCCAAATATTTTACCCTAACAGGGACGTATCCAGGGAGGATTTGATACCGGTAGACCGGTATTGGCGCCCAAACTCTCGCGCCCCAAAAAACAAAATTACTGGAATTTTCAACTTTGAATATTTTAAGTAAAAATAATCTTTTAACGATTATTTAATCTTATTTCCTACAAACCTTCACATATAAGTCGTCTTATGCTATGATTTAGCAGAATCAAGGTGAAGCGTTGTCCGCCAAAATTTACAGGCAAACAATATGAAGTATTCTTGAACAAATATTGAGATATGGGAGATAGGAGGATCGATCTTTAAATAGTAGACATTTTAATTTAAAAACGACAGTTTTATGCAGTCAACCTCGTTCTCAGGGTATTTTCTTAAAAAGTCTTTCTCTCTTAAAGTTTGGATTTGGTTAGTTTTGAATACACTTTTGTTCGGTCAAATATCACCTAAGGAGGAAAGAAATTTTAGAGTTGAGTTCTGAACTTTTCTTTCAACAGCGTTAACCTGAACAGCGAATGAAACAATAACACAGAATTTCAGATGCTGTAAACTTAGTAGGACATGCGCATCAGATTTAAAAACATTGTCAGAAATTGTTCGTCACGTGTGTGCATCATGATCGAACTTGCGTGGGAACAAGGACTGTAACAAGGACTAAAAACATCAAATAGGACATGTCACAATGCTAAATTTTAATATCTTTGTATGTCTGGAGAGTGGATTTTAAGAGCATCTTGAGGTACGAATTTCCAAATTTTTCTCTGCTTCAACCATGGTGGCACGTTCATGGGCCACTGCACTCCGAAGTTTGTACTGGTATGCCCAAAAAAACTCTGGATATGTCACTGCCTAACTTTGTCTTGGCTTTGAGTTACGGTCATGTGAAAGTGGAGCCACAGGACCAGTATGATGAAAACTAAATTTGGGCAGTTTTCAAAAAGGTCATTATTTTTAAAATGAAACACACACACACAAAGTTTTTACAATGAATATAACCAAGTGGGGAATAAGAATATATGTGACAGTTTATGGAAAAAAAAGCTAAAAAGCAATTTATGTCACTTAATGGATTAAGCGATTATTTGAAGCTAAAAATTGATTCTAATGTATCAATTGTCCAATATTAAAAAATCGCTTTTCCGATTCTAATGAATTGCTTTTTTTGGCATTGGAGGAAGGTTATTTTAACCTCCGCTTAGCCTGTGTTCATGTAGCAGTGACACAAATGGTGATATGCAAAATTCTATAAAAGGAGTTCTGCAAATCAAAATGCCTTGAGTCTGCAAAATAGTGTAATTATTTTGTTAGATATTGTCCAAACTAAATCTGTCATTAATGTCATTCATGACTTGAAATTGTTAATGCCAGTTTCAGTATCTGTTTAATAAACAATATTGAACGTGTCATCAGGTGGTTTTTCTTGGAATGTTTCCTCCCAGTCAATAGATAACATCTTTTAGTTGTGTCCAATTTCGAAAGTTAAGATGAAAGTTTTTATTAATTTATTTAATGGAGAAAAGTTTCGTTCCCTATTTAAAACATCTTTCGTTTTTGTGTGATGATTCTTTTACTGTTGTTAATAATTTCTGAGAAACTGTAAAACTTGGTGTCGTGGATGAATTTCTGTTGTTTAAATGTAAATCAAGAATGTTGCCATTTATGTTTGCAGATCCACAAAATCATTTGCTAAGAAAAAACTCATTTTCAAGTTGTGTAGTAATTGAAGCATTTCCCTGTGATTCTTTGAGCATGTCTGATTTATATTCAAGCCAGCCAAAATTAGGTCATAAATATCACAACCAATAAGATATTTTGTTTTTTTTCTGTTTCCTCAATAAATTCAAGATTTTGTAATTGATTATTATGTGCTAAGTTATCTGGTTATCTGTTTGTTGTCATTCTTTACCCAATAATCTTTGACTTAAATGCAATTCTCCCACTCTTTAACTCCAAAAATATTTAGTACAAGTAAGTCGCCTTTGCCCTACTTTTAAATTGGTGGAAAAAGACACCATCGTAAGTTTCGTCCACACGAAACAGTGTATGTTATGCACTTATAGGATTTTGGTGTTCTGAGACCTAGTAAAATTTTGTTATTATTGTTAGACTATTTTTCAATTATTTTGATCTTACATTTTAGGCTAAGATCAGAAAATGAACTTTACCCATGACAATATAAAGCATTTTCTTACAGCACAGGAAATTAAGATTCATAGGGAACTAGATGACGGATGTGTTGTTTTAAAGAGATTGGATTTTTTGTCCCGACATGTCATTTCAAATGAGCACTTTCAGATATTAGAGACATCAAAAAATATTTCATTATTCATAACACAAGATGATAAAGATGAATCCGTATTGGGTGATGAAATTCTGTATAACTGTATGTTAGCACCAACAGGCGATTGGACTATTTGTTGGACGGGTCAGTTGCTGGCTCATCGGCTTTTTGTTGCAAATCTTATCAGAGATACATACTGTCCCACAGACAGGGAACGTAAATTAAACCCAAGTGACAAGAGACCCAGAGTCTCAATTTTGATTACATTTAAAGATGAAGATTTTGTTATCGATCTGGTTCTCAATAAAACAGCATTTGTTACAAAGGAGGAAGCCTCAGATTTAGTTAATCCCAGTTATTATTTCACCAGATATAGTCGTACTGATACAAGTCTGAAGACTCTTGTCCAATATTTTTACACTCTCAAAGACAATGCGGTTTTGTATTTACGTGATGTTCGTTCGCCTAAGATGTCCATTCAAGATTTGTATGATTATGTCAGTCGTTGTCACAGGGGCAAAGATTGTTATACTGACAATGATTTTCAATTTAAGTACCAACACGAGAATTTACTACCATCTTTAAGGAGGTACCAGGCTGATGCAATCCATTGGATGATCAATAAAGAAAACACTGACACTTGCGAAAGTGGTTTGTTGATTATTGTTTCTAGAATGCTTAAAGCGAATTTTTGTTTAAACTCTGTGTCATTATGTGTGTTTTCAATTATCACATTATCTTGTTTATGCTGCACAGTCTGTAAGCACAGGTAACATGATCAGCTATTCGACCATATCCACAATATAATTTCATCCAATTCAATGGATTGAGATATTATTGAGATATTATTATTGTTGAAGTTATCATTATGCATTTGCAATTGATGCTTCTTAGATCCGTCAAGTTTGCATCCGTTATGGGAAACTATAGTTGCAGATGATGGACAGATTCTCTATTTAAACCCTTACAATGGAAAGTACGAATTTTTTAGAGCTACTTATTCAATGATATATTGTAGTGTTGTTTTTGCTAGGGTGCCAGCATAAGCAAGAAAGCTTGAATTATATTATGAAAACATTGAAAAATGATTATTTCACTCATAATTCATTCGTTTATAATAGAAAAGCTTGAAATTGATTATCATTATTATCATAATATTACATTTGTCACCAGAACAATAAAATTACTAAAATTACTATCAATTAAATTTTTGTCTTGTTTTCTTAGTTTATGTCGCATAAGGCCAAAGCCTGTTGAACTGCTGCCAAAAGGTGGCATATTAGCAGACGAGATGGGTTTAGGTACGATATTTTGTTCTGTTATATTTCGGGATGTTTTACCAGGAGTTTCACTGGAGGTTGTTATAAGAATACACATTATCTATTAGCACAACTTCATTCTTATTTCTAGGGAAAACAGTGGAAATTTTGGGGTTGGTCATGAATAACCAAATGAAAGGTAAATTTCAAGTCACACTGGCAACGTTAACAGAATATGTGAAAAGCAAAAAAACTACAAGAAATGCGACATTAATTGAAGACATTATTCCGTCAGTTACAAGGAGTATTTTAAATTCCTCTCCATACAAAAGCAATGTTGAAGAGTCCATGCCGGAGCAGGAGATAACCCTTTTGTCACCAGCTTTTGGGCAAACAACCATTGATGCAAATTTATGCAAGAAAAGGCCTTCAACTGAGTTGGAAGCCAATAGCACTTTGAAAAGAACCAAAATTAGTGCAGGTTTATTGGGAAATAATTGTCTTTTAAAGGAAAGCTCGGATTTCTTTCATCAAGAAGTTGAAGTTCCTAAATCAGAATTGGCACCATGTAATGACAAGGACTGTTCCGGATGTAAACAAATAGAGCGTTTTCATAGCTTTGATGAAATAGAAGATGTGAATCTTGAATTTGATCAAGTGCCAGAAGACACTGATGTGAACAACAGCTATGATTCTGAATCCGATGATCTAGAAATTTCTAAGTATCAGCGCAAAGGATATCCTCCAAAAATCAAGATCAGTAAGAGTACCTGTTTGAAATATTTTCGTGATGATCATCCATACTGTGAACTTCAGAATGATGATGATAGTTTAGGTGTGAACTACAGTATCTGTTGCTGTCTTTGTGGAGATAACGCACGGAATGTTGACAACATTACAAAAGTGAAATGTAATGAATGTAGTAATGTAATGCATCGTGAATGTGCTGGGTACACCCAGATGAATATTTGTACTTATGAATGTCCCACTTGTGCGATGAAACAGGTAGGGAAGTTTTATTCTTAATAAACATTAACCCAATACTTTGATCTGAATGCTGTCAATGTGGCCATTGACCGAAAAATTTCAGTTTGTATTACCTTTGTTTATAGATAACAGAGAGTCATTGCACATTGATTGTTTGTCCTGATATGTTGCTTACACAATGGACTGACGAAGTAAAGAAACATGTAAAGGAAGGAACAATGAAATACATGGTAAAAATATGACCACAGACAATCTTTTTTAAAGATCACCAGCTGGATATGATATTTCATAAAAAGGCTGTGTTAATTTTAAAACATAGATTAAATCAGCAATCTTCAAACTGGGTTATGTTTATTTTGGAAATGAAATGTCGACTAGTATACAATTTTGATTCTCTTTCAGTTAATCTCATATTTGCTATAAAAAACATTTCAAACTTTCGATCTGGTTCCCAAAACCTCTGCTTTCCAATTTATACAGGGTGGGCCAAAAAAAGGGAGACCCTCATCGAACCATTATTGCATCTTCGTTTTTTTACAAAAACTTTACTGGATGATGAGCAAAGGATTTTGAAATAATTGAGAATAGTTTTTTTTTCATAATAACGCTTATAGCGTTGAAAAATTGCAATAATATGGAACAACAGGTAATTGAAAAATTGAAAACTTTGACGTCAAAACGTAAAAAAAATTGTTTGACATGCTTTCCCTTAACATCTCTAACTTTCCTGCATCTTTTTTGAAATTGTGAAATGACGCTATTGATTTCACTCTGAGGAAACTCTTTCCACGCTTTTCGCAATGCCTTTTTCAATGACTTGATGTCTGTAATATCTCTTTTAAAAAATTTTTGTGCAAGACTTTCCCATATTCCATAATCCACTGGGTTTAAATCGGGGCTATTGGGTGGCCACATTTCAGGGGTTATATAATCAGGCATGATTGTTTCTTTGGCAGTGTGGACTCTAGCTCCGTTTTGTTGGAAGATATAAGGACGTTTTTCGGCTTTTTTATGGTAGAATGTGTTCAATGAAGGTCTCCTTTTTTTTGGCCTGTAGGTTGAGTAAAGCCATTGAAATGTACATAATACAACATGCCTGTAATTAATATCATGAAATATTATAATTACATAATAAACCAGGCTTCATTACCTGATTTAATGTTAAAGATAGAAAAAGACATTCCTTCCTTTTATTTGATTCACTCACAGATCTTGTTTGATTAGGTTTTAAGTATAGAGATTGCCCTAATGTTTTCAATTTTCGGCAATCCTCTGAAAAATCTCATTGATTAACAGAATGTTGTGTTGTTCTAGTGATTTCAGGATTTTATGATCTGGCATATCAGTCTATATCTGGAATAGAATAGTGCACAAGTGTTGAATCGCTCGTGCAAAATAGTTCACACGAGCTATTCAAAACTCATTTTGCATGTGCGATCTTTGTCTTGTGTCAAATCCCATGAATTCTATGAATTTTCTTCTTCTGTTGCTTTTAATTGGTATGCAACATATAAACAACTTAATACCGTCTTTATTCTTTCTATCTTTCTGAAACACCTGCGTTTCAGTGATGTGTTTTGTTTGAAAGCCTTTGAAAGAAATAAACAATGCACAAGCATTTAATTTTCACCGAAAGTGATGTCAATTGAACCAGATCGAATATGAGAGAACAGAAAAAAGAAAAAGGGCGAGATCACAACATGGTATAAACAAAGAATGTATTAACTCCTTTGCAGGATGTTCTACATCATCAAAATGATCATTTGATTTACAAATTATTATGTGTTTTTAATAACAAAGAAGCCACATGTGATATGTGTTTGTTTAAAACATTTTACACGAGCATTATTTCGCAATGTTTTGCCTGTGTGCCTGCCCGTGCCGTGCGATCGCACACGTCTCCGGATACAGATTGGTGTATCTCCAGTAGTATAATAATCATTTCAAGTGTTGACAAGTGTTTTGTCAAAATTTTAATTCTATTATAGGTTTATAAAGGTGTTAAAGTGCACAAATTTCTTCAGCCAAAGATGCTAGCAGAATATGACTTGATTTTAACATCCTTCAGTACGTTAAGACTGGATTTCAATTATGTTTTGGCTGCTGATCAAAGTAAGTTTCATTTAGCGGCTGAACGTCACTTATGTGATAATACATGTCTTTGGATACCTTAAAGGCACTAAAAGTTGCGAGCACAAATTTGCGTCTTGTTTCAGCCCATAAATGTTCAACAAAAGTCAGTGAATGCAGAGAGAGAGTGCATTCTTATTGAGAATGACATCCTTAGAGGACAATTTCTCGATATTGCTTCTATTTATGTATTTTACAGGATTTAATGCGTACAAAAGGTTTTCTCAAAATGGCGTCCTGCTACATTTAAAATACGTGACTTTTATCATTTTGAGCTGCTTGTGACAATTAATGCTTGCAACTTTTACAAAAAAAAGTGGTGAGCATATTAATTGTTGTGACTTTTTGTGCTTTTAAGGTAGATTTTCCTCACTTTATTTATTCATTTAATAGATTGCTTCCTTTTTCATCGAATAAACATAGATATGCATTAGAGTTTTTCTACATTAATATGACAGTCTGTTGCAATGATCTACTGCAGTTTATTCAATCAGTTTATTTTGCTATTTGTTAACAATGATATAAGTGTAGAATAAAGAAACTGTTTTTTAGAAAGCAGGCAGTTACGACGTAAAAAGAAATACGTTGTATTGCCATGTCCACTTCTTGCCATCAATTTTTGGCGTTTGTGCATTGATGAAGCTCAGATGGTCGAGACAGATAACACCAAGCTTGCTGAAATGGCATTGCGGATTTCTGCAGTACATAAGTGGTGTGTGACTGGTACACCATTACAGAAAAATGTTGAAGGTATTTGCACATTTTATCTTTTTGTGATTCTGTGCTCATCCAAAATTTGAAATAATATTCTTATTAGAATCATTGCAGGCCTGGTCGTAAGCCTCCACACATGTCAAGATTTATTTAGGCGTGTGGCAACCGCACGCCTGACATGCAATGACAAGTGTAATAACAAATGTTGAATTAAAAGTCAACAAAAATCTTTCCCAAAATATTGAAACTCAAAGTTTTGCTTCGGAAATTGTTCATATGCTTCGAGTAAATTTTACAATAAATATTTCTCAGATAAGAACGAAACTTTGCTACCATTTCTGTAGTGAGGTCTGCAATCGGTTTGGAATACGCTGGTGGTTTTGATTTAAAAATCAGGGCTCACAAATTTTCTCCGCCACACAAGTCTGCTCAGCGAAATCCGTTGAGGAATGAAGGAGCTTCGTGCTTGCGATTTTGCATACATTGACTGTTACAATGTGTTTCACAAGACTATTTACCGATTTTTTCATCAAGGGTCTGTAAAATGAATCAATTATGTTCCCCGTGTACAAAGGCCTTCTGTTACAAGTTTGGAACGAATATATTCATGCAATCAGTTGTAGTTACTTTTTCTTACGAGTGCTGTTTAAGTGAACGATATCAAGTTTTTCCGCATGGCAGATTCACGTTTTAAAGGAGAAGGGGTAAGCAAAGAGCTTTCCACGTTTTTATCGTGGGGGAAAGAAAATTTCATTGGACATCAAACAAAAAATGTGAATGGAAAGGAAATTGTTATATGTTTGTGCAAGACATAGGTTCAAGCTTGAACATTCATTGAAAGGAGCTGCTATGCAGTCTCTGAAGGCATTCACATGCGGGAGTAATAATGTAACAAAACACCAAGTTAGTATCATAATTTCATTATGTTTTTATACATTCCATTGTGTGATAAAGTCAATTTCATATTGGTCAACATACACTAAATATCGACATTCACTAAATGTCGATATTTAGAATTGATTTAATACTATTGAAACATTATTTAGGCTGTGTTTTGTAACCAATGAGTAAAAAGCCATTGCAATTTTTTTTTCAATCTGAGTTATCTGATATATGTCCATATAAGGTTGATCAACATTTGTCTGGAGTTGCTCATACCAGTGCACTAATATATGAAGATGTGAGCAGTTCTTCCAATGAGCCATCTGCAAAACGTAAAGCTCCAAATATTCGTCAGTCTCTTATTGAATCTGCCAAATCGTGTTATTTAAAGCTGATGAGAACAGCATATGAAATGTCTCAAGAACCTTCTATGCCGCATAAACATTTTGAAGTTGTGGTGAAATGCCAACGAGAAAATGGGGTTTATCTTGTATGAACGTAACATTGATGTTCTGTAAAATAGCCATTCTGATAACAATCATGATGTTTGTGGCTTTGAAAACTACGGAATGGATTGATTTGTTTTTATGTTAACTTTGATCACGTGACCCTAAATAACTACTGACAGTGAGAACATGACCTTCCTTTCTTTCCAAAACGGTTTTTAATTTGTTGAGTCGGGTTTTTTTATTGAATTCATGCTAATTAACATTTCTTTTTCACTTGGTGTTATTCATTGAAAGTTTTCAAAGCACACATCAAAACGATTGGTTGAAGGACACCAAAGCAACAAAGCAGGCAGAAGTACTATCATGCTTCGATATCTTTTTTGATGTGCATATTATTCCTCCCTTAGTGTGACGCCTTTTATTTTTTGTATCCCATAGCTTGAGAGTTCATCCATTATATTGCTGATGCTATAAGAGAAAAAGTAGCTGCTATCATTGCAAGTAAAAACTTTATTGCAATGCTTTCAGATGGTAGCCAAGCCAGGAAAACAGGAAATGAAAAAGAATTAGTTCTATTTCGAATGGAAAAAGGGGGTGTACCTGTTTATTTTGTGGTAAACTTGTTGGATATGGCTGAATTTGGTAGTACAGACGCAGCGTCTTTGAAATCGGGACCCTGTCTTTCAGAACGGAAATATTCCAGTCGTAAAATTGACTAGTGTTACATCAGATGGTGCGAATGTCAATTTAGGAGTGTACAATGGCACCTTGACAATGCTGAAACAAGACAGGCCGTGGTTGGTCACTACCAGGGTTGGAATTAAGAAAAAAATATCGCTTCGTGAAAAAATTTAAAAATTTTTACGTTTTATGCGAAGTACGAGTATGATCGCTATCTATTTGCTTATGTTTTTTGTTTTTTCATAAGAATCTTTGTTTTTATTATTTTAACAGATCCTGCCATCATCTGAAACAAAAATTTGTTTCTTTATATCCCAGGAAAGATAAAATCTAATGTTTTTGACAGAAATGAATCACCGTTTGAAAACACTTTCGCAAAATACAGCCGCCATTATTACAGCATTTTGCAGCCATGGAATCTCAAAGATGTGTTGGACGGCGTTGCACCGTATATCATTTTTCGTTATTGTTACACCACGTGCACCAATGCGGCATGTGCGAACGAATGAATGAAATATTCTCTAACAAAGAAATAAATGAAATGAAGAAAATTGTTGTGCAATGCGAATGAAAAGGATGTAAAGAAAAACGAGTTTTTACGAATCATTGATCAGAAATGATTTTTCATTTTGCGCGGCATACTTTTGAGCATAAACAAAAAAATAAGTGTCTTACAAAAGGCACGACAACACCAAAATAAGGAAACGCTATAAATTAAAGTCTAGTTGTCATCACTGTCTGTGTCGTTTTCTAAATCCGATAGAGTAACTCCTGCTAAATCAATTGTTCCTGTGTTCGTTTTTGTCCTCTTTGCGGGATACTTATGTGACGACTTTCCTCCAATTCTTTGCATTTTTTCACCATACCAAGCATTGATTGCATAGTCTGGGTTAAAATCTTCTAGAGCAGGGCCTTCTTCACCAATGAGTATAAGATTATCGAGTCGTTTTTGCCCCAATCTGTTTCTCCAGTCATTTTTTATCCTGTTCATACGTGAAAAAACTCGTTCCACTTTCGCATTTGTAAATGGTATTACCAGCAGAATTTCAAATATGTGCAAAACGTTTTTGCACTCTTCTAAGATGACGCTGTTGGTAAAGATTTTTTTTCAGATATTCAAGTAACTTGATTTGACATTGTTTTGTAAAATGTGTCTTACGTGATTCTTCAATCTATCCCATTCATTTGGCATCTGATAAAGATCACATGAATTTGATAGCAAAATGTCATTGAAGTGTTTAGTAAGCTCTAAGATTTGGTTTTCTCCAAACGTGGCTAAATTATCGTCTTCAGTTGGCCAAAGTGATGTATCCAGTAAAGATACCAGATTAGAAAATACAGGTGATATGAAGAGATTTTCGAACCTTTTTTCCACGTTTTCTGAGATTCGTGTAATACAATCACCATAAAAAGTTGAGATAGAACCTTTTGTGTCATGGTATTTACTTAGCTTGACATCCTGGTAATAAAACCATCCATCATCTCGAGCATCGATTTTATCTAAAAATTGCTTGTAGTGTGTGAGACGTGTATTTTGGCCCTCCAATGATGATTCAATTAACATTTTTAGTTTGGCCATTGTCCAATTAAATTCTTGAATTCGTTGGACGGCTTTCACAGGATCATGCTCCTCTTGTTGAAAAGCGATACTTAGCCGACGAATTGGACTAAGGACATCAAGAAAAATAGCTATGTGTGTTGGAAATGATGCATGTTTCCACTTTTTTACAAAACCTTCTAGCTCAGCTCTTTTTGTGGCTTGTGAATCTGTTTGGCTTAGCGATTCTATGTGTGCCATGTATGTTCCGTAATGGTTTAAAATAGTTTCCATTGCACAAAATTTATGGTCAATCCAGCATGTTCCATGAGCTTTACTCGGCTTTGGAACAGTTTTCTCCATAGCATCAGAAAAGGCTTTCAGTTCTCTTAACCTTTTGGGGGAATTCTGGTAAAGATAATAAAGTTTAAGTAACATTTCATCAATCATTTGAAATGACTTGATGTCTTGAAATGCATCTTTTAATGCTAGCTCCAGCCTATGGTTGAAGCAATGCACAACCTCGAGCCAAGGTAAGGATTCCTTTAAAAGTGTAGCAACACCACGTTTCCTTCCCATGTTGACACTTGCCCCATCGAGATTAATCCCAACCAATCTCTTTTCCAAGGATGTGATACCTATTCTGTGAAATGCACCTTCAATGCTGTTTTTAATTCCATCAGCATTAGCATTTTCTACCGACTCGATGCTGACATATTTGACAACAGGTACACCACTGTCTAAAAACAGAACATAAATGACCTCCTGCTCTGTGACTGAACTGTCAGTGCTTCCATCACTGAGGCAAGCAAAATATCTCGCATTTGCCACGCTTTCAGCTAGCGACCTTTTCAGTTCCCCTCCAATATATTCCGTAAATAATGCTGCTTGGTTACGTGATTCATACTTTGGTTTAATACCTGTGACATTATTTTTTACTTGTAAACTGAGTAAACTATTGTAATCACTAAATGGTCTTTCCATTTTAGCTAAATAGTAAGCTGAATTAAACTTAATTCTCATAGAGACTCTGTCTTTTTCATTCATTTTCACGATCCCTCGAAAAATTGGAGCAACGCTAATAACATTCTGTTGATATGCCTCGGCGCCCATTTCACTTTTAGTTTGTAGATTGACTGCTCTTTTGTGTTGCTCACCTTTAAGATGTTTTACCAAGCTATCCTTTTCAACATTCGTTGAACCTGGCCGTATCCAGGTTAAAGAGAAGTTGTTGCTGCCACTTATTCTCTTCTCCCATCTTTTACAAGTGCTGCACACTAGTTTTTCCACCTTGCCGTTTATGATGTCATACTCCAATTTACATTTGAGTTCTGTCTCCCACTTGCGTACCGTAACGAATTTTGCAGAAATGCCAACTTTTGAATTAGATGCCATTTTTAGAAAATTTAGCGTGTGAAATCGAAAACTAATTACTATAAACTGAAAATTAAGAGTTTGCGATGGTTTTGATGATGATATGATTTTTATGTCTTCATTCATTGATTTGAGCAAAATTTGTTTCAATTATGGGGCACGTATGAACAAAGGACAGGTGTTTCATTAAAATATTTTTTCTTCTTTTTCTTCTGAATTAAAACATTCTATTTTTTCATCGTTCAATTTCATTCATAACGTGAGTGTATCACCTGGGCTTTTATGAAGTTCGTTTTTCAATATCCGCGCGCTATGGATAGTTAAAAATTTCAAAAACGATTCGTGAAAAATAAGAGTTATACAAATTTTTGATTCGTAGAAACAAGAAATTGATTCGTGATTCACGAATAACGAATCCTTAATTCCAACCCTGACTGCATTGTGGTAACCATCGGCTTGAGCTAGCTCTCAAGGATTCCATGAAAGAAAACCCAGAATTTGTGGAATGTGATAAATTTTACCTGTTGAAAAACTCAGGAAAATGAAAAACTGAAAGCAAAAATGTACCCACTGCACAAGATACATGGCACAAGATTCCTTAATCACAGACAAAAGGGTTTCAAGAATCTTTTACACAATTGGCCTGCCTTCTTGACCGGTTTCAAAAATGTTTTAGCTAATGATCAAGGATCATCACAGGAAATAAGGGCAACAATAAAGGGCATCTTATAAAAGCTACAATCTTATCAATTTTTATGCAAGGTAGCTGCGTATCTTGACGTGTTAGAAAGTGAAAAAGATGTTTTGATTTCTCACGAAGTTTACCTGGAAATCGAAAAATTTATTTCAAATTTGGAAGAGTTGAGGGATGAACATCTTGATGAGACCATTGATAGCTTTTTAAGGAAATTTTCTATCAAGGACGAAGATGGATTGGCAACTGTGGTTTCCATGTATGTAAAAGCTGGGCATGAGAGGAAAACGCCAGAAAACAGGGAATCAATTGAAATAGAAATTGATTCTTTTTGTGGTGGAACTTTAAAATCAACATGCGCTCAGTGCTGCTATTGAGCTACGATCAAACGCTATAACAATAATTATTCTGCTGATTGAAAATGGGCTTGGCTCGTTTAGAGAACCAATTTTCCGATCGACTATTTTTCTTGATCCTCAATACTGAGATCCACTAACTGCTTAAATGAAATTAAAGCACTTGCTACACATTTCAAGGAACCGTTGAGAGCCTCATTTTTTCAAGACAATAAAGTGAACGCAGAATGGTGTTCTCTTCAAACAACAATAAGATCCTCATTCTGTCACTTACACTATCTTGAAGTATGGGAGAAGATCTTCCCAACATTTGTCTCCTGGCCGAGCTTGCTATGACAAAAGGAAGAGTTGTTGCGAGGCGCAACAAGAAAATATCTCACGGAGAAAAACAGAAGGGAACGAAATCAGAGTCAAACTGTCGGAACATCTGGATCACATATCGCTGAAGAAGTTTCATCATCCTCCGATGATGAGCTAGAATCTGACTCAGCTGAATCTTTTGATACAGAAGATTCATATGAAGATAGTACAGAAGATTCATATGAAGATAGTACTGAAGATTCATATGAAGATAGTACTGAAGATTCATATGAAGATAGTACTGTGTAATTTTCTCTTTGTTTTTAACTTTTTTTTTACGTTATTTTAAAAGTATTTGCAAGGTTGCAGTTTCGAAAAGATAATCTTTTATCAAAAAAATTAGCCAGCCAGGTGGTGACCAGTTAATAGATCAGAAAGCGACTTTGATTCAAAAACGATTTGAACTTCAAAGCAAAACGATGGAGAGTAGCACATTTTTTTTTTTCTTTTCAGGTTTTATTTTACCACTATTATCTTTCGAATAGATTTAATCATCGAAGTTATCTTTAGATATAACATTTTATGTTCCCAATCTTCAAAAACATTATTTTGTTTTATTTCTTCATTCATTTCTTTACATTCATTCTCTGTGAACATCTCATTATTTTTACATTATGACACCATTTCATAATTGACTTGATTATCATACAGAATAAAGATCGTGATCTTAAGTGGAAAAAATTGATCGCACGTCATTGCACATCTCTCAACAATTTACATGAGCGCACGCCATAACTGATATTGTCAATTGAAGTGTGCGATGACCACACGCCTGCTAATTTTCTTTTGACCAGGCCTGCATTGACTTTAGTTTTGTTATTGAAATAGCAATGAAATTGCTTCTTCCTTAAGTCAGACAATTTCATCAGGCCTAAATCTTAAATTGGTTTCTTCTAGATTTGTTTGGATTATTTCTATTTCTGTCTGTTAAGCCATACAGTCAGAAAGCATGGTTTAAGAGGGCATTGTTAGACCATTACTCAACTGGCAATTACAAACCTCTGTTTGATCTCACTTCAAGAATTATGTGGAGAACAAGCAAAACTGATATCCAAGAACAATTGTGCTTGCCAAAGCAAACAGAATACCTGACATGGCTTCAATTTTCAGCTGTTGAAAGGCATTTCTACCAGAAACAGTTGGTAGTGTGTTCCAAGAAGATTGCAAATAGCTTGGACAATAGTTATAGTTATTTGGAAGAGTCCTTGAAGTTGAGTGACATAGAAAAACAAACATTGAGTCAATTGCTGAACCCTCTGCTGCATTTACGTCAAGCCTGTAATCATCCGGCTACTGTACGAAACAGTTACATCTCTATGGAGAAGAAGTGTGTGACAATGGACCAGTTACTGGAAAAGTTAATCATTGGTGCTAAACTAGAATCTGAGGAAGCTCACAGGAAGCTCTTGTGTGCAATGAATGGGCTAGCTGGTGTTGAAATATTGATGAAGAACTATTCTGGGGCTGCTGAAATTTACATGAACATCATGAAACTGTGGAACACAGAAAATGACCTGAAAACTGATTCCTTACAGGTTACATTATTGCAGATTTACCTAAGCCAGTCTTTTTTGCAAAGCACATAACGTATACCCTGGATTATTGAAATTTCCTTTTGGTGCAAAATTACACTTAATAATTTAAAAGGCTTTCATTTAATTGTTCCATTATGGTTACTGAGAATACTATTTGGAAATGCGTTTTTCTTCTCATACCACAAGATCTTCTTTTCTATTTGTATTTTTTTTAACCTACTTATAGAGGCTGCACACCCTTCATAACTTGCAGGAGGTAGTTAACCACTATAAAGTTGAATGTCCAAAGACATTAAAGATGAAAGATGTCCAACACCAACTCGAAAGTATACAGTCAGCTTACCTTGTTAACATGCATACCAATGTGACGACGTCCGAGGCTATGCTGGAAGAAGCAAAAGATGAAGTTCGAACTTTGAAAGACAAGGTAAGTTTTAAAGGAGAATTAACGTCAAAAAACAACTTTGGCTAAAATGAAACTTTATGTTTTTGCAATTAAAATGGCTTTATCCAAATTCATCAAAAATTTTTATTTCCCTCAATAAGGATTTTCAGACGCTCCACAACTAACCGTTTTTAAAGTTGTGACGTCACGTATGTACATCTTTTTAAAAGTACATAATGGATGGACACAGCATTAGCAGCAGTGAAAGTTCATCCAGTGCGGACAACTGCACAAAGGCTTTGAAAACTGTTCTGTTTCAGTTTCCAAAGAACATGATGAATCAATCAATGAATATTTAAGTAAATAACAAAACCAATAGATGACTAACAAAAAGAAACATATAATTATATAAAACAACTAAAAGTAAGGTAAACCATAAAAAGAGCCAGGTCAACAAAAGTGCTCACACGCCTCCTCTACAGTCCTTCAAAGTCCTCTATTTTTTCATAAAAGTTCTGTGGCCACCCTGTATAAATTTTCATGAAATATGAAATGAACAGGCATTTAGAAAAAGTTTAAACAATTTGATCAATTTCATTCATTCACATGCGTGATCATTAATGTTCAACCACTACGCAGACATGATTTTGTACGTTATGTGACATCGCAGTTTAAAGAAGATACCAAACTTTGTTTGATCATAACTGGGCAAAACATGATGGTATAGAGCCGAAATTTGCAACACCAACACTTCTTTAGGAATACTATCGAATCATTGAGGAAAAAAACAAATTAATTTTGACATTAATTCTCCTTTAACTCAAGAAGTTTATTTCATTTTTGAATAGCTTGTTGACTCAATCAATGTCGTAATGTGACATAAAGAAATGCTAACCCTGTTGTTGCTTGAAAAATCGATTTCATCTAACACATTACTCTTTGGTTTTTCATCAGATTGATGTTAGCAATCCATGGTGGATGAATGTAACATACTTTGCTTCAACTCATGGTCTCAGCAATGATTTGCTGCAAAGAGTATTAGATGAATTGTCTACTAATAAAGGTTTCTCAAGTGTGAATTTACAGGGAATGTAAGTAATGTCTTTCAAGTATCTAACCGACACCCAAAAATTTATTCTGTATTACCCCCTGGTTGATTAAATTGCTTCATATCAATGAAGCATCCTGTTTGTATTAACATGTTTTTTTGTCTAATTTGATAGGTTTAAATCATTATCTGGTCTCGAATTGGTTTTGAACCAGCAGCTGGAAAAGATAGAGGTGAGAGCAAAGTTGTCTTTTTCAGAATGTCATTTTAAGATGTGCAGAAATGCAGCCAGATGCAACATAGCTTTGATAATGCTTTTGTTTCATGATTTTGAAATCTTAAATCTATACTTTTAATCTGTAAACGTGGATTTCAACTTAACAATTTTTTTTCTCTGGACTATTTCCATTGTTTATGTTTTTGGATGTCATTCCATTGTGGAACATAAGAGACAGTGTGGCACCAATTTGAGTGGAAATGAAATCTTTCTCTCAGTGGAATGTTTCTCAGTGAAAGTCCTCTACTCAGAATTTTGAATGAAATATAGAATATAAGATCCAAGACAATTTGTTAACTATAAAACCAATATAGAATTCTACCTTCTTCTTCATATTAATTCTTATTCAATATTGCTTACATCATGTGTTCATTTAGAACCAACGTAATGAGCTGTTTGAAATCTTAAAACTCATATCTATATACCCAAACAACACGGCGGTACAAGAGGCTGCAGAATGTTGCTTAAGACCAATTCCAGATTCTGAAGCCCAAAGGTTTGTGGTCCAACCACAAATTGTTGTATTAAAAAAGGGACTATAGTTCTGCCAGATCTATTGTCCTGACATAACACAATGCTGTTAATTTTGCTTAATGTTTTTATATTTGCAGATGCAACTACTGTGTTGTGGATGAATACATCAATCAATACGAACGAGTTTTATTTTCTCAACAAGGTCATCATTTCGAAAGGTAAGGTTTGTTTATGTGAAAGTGTTGAGATGATGTGATAGTTTCCTTTGGAGAAATCATGAATTTACTGAGAATTAAGATCTCTTGGGGTGGCTGGTAAAAAAAGACATTAAATTTTTCCAACCAAAATCTTGCTATTGTTGTTAAGCTTTACGCTGGAATTTTATACAGAATTCTGAAACAGTCTCATGACCAAAAATAATGATTTTGGTAGATGTAGATCTTAAGGTTTCTTGTAGTATACTAGGACTAATTGTGTAGGTTTTTACACAATTTTGTTGATGATGCACTGTCAGTGTATTGTCTTTATTCAAGAAAGTGTTTCTAATGAAATGTGATTCTAATAGAAGTTGTTATAATTATTTAAATAATAATTCCTTTTAACTCGGCTATGCTTGGATAGGTAGATATTTACATAAGCAGTTCTGTAAATGTTTTATAGTTACAATTTTGAATTTAGTCAAATAATTATTGACTTTCTTTCTTAACAATTTGCTTATGAAGTCTTTTCTTAGCAATCACCACACAAAGAGTTATGCTGTACGCCGCAAAAAACACAACTTCTATGCAAGTCAACACGGACATTCCCGACCATAAGCCCAACTGCCCACCAATATCTCCTAATAAATTTTCCAGCTTGTAGAACTCCTTCTCTTCAATGACGACAGTTTCAAACGTTTCGAAATATAGGTGCAGTTTGAGCGTGTCAGGTGGTTCTACATGATTTATGTAGGTAAGAGCACTGACATCTAAACTGTATTCTTGTTCATGGCATGGCAATCGACAGTCTCCCAAGCAAGAGAGTTTCCAATCATTTGCATTCTTTTCCACATGGTTAATGCATTTCAAGTCATCTAATGTGCACGTTCTATTGCTGCTGAGCGATGGGACTTTGAAAGATGTGCAATTGCATCTCTCCATCATTGTTTTTGCAACACAAACATCGTAACACATAGAAGTTGAATATTTCTTTATAATTCTTTCACCATTTGAACGAATACCAAGGTCCGTGTTCTTATTTTGAAGACAGCTGTTATTTCTAAATGGATCTGCTCTTATGGTTTCATGTTCTCGCAATTTCGCATGGTAGACAAAACCCGGTGCAAGGTGATGTCCACTATTCAATAAGTTTATTGCTTTCCCTTGTTCTCCAATATGGAGGACTATTCCTACAGATTTAGTCATTTCATGGTATTCATATCGGTTCACTGCCAAAGTTAATGTCAGACCTCCGTCTAGCCCAGGATATGATGAATGCAAAATTTTACTTTGATTTTCTCGCCAATTTTGGCCTGAGTTGAAGCTAAAGCAGCTTCCATATTTCCAGTGCCAAAATCGCCTCCATCTTGTTTTATTTAGACAATTATATATGCTTCGCCATTTACATTCTGCTACTGATTCTTCAAAACTATATCCATATTCAAACACATCTTGTTTTTCGAGGGTCATATCTGCAAACCGCTGTTGGATCTCAAACCTATTTTTTTTTTCTTTGACATCATTTACATCCTGGACGAAAGTCTCTTCTTCATCCTCTTCCCAATACCACTTGTCATCATACGTTGAATTAAAATTTTGTTTGATTCCTTTGAATCTGTTAGATAATAGTAAGTCTTCATACATACTTTTCTTTATCATGTTGGTGTTACAAATTGTCACCATTGGAAATTTCATGCGGGATTTCTGTTTCAAATATACAAGTGATTTAATTGGTTTGTTGTAGTAAGTCACAACCAGTGGTTGAATTTGAGACCACAGGCCGACTTGACACATTATAATTGCCACCACCCAAAACATTTTGAAAACCAGGTTTGTGTACAGAATTGTATTCGCAAAGCCATGTGCTGTAGTGTTCATTGCAAAATTGGTTAAGACCATTTTTAAGGTAATCTCTTTGGATTTTTTTCCCACATGAACGTTTGGATGTGATTTAACTTCAGTCATTTTCTTCTTCATCACATAAAGTTAAGTATCTACCCACTTCCAGCTTTTATTATAATATATGTATTTTTTATTTCACCAATAATTTTCAATTAAATTATGTTATTGTTGTTGTTTTTATTGCTATTATTCCCAACATATTCAAACCATCTTTGTTATTTGACTGTTATTACTTTGAATAATTTAATTTCCTTTACTTTATTTACATTTTGATCTATATTGTATCTGTTTTTTCGCTTGTAAAGAAATATATCAAAGTGTGTTATTGTTACCAATAACAGTTGGTACCAATAACAATCATTTGGTTATCAATAAAAATGAAGCTTACTGTGGTTTAACCTGTAAAAGTGTTAATTAAATCTTCAGAATATCTCTTATCTTGACCAAAAAAGCTTTGTGATTTTATATAATTATCACAATTTCTTTTTCTCTAATTTCTAATCCAAGTTTTTTGGATGGATTTGTGATACATGCATAGCAACAAAAATCAAAAAGGTGTTAAGAGAACTTCACAGTAATTTCTCTCTTCTTTCAGAGCCTTTCTTCTTGAATCACTTTTCATAATCGTGGTCCATTTTTGGAAATTTATGTGGAGGAAGCTATAAAACCACGAACTGTTATTTTGTATAATATTGTTCGAATATAATTACAAAAGAATTCACATCTGAAGACAAATCTGGTGGCAGCCTTGATCAACTAAGATTCATTAGTTGTTAAGCAATCTGTGTTTGGGGTTCTCAGGTTAAATCAATCTCTACACATCACACACCTTTTAACTTTTATTGGATCAGTGATTGCCTGCGTTAATGCCTGCTGTAGTGTCTGATAACAATATAGCATTAATTCACATTGGCACTAGTATGCAATTTATTGTTTGTTGTTTTGTTGTGAACAAGTTGCCGTTAATGCTGAAATTCTAAGTTGCACTAAGTAAGTAAGTAATAATTTATTTGGCATTAACACAAAGTAACAAAATTACATGCAAATTCAAAGGCCAGGAGACCACCACAATAGTAAAAACTAACCAGAGGTGGTGGCCACCTTTACAACAAAAAGAATGGAAAAGCGGAATGATAAATAAACAAAAGAAATTCTTAATACAGAAAATAAAACAAAAACTGCTACGAATCAAATTGACAAATGCCTAAGTGACGAAAGACTAACAGGCAAACATCACATAATTAACGATAAGATATTTTAACTGGATGGTTACTGCGACAGCAGCAGTATTGTACATTCAGTGCATAGGAAGTGCTGTTGCACAACTGGTCAATGTGCACCACCATAAATTTATATCCATCTCAATAAGCTAGTAGTTCGTGGTATTCCTATAAGTCAGTTGTTAGGTATTCTTTCGGATGATAAATCATGTCCAATTTATATGATTTCAAAAATGGACGATAGATAAAGATAAAAGATAAAAGAATGAATTGTCATCAAATTTGACACACTGCAGACATCAAGCCAAAAAATATATAAAATTATTATATGAAATCGGTAAAAAAATGATTTACAACTTGTTATTGTAAAGTATTTATGAAATAGGAGAAGAAGTATACTGATTATCTGGGAAAAAAAATTATTTAAGTGAAAATTAGGACTATGCTGATTTCAAAATACTTTCTACTAATGTATGTAGACTTTAGGTAGGATGGCTCAAATAAAAATTCTGACTTCACTTTGCCGTAGAATGGCTTCAACAGACAATAAAATAAATAAATAAATAATGCTTACCTTTGTATTTAGAATTGCATTTTTTAAGTAAAGTGCCAGCTGTGGAACTTGTATTTTCTGTCTTGAGTTCTCAAGTTTTACTTGTTTCGTCATAGTGAATCATCAACCACCACTGGATTTCGCTCGGAAACTGAAGTAGACAGAGTGCTCAAAGTGCTTGCTGGATGCGCGAAAAGTTTTGGTAAGAAATTACCAATGCCATTCAATTTCATAGTAGTATCTGCAGCAATAAGAAGTCGAAAGAATGACTTTTGTGATCATCATTATCTCACCTTCAGATGATACATGAAATCAAACTATTAACAATTTTGTTTTATGGTTAGGTTGTGGGACCGAGATTGTCGGACAGTCTGAAATCCATCTCAAATACCAAACAGTTTTGAAAAAAGAATTTAAGGTATGAAATGACCTTCATTCAGATGCAATAATAATAATGCGTATTTCTTGACTTTATGTTGGTTTTACAAAGTGAATAAATGAAAACTTATATAAACCATTTTGTACCATGTTTTTGTTATGTTTTTTTTTTAGGGTATTAGGTCTGCATTTATTTCCTATCACCAAAGAGTCCAAGCACTCGATGAGTTGAGTATGTGCACTATGAGATTCAGAATTCAACATGATTTGGAAACTAACACTGAAAACCAACCTCATATAGTGAAGTTCTGTGAGGTATGTTTTATACAACTCAATTGCAAACTAGCTTGATAGTCTACAGGTCTCACCATTCACCATACCCAGATGAATTGTAGAAAATTGGTCTTGCTTCTGTTCTTTTCCTATTTTCAATGGTTGTTGTTGTTGTTGTTGTTTTGCATGTTCCAGCAAATCAAAATTACGTTTATTTGTGATAAACGGACTTGCAGCTTCATTTACTTCATTTAATGATAACAGTTATACATATTTCTTAGTTCAGGAATACTCCGATTTTTGTCCCTATTCATCACCAGATGAAACTATTAACACAGTTTGTTTTTGTTTTCTCAGCTTCCAACCACCAAATTATCGCTGCAGTCTGATAAGTTGCTGGCGTCGAATGAGTTGAAAAAGAAACAAAGTCAGTTGCTGTACTTGAAGAATTTATCCAAAGTAATTACTTGCTTTCGTATTGGTCAAATAAAGGGAGTTCTCCAAAGCAATTTTTAGCAGTATTTTCTTCTGAATAGTATCTGGACAGTAGCATGACCAACACTCCCCTGACAAGTCATTTACCTGATGACCAATAATAGGAGGAGGGTTAGGGCTAGGGTTAGTGGTCAGTGGTTAGGGTAAGGGTTAGTGGTTAGGGTTGGTGTTAGGGTCAGGCTTGTTGGGGGTTATTTGTCGTCGGGAAATGGAGTTTAAGCCAAAATGGAGGCGCTAATTCCTTATTTAACTAGCTGAGAAAAGGAAAGCATGGGTCTATCAATTAAGGTGAAAAAAAATTTCGTGGGTAGATTTTCCCTGTGTAGATTTTTGACACAGCTGAATTCATGTTGCGAGTTCATGTTGATTCATTGTGCGTTTATAAATACCAGGTGAAAGTATTTTGTTGCATTGTTATTACTTGAATCAAAAGGATGGTTTCTATGAACAAACGAACATACGAGCACAAACTTTTCAGCTGCTCTTATATTTACTTTTAACAGGATCATTACATTGAAGTACGTTACGCATTGCATTGGTCACATATAATAACTTTAAAATTCATTTTTCTCTTTTTAATAGGTGCAAACCGAACACGATGGTTACAACCCAGAAACATGTCCGATATGTGTGTGTCAGTTTGGAGCTGAAGTAAGAAGTTTTTCGTATTAGCTAGTATTTGTCCATACACGAACCTGCTTCTGCATGATTTGTCCATACACCATACACGAACCTGCTTCTGCATCATATCATTTTGCCAGTTTTATTTCCATTCCGTTTTTGGTGCCATAAATAGTTTAACTATTTGACCATGAAAAACGTTTGTAGATGCAATGTAGATGGTGACCTTCTAGTTCGTTACATCGACAGATGGTTTATGAATATTCGGATAATGAGAATTTCTGTACGAGGAAAAGGAAAAGCAGTTGTTAGAATCGCCTATAATCGTTATCTCAGAGGGCTAATTCTGTCTGTTGTTCTTTATTTGCATTTTCTTGTTTATTTCCAGTGGGCTGTGTTTAAATGTGGACACTGTTTCTGCTGTAGATGTGTTGTCGAACTACAGAAACAATCCTATACTTACGTTGCCGGCAACTTGACATGCGTCAAATGTCCAATGTGCCGTGCTCCCACAAAAAGTCAAGACATATCATTTGTGGTGACAAAATTGAAGAAACCAGAAGGGTTCGATTCTCACGTTCCCATAAAGGTAAAGTTATGTCCTCACAACGGAAGGAGCAACCTTAACTCAAGGAAAACATAGTAAATTCAGTGCTGAATTAACTCAGGAAAAACCTGGCAAAGGCAGGGAAGTTTTGGGTTTCTGTCCATACTCAGGGAAAACCTAGTCAAAGTTGTAGTACCATGGGGTGTAAATTTACTGTTTTTGTGTGATGAACGTTTTCGATATCGGATTTATGTTCTGGAGATTTTTTTGGTCTTGGGGTTTTTATAGTAAAGTTGACTCTGTAAGAGACTCGACGGTAATCAGTTGACACTGTTGAACAGTTGTACAGTAAATCTCTAAATTTACTTCGAACATGTAGTATTAAGGGAATCTTTATTATTATTATTATTTTTTTTTTTGGAATAAGCATTATTGGTACGTTAAATCTAGTATTTTTATTATGTCACATGATTCATAGGGTCAATATTCAAGTAAAATGGAAGCTGTAGTGCGAAGGGTGCGGTGGATACAGCTTGAGGACATGTCAGCTAAGATTATCGTCTTTTCCACGTGGGTGGAAGTCATTCGTTTGGTTTCGTTGGCGTTGAGTGATAATGACATTCAATTTCGAAAGTATGAAGGAAACCCAAAGCATTTCCAGGTAAAAGGCGTTTTTTCGATAGTAAGTAAGTAAGTACGTAAGTAATGGGAGTTTTTAGTCCTTGGGCTTCCATCCGTAATGCTTGGTTCTTCCGCCCGCCGACTTGCAACTATTAGTTGACTTAGTTTACACATCCTGTGGTGTCGTCTAGAAGGCTCTTGCTGAATTTAAGAACAGCTGTGATGTCAATGTATTGTTGTTGCCGCTCCATGCTGGTTCTAAAGGTTTGAATATTATCGAAGCGACACATGTTATACTCGTCGAGCCAGCGCTAAATCCTGCAGATGAATTACAGGCTGTTGGGCGTGTTCATCGAATTGGTCAAAAGAAGTAAGCGTGTTTTGTCTTTCTTGGTTCTTTTCAAGTGTTTTTTGGAGAATGCATTTTAGTATACCTATTGTCTTTGTAGGGAAACGTTTGTTCATCGTTTTATTGTTAGGGGCACTGTGGAGGAGAGAATGTACTCTCTCCTAAAGAACAAATCACAGGAAGAGTCAGAGTATGTTTTTCATTTAATTTTCTTCACTTGTTTCCTCCTCTTCTTCTTTTGGATCCCAGTAGGCAAAATCGTAAAAAAGTCGCTGCGATAAAGAGTGTATTTATTATTGGTTTAATCATAAAACACTAACATTAATTTATTTAAAGACAAAAGAATTATAAGCTGTGTAACGTATGTTTTTTTTATAAGAAATTTTTTCCTAAGAGCAGAAAAAAAAAGTCTGTTGATAATAATAATTTCTGATGAAACCAAAATTAAATTCCAACAAATAACTGCCTTTTCGAACTACACAAACACAGTGTAGCAGCTAACAAACGAGGTTATAAGGGCCAATAAGAAATTTTGAACTGATAAGCTTTATAGTCCAAGAGCCAGTGACATGTTTGCCTAACCCATTTGGCACAGAAGGTTTGACATCACCAATGGACACTAACTTGGTTAGCTGCTCCCGCTGTCAGGTTCCCATGGACCCCCGAATTCCCCAAAAATTTACATAAAGGTAACCCATTCCGTAAATATACATAAATTGCAGGGAATAAAGTACTCGTTAAAATGACTTTGTAAGGCTGGGTCAGTTGCCCAGCAAGGACCCGGAATTTTACAGCAGCTAAACCCATCTGATAAATGGCTGAAATTCTGAGATAATTGGTCAAAGAACTTAAAGAAGAACCAAAAGAACCAAAAAATCCGGGGTTAACAGCTGGTCAGCTGGCTTTGATTATTTCTTTGACGTCACCTCAAAGGGTTAACACTTTTCTAACCCATAACGAAAATGACTGAAACTTTGCATAGTGGAAGCTTATGGTATAATGTAACCATTGGACCAATAGCTTACCAAAAATTCCGGGGGCGATTGTGGGTCAGCTGTCCTCAGTTATTCACATATGACATCACTTAAAAATTCCTACACATGTTCGTTAATTACCTACAGTAATTTCTGATGCTATTGCAAGCCTATAAACTAGTAGTATTAGGGAGGGCTAAATACACAAAAACATTCAAAACCCTGACAGGCCCAAATAAAGTCTGTAAAAATCCATAAGACTTTATTACGCTACTGTATGATAGTTTTCTCGTTGTGATGGAGTAAAGGGTCAAAAATGAAAGAAAATGAATTTCAAAAACGTTGTTTTCTTCTTTGAAATTATGTTCTATCCGTGGAGCCGACAGTTCGTAAATGAAAGCAAAGCAATCCTCAGTCACAGCATTACGCTTTTTCCGAATAAATTTAAACATCCGTACCATCTTAACTTTTAATTTAAAGCTTTAGCCTTTTAGCTGTTTTTTTTGTAACATTTTTATTCCTATTGTCATCTTGTTAAGTATTGAAATGTTAATCATTTTCGTCATCACTTTCCCAATTATCACTGTCACTGTCACTGCTATCAGCTTCTTCTTTATCTGAATATAGCAAAAAAGGAAAGTCTCCTTACAATATAAGGTGTAATCCCATATGGTTCTAGGACATTTTGCATAAGTTCCTTTGAATGGGTTATCATATTGGATTGGCAATAGAAAAAACAGCAATGTAAGTCTAAAAGTTTGAGAAACTGCAAACTATATTTTAGAAAACCTTGTCTCAACTTGAGTTACTTTGGCAGTTTGTTCTATTTCAAACAATGATTATCGTACCATTTTCTTCACCGCCACTACAATCATCGCCTTCTTCCTCTTTTACAACATCCAGTGACTTTGGACAACATTCTCCACTGTACCAAACTATTTCATACTGGTCTTCTTTTAAAGACCCACCAAGGGCCAGTGGTGGATCATAGATACAGATGATATCCATGCATTAGCTACGTAAATAACTCTCTTCTTCCAACACTCGCCAACAAGGAGGCATACAACTTGCATCTAACTTCTTAACAGCGGTTAACCTTTTATCTCCTTTAGCTTCTGGTTTATACTTTTTCAAAAACATTTCAAACCTTGCTTGGATAACGGTGGTTCCACCCAAATGTTTAAATACTGCTTGAAAAAACTTCCGACTTTTCCAATACCATTAAAGGCCTGACTTTACCTTTTCTTGAAAACGAATGCCGTATAATCTGAGCTAGTGAATGCATGATAAGCTGGTAGTGCGGCATAAATTTTTGTTCCAAGCTCTGTGTACAACTGGTTAATGTTGATGTATCACAATTTTTTTATTTTGTGAAATGAAGCATCCAAGATTTTTGCACATAGCGGCCTAGAACTCTTGTATTATTCTAATAGTTTTTGTCAAAGGGTAAGAAACATCAGTGGGTTAACAAACCCTGTAAACGACAAAAACATTTGAAAAATAATATGAATTTCCAAATGACTGAATGTATTAAGTTAAATAAGTGGTGATTTTTCAAACTGTTTTCTCCGTTATGGGTGTGAAAGGTTTGCCATTCATTATGTATTTCAGATTTCTATTGTTACCCTTTTTTCTTACTACTGCCATCACTATTTTCGTTCTCATGGTTGTTGTCGCTGGCTTGTGCAATACTGCCGTCATTACCTAGAGAATAACATGCACTTTTGAACTTTTGGTACTTAAATAAACATGATTCTTAATCTTGTATTTTCTGGTGAAATTGAAATTGTCATTTCTGTAACATTGACATTGGTGCAGTGCAAACTCTTATTGTTCAACCGCATTCACACTTAATTTATTTTTATTTATTATATATTTCCCCGTAGGGCGAAATATATGTTAAAACCGGCATTTCCTTCTTCTCCTTCTTTTCGTTCACTTTTATAGCCGCGGTTCAGTATTGAATTTTCACCTAGCCGCCAAAGTAGATAAGAATAGAGGCTAGTCTACAGTGAAGTAGTGCGCCATTTTTTTTCAGTCAGTGCAGATTGTCAGTAGAAGACTTTGCTTTTCCTGCCAGCTTTTAAAATGATTCAAAAGATAAAAGGTTGTTAAATGATGGAAATAATCGTTTTAGTTCAGTGTTGTTATGAAAGGTTTTGTAAAAACTTTTTAATGAACGTGTAAAATACAGAAAAAAATTGTTTTGTTTTTTGTTGATAAAACAATAATGCTATGCTATGGATGATTGGTTGGTAGTTAAATGTTTGGAACAGCAAAACATTGAAGCTGTGATTTCAGTGCAAAGACGAAAATTCATTATCAATACAGGCTGAAAATTTATTTTTATTTTACATCCTGATTTGACAGGATAATGTATATATACAGAATGTATAGCCAAACTGAACTGACACAGCACGCACATGATGTACAGCCACCACAAGGGAAACCTTTTATACGTGGAGAACAAGTAGTTCAACCAATTATGTTAATTCAAAGAGTACATTACAAAAACAGCAAGTAAAAACGTGATGTGGTATATGCAATAAGATGTTTCAGAAAACAAATTACGTACAATATTTTTATACACAGAATTGAGACAGATAATAACTTGAAAGAACCTGGTTGAATGTGCTTCCCTGGCCTGGATAGGCTGGATACTATGGATTAATTCCATGATCACGCATACTGTTTTGATACTGTATTATGATATTTTATTTTGTAAAAAGTATATATATAATATTTATACTGTCAACTTTCCTTACACAAACAACAAACATAAATCAAAACACAATCCGACATAAGAATCTGTAAATTAAATCAAACCAGAACTCAAATTTCTTTTTTTGGCTTCGTAGTGATTTGGTTATGGATGTGTATTTTCACTACCAAAATCTGTTTGTTTTTTTCATATGAGATTTACGAAAGTCATTTTTATCACATAGTAAATAATGAGTGTCCACATATTTTTGTGACTGAGATGTTTATTCTGAATACTTGAATTTAATTTTATAAATTGTCACTTTTAAGACCATCTCTTTTTGGAAAATAACTCTTGTCCTAATTTGAAATGCTACACAGTACAAATTTTGATTGTTTTTGATAGTTATTTGCTGTCTACCCCAAAGTATTTTTAATACTTAGACTGTAGTATTGAAATTAGGTTTGACAATTTTCTTTTCTTCTTTTGTAAACTTGTAAACAAATTTCATTGTATGATGTAAAATAGTTTAACGAAAAGCTGTGTTCTGTCGAATTACATTGTTTGCCATGATATTACTGTGTAAAAGGATGTCAAGCTTCTGCAGCAATGAAGATCATACGTTTATTATGATGAATTTACCTTATACATATTGATGCAGTTGTTGATATTCAGTTGTTTAAGGGGCAAATATTAGTTGCATTTAGGTCTTCCAATTTTTAGCTTTGTCCATAATAACTTCTCATAACTCATAACTTTTTTAACTCCTCAGCAAAAATTATAAGAGAAACCATGTCACATGACCATGAATATCTTCATTTCATAATAAGTTCGAAATAACTTCCTTTGTGGTATTAAATTGAATTCTACCCTGATTAGTATGGACAGCATCTTTATTTGCGTTGATGGTAGTTATACCACTTTTCTTATGGTCTTCTATGTACACACAATAATTGATAAAAGTTTTGCAACTTTGGGGAAATATATAGTCGCATTTTTGCGAATCTTGTTTTACATTAAATTGGCTTCAATTTATACAAATTGTTCTTCCGCCTAAACTAAAAAATTAAAATTAAAATTCATAATGAATAAAATATATCTATTAAAATAATTTCGTTAAAATATTTATAGTAGTAAAATGCAGTTATGATAAAAAAAACCCAACGAAAAAAAACCTAAGGAACCGAGCTCAAGAGGTGCGGAGCAGGGCATTGCAAAATAGGAAGTAAGGGGTAGTTCAAACTAGAATTGAGGATAGACTAAAGTAAGTAATGGGAAGACTAGTGTTGTAATGAGAATCAAATCAAATGAAAATGAAAATAGATAATGATTAAAAAACATATATTATTATATTATACATATATTATTCAAACAAATTGTTAAAAAAAAGTAAATTAAGTAAATTTTATTAGGTTCCATATAATACATTAAATTTACGGCGCACTTAAGAAAATAGTCACATTTAAGTAAATTTATGTTACGTATTTTTCCTTAAGGCTGCTTAAAAAAAGAAGAATGAATGAACTTAGTGAAGTTTACTTAAATGTGAATGCGGCTCTCTCCATGATCTAAATTTTCTATGCTTACATGTATCATCTATCAATTTTTGATATTATCTGAACACTGATAAAATCTGAACACTGACTAACACTTAAAATAAAACTAGAAATAAATAAATGTGCGCCACAGCAAATCTTGGGCGGTCAGACATTTTTCACGCTTATCTTCACAAAGTCAATGAATATCCTGTATCCGCCCTGAATACATCAGAAGCAAATTAAACAGCGTTGTAAGTTCAAATGCTCGTAACTGTAAATTTATTGGAATAAAGAAAAGTTTTGTTATACTGTGACATCATATGGGAATAACTGAGGACAGCTGACCCACACTCACCCCCGGAATTTTTGGTAAGCTATTGGTCCAATGGTTACATTATACCATAAGCTTCCACCATGCAAAGTTTCAGTCATTTTCGTTATGGGTTAGAAAAGTGTTAACCCTTTTTGAGGTGACGTCACAGAAATAATCAAAGCCAGCTGACCAGCTGTTACCCCCGGATTTTTTGGTAAGTTCTTTGACCAATTACCTCGTCATCACATAGGCTTTCTCTAAGCAGAATTTCAGCCATTTATCAGATGGGTTTAGCTGCTGTAAAATTCCGGGTCCTTGCTGGGCAGCTGACCCAGCCTTACAAAGTCATTTTAACAAGTACTTTATTCCCTACAATTTATGTCCATTTACGGAATGGGTTACCTTTATGTAAATTTTTGGGGAATTCGGGGGTCCATGGGAACCTGACCCCCCACAGCGGGAGCAGCTGACCAAGTTAAAAATGCTTTAACTGATACTTAGTGTCCATTGGTGATGTCAAACCTTCTGTCCCAAATGGGTTAGGCAAACATGTCACTGGCTCTTGGACTATTACTAACAAGGAAAGCAACATATTAAGTATTTTCAGTTAGCGTAATGAGCTAAAAGTCCCATTTTTATGTATGCCTATTTGATTAGAATTCGAATGAATTCTAATTTCGTGGATTAAGTTATAAAATATCAGGTTATGTACTTTTAAAATAAAAGGTAATCTACTTTTAAATGTTTGATATGAAAAAGCTTCCAAATTACGAAGGCTGCGTTCCTTAATTCAATTTCTGCGCGCTTTGCGTAAGGAAATTGTTTGGTTTACACGCCTATCTATCTATCTATCTATCAAACACTTTTTTTAAATAATTTACAGACCTGATTTTAGCTAACTACAATTTACAAGTATAACCAAATAAATTATCTTTATGCCTCGATTTTATAAATATTTGTATCAATATTGTTCGTTTTAATGTATTATTTAACAGAAAAAGTACTGTTACATTTAAAATGATCTTTCTTATGTTGGTCTTTTAAATGAAGTTGTCATATGAACTGCCCTCACGTGGTGCTAAGAACACGCCATGTTAGTTTTCCTTGCGTATTCTAGTTTTATTTTGTATGATCTTTACTTTTATCAAAAATATTTACAGTAATATCACTGTAAAATATCATGATATTTTACATAAGAGACAAAGTGTAAATTCAGTTTTTCTTTGAAAAACGACTATATTTTTTTCTTTTCTCTAATATTGTGGCTGTTTCTGGTTCGGTTGTGCTGAATGTATGGCTAATTAATAACTTTTCAGTTTCCCACTGATCTCCGACGATGGTGTTGTATTGACTTCCCCTACTGTTTTAACGCAACTACTTTTTTAAAAGCTCCGAGATGGAGAAACAGCGCAGATTAAACGAACTTCATCATTGAAAAGAAATATTCAGAAGGAACATCATACGCGTGTTTACAACTACCTGTTTATTTTCATATTTCATGAAACATGAGCACTTTTATTGACCTGGTTGTTACTTTATGTTTAACTTTTTCTGGATCGAGAAACTTACGAAATCTTTTTCCTTTCTTGTTTGGTTCTGCGTTGCTTATTGTTGCATCCAAAAGCTTGGCAATAAGCCATTGTAGATGACAATTAAATCAAAGATATCTGACACACGCATGAAACAACATAAAGCAACGAAAAAAAGAATTAACAACTTGAGTGAACACATGTCTCTGTTTAGTTATCGAAAAGAGTAGTCAGGTTGTGACGTCACATTTAACCAAACTTGAAAACTTTCAAAACCTTGTAACTTCTTCAATATTCATCCAAACGAGCTCAAATTTTCACAAGATGTTTTATTCAATCAATATTTTTGATTTTCGTTGTTTATCTAAAAAGTGTTTTTTGGGGTTAATTCTCCTTTAAGTTAAATAAATTAAAGAAGGGAGTAATTTGATGAATTCCAGACTGTATCAAATTATTAGTCAGTGTCAAGTCATTCAGATATCTTAAAAATTAGCAATTTTCTCAAGGGCTGATGCGGAAATTGTTCAAGCCTAATGGCTTCTAGTTAGAATTTACATTGCGCTTTTGGTAGAGTTCCGCAGACTCTAAAACGCAGACTAATTGCCATTTCGGCCGGAGGAGGAGTAGGAGTAGGAGTCCGCGGGTGTTTTAATACGGTATTCGCTATCGCTGCTACCGTAATAATGTAAGTATGACTACGATTGGTCGTTTCCAGATAGATTGGCAGAATTCCTGCCAGTCTTAAAATAAAAGAAAGAAAGAAAGGAATTGTTGGTTTGTGATCACGAATGCTAGCAAGAACTTGATTGAACTGTATATAGTTTGAATAATGTTTGTAACTAAAGCTACCAGTAAAGAGTTCGAGTTTGGAAGACTGAAAGAAAAACCAGTATGGGTTGGAGAAAAAAATTAATTTTGTACGAATTAACTGCAGGAAAGCCTGAATGCCTCAGTCTGTCTTAGGAGGTTTCATTGTATGTTATTTTTACTTTTATTTTCTTTTGTAGGAGCACGTCACCAAGCTTGACCGTGGGCGACTTATCTTGTTTGCTTACCTGAACTCATTCTCATTAATGGTACATGTTGTCTCTCATACTCCACATTTGTCGTTACTCACAAAACATTCTGTAAGCCACCGCTACTAAAATACACCTCGAATTGCTATGACGTCACTCGACCTCGCTCTGCCAGTCAAAAAAGTTTTAGTCTTTATTTCGTTATGATGTTCGCTCGTGGATTTCTTAAAAAAAACCCAGAACTTTTAACCTTTATTATTTGCACTTTATTGGAACTAATATTTTATTTTAGACTCATACCGTATTTTTTAGGAATCGCGGCTATTTAATTGTTGTTTCAAAAGTTTTATCCTGTTTTTATTCGAGTGTGAACAAATATACTTACCCAGCGGCACATTTGTTAAAAACCTCTGCGAAGGAGTGCATTTTCTAGAAATATATACACACAATTTTAATAAAAATGCTCTCCGCCGCAGTGACTTTTTGACGATTTTGCCCACTGGGTAATGCTGAAGTTAATTTACCTGTTAAAATGAGATTTGGCGTACTGACGGTGTTTATGCAGAAATTGGGGAAGGCATGATCAGGCAAATTCGCATAAATGATGTTACATGGAAATATAGTTGGTATACATACATTCATTTGGTGAAGCTGCTTGAAGGCCTGTTTTTCACTAGCGGTTTATTTCGTACGAAGTGACTCTTTTCCATCAAAAAAGTCGCTAGTGTATTCCTCAGCGACATTTTTCGAAAGCGTACAGAAAGCAAGTATGCACCGATCATATACTCTTCTTTTCACATGAAAATGTTTGAAATCTAACTTTATAAAACTGAGCATGCGTTTGTTTACATTTTGTCTCGAAAAAATTCGCTTCGCACGAAAAACTAAAACGCTGGTGGAAAACCAATTTTGAATTTTTATCAATTCAAATGTCCGTCACAATCACAGTAATCAGATAGATAATTTCGTGTAACTGACACATCGATTCCACGAATTTGGGTAATATTTTACAAATTTTGTGTTTATCCTGTTCAGTGTAATCTCAGACTTCGTTCATACACATTTCGAATGTGTTTTTTTTATTGTTGTTGTTGTTTTTATTTTTAACAAAGTCTGATTTGATCACTGTGGAGGAGTACATTTCAAAAGAAGTATATATACTATTTCAATGAAAATGCTCTTCCTCGTAGGGTTTTTTTTCTTACGACCATTTGTTTACCTCGTTTGTTTTCTCTTTTGATATTTGTCAGCTGTTCGTCCTCGTTTCCAAAAAGAGGCTACTGTTCGAAAAGTGTCAGTTTCTTTAAAAAATTTACTTTTAACTTTTTTATCAAACTTTCTTTCTATTCTGCGTCGATTCAGATCCATTTCTTGCTGTTTAATAGGGAATTTTTGCTGACATCAGCGTACTGCAACCCGCAGTTCCACTTCTTTTTTCATATCGTTGTTCCTTCGACTGTTCAAAGATATTTATTGATTTCATGGTACATGTTCCTAGTTGTCGCTACAAATCGATTATAATAATTTCCTGTTAAAGATTTATAATGTTTGTTCGTATTTCACACGCCCACTCGACGGTTTTTACACTCGTTCCACGCCAACTCGACGTTCAACTCGACAATAGCCTGATGATGTTGATGATAATAGTAGTGATGTGTATTATACTCGACCACATGTCGCGAGTGTCTTGGTCTTTTCAATCAGTATATGTTTCATTAGAGACGCATTCAACTCGCTGTTCTTGTTCGCCAGATGATGTAATTTAAACGGATGGATGAACCAGATGTAAGGTTTGTTCAAATACGTCGTCCAAAAGTACCGACTGTCCGTCACACGAACGTCACCCTTTCTGACGTCGCCTGGTAAATAATAGCCGTCTAGAGTGCCGATATCACTCGATGGAGCTAAGAAACGTAATATTGTTGGAATTGCTATTTCAAGAAATACTTTGTGCTGGAAAAATATCCTCGACAGTTCTTGGAATTTTACGGAATATCGCCTTGGGATGTAAACGACGTCAGATCTGCCGTTGTGCAGATATCGAGAATTATTACCGTTTCGTAGGTATGTCTCGTAAAGATCGCGATAAACTTTGAACCGTTTTGATAAGATTTGAATTTCATCTACGGCTTCTCTGCCATTATTGAATCCGTAGGGCGATATCCACCAGTACCATTCCGTTGGCTTCTCACCTGCTAGGTCTACTTTACCGAATTGATTGTTTGACTCCCAAATACTGTTTAGGTTGAATCGCGTGTTCGGCAAATTCCAATAATTTAAAATGACATCATCGTTTATGTAAAAATACCCGTCGTAGTCATGGTGATCACGTATAGTTCTGCCCAAACACTCGTAGCCAAATATTCCGCGGTTTATATCGACAAATGTGACGTTCTCTTCAATCGTATGATTGCTTGCTGGACCGCAAAATACTATGGCTGAAAATACTGGTCCGTAAAATGCACGTAGCAAAGGTATGCTGCCATAGTGAGGATGGTTGTAGATAACTACCAGGATCACTTTCGAAAAATAATTTGTGACACAGTCTTCTTTGTCGCTGTATCTAACTGAAGTGCAATTTTCAGAATTCGGCATCCAAGACTTCATGAAGTCTGTTGTTCCTGAGTAGCATGAAAAAAGAAAGACTTTAAAAACCATTCGGGACAAATAAGGAATTACAAGTAGTAAGCTATGATTAATTACACGCTTCTGTTTTTTTCAATAAGCATAGTGAAATTTCGTTGGGGGTGAAGTATTCTTATGGTTTATACAACAATAATGTTGCAAACTTATGAAGTTTGCTTTATGTTTGATGTTTATATTGATTTTCGCATTTTAGAATATATTTGTTTATGCATTTACTGTATCTGTTTTTTCACCATGTTCTGTTATTCCATAGTTATTAACTATGGTTATTCTTATGAAACTCACCCTGGGAATATTCTTAAAATATTCTTACAAATTAGGCGATTCTCACCCTGGTATTCTTATAGAAGCTATTCTCTTATAAATAAAAGCGTGTACCTTGTCGGGGATAATTTCGTCGGGGAAAATGTACGTCGGGGAAAATTTACGTCGGGGAAAATGTTTCGTCGGGGAAAATTTCGTCATTTAGCAAAATGTTAAATACTTTCTTATAAATTCCACTTTTTCAAAATTTTCGTCGGGGAAAATTTTCGCCACAAAGCAAAAATTTCGTCACTTTTCCCCGACGAAATTATCCCCGATAAGGTATGTCCTCGTTTATCCATAGAAATACGAAATTTCTATGGTTTATCAAACATTATTAGAAAAGTTTAATTCTTCGCGAAAGCTCAGCTGATAGAATAATACAAGCAGTTCATTAAATGATGTGTATTATAAAATTCTCTTCCCCTAGTTCCCTGTGCGCTTTATGTTATAAGAACAGTGTATTTTGAGTTGGACCAATCTCGAACCGATGCTCCCGCCTGGCTACGAGGTTGGTTTTCTGAACTCTCTCCGAGACAAATTATCTTGTGCCACTTCAATGGTAGCCAGGAGACCCATCTACTCTTAGCCTGTTTACTCAACGAGCCTCATGTATGTTAACCGCCAATTTCTTAAAATTTTGAATTTGAATTTCTTCATAATTTTTCAACTATCAGGGGTTGAACCAGCTACTTCTCGACTTTGACAGAATGTAGCTGGGTCTCCTGGTTACTTCAATGGATGTATGAGTCACTAACACACTAACCGTAGTATCCGATTATAAGAAGAGTAATGCTAACACCGAGCAACAGGATAACAACCTTCTTCATCATTATGCTATAACATAAACAGATCTCCTTTTCTTTACATGATCGAAGAATCATATAATCAATTCATTAATTTTTAGTGAATAGTTATCGGTTTGATACAGAAGCAAAGATCAGGTTAAACTCTCCTTTTCTGTATCATTTATGCTGAAGGAAAAGCAACAATGTGTTTTAAAGATTGAGTATGATGTGTAAAATCGTTGTGAGCATCATTTTGTAATTTGCTAAAAGCTACTATCCCTGTGTTTGATAGTTTTATGTCAGATTGTTCCATGAGTGCTGCTATCGGTTTGCCTCTAACTATAGTAATCACTACAGGAATTTACGACCAAAGTTCTATTATTTCAGCCTGGGTTAAGTGAGCAAATTATTGATTAATACCCCCTCATTCCAGTCTTTACTAATTTGCGCTCAAAATTTTGTCAATGGAGCACATTAACTGATTTATACCCATCAGTTTTAATTATAAAGATGACATCTTCTTGTGTGGCAAAGTCCTCCTTTTTTCTTGACGTTCGAGCAAGAATTTTAACGTCCTCAAGAGTAACGTCAGACAAGTCACAGTCTCTGAAATGCTTATGTACTGCTTTATTCTTCTTGTAATTATGCTCTCGAAACTGGGTCAACAATAATGTCGGCGTGTTTGACCGACATAGCAGGTATTACATCCTGGACATGAAATTTTATACACTACTCGGCTTCGTCAGGTGGCAGACTAGGCATTCAAGCTAGCCATTGCAGTTTTAAGTTATCACGGGCTGAACAGGGGCACCTGAATTTCTCAATTTCTTCACAAAGGTTTCCTCTGTATTGGAGAAATACCATTATTCTCCGATCACCGTCCGCATTACCTTCGTTGTTGTTGCTCTGAGTCGTCATTGTTGGCAGTGCAATTAACTTATCGATTGGGGGGTAATGACAACTATATCAAATGAAACTGTGCATGGTTTGTGGCGCCGTAGTATAGTGGTTATCACTCTCGTATTTCATGCGGGAGGTCGGGGTTCAATTCCCCTTGGCGGCGATTCACCATGCGCGAGTGAATGTACCATAGTGCCGGGTCGACCCATGCCATGTGAGGGAAATTGGGTAGATGATATATCGGGTGTTGCAGGAGGTCATCCAGAAGAGCACAAGTCCTTGATTGGGTTTGTGTCACTCATGAGAGTGTCAAATACTTCGGAGCCTCCAACCTAAGCCGTGGCCCCTCCTGGAAAGCAGATGCAGTAGCAACTGAGTGAGGCCAGCCACGTAAAACAATACCAAATAAATAAATAAATAAATAAATAAATAAATAAATAAATATTGCTGATCTCTTACCGGTAGCCTTGTGGTTGAGTGCTCGCTTCCTGTTCAGGAGGTTGCGAGTTCAATCCCAGACCGACTCATGCCAGAAGCGACTGTTTCTCTCTGCTTAGCACTGAGCAAGAGAGTAGGAATAATGTCTAGGATGGTTGTCTAGTTGAGCGGCTCTTGTCATTACATCTTCAGTAGCCCAAATTGGGACTTAAAATCCTCTAGGACCTCCTTCGCAGGACGACCCTCATTGATAACAGCACCTTAAGGAACTGATGAAGCTATCCTGGGTAAACATTCGCAAATAAATAAATAAATAAATAGGTTGTTCTTCTATTTTCTTGTTATTTTCAGAAACGTTAAGCTCTGAAATTAATGAAATAATTTATACTGCCTAAATGTAAAGTCAAAAGAATTATCCACCTACTTTGATAGCCCCCGCAAAAAGTGCGACCCTCTCGCTCGTGAAAATAAGTTGTTAGGAATTTGTGTGAACGAAATGATATTTTGTGTTTGAATAATTGGCAGTCCTTTATAGAAAGAAGAGTGCGGGAATATTCGTCCTTATCTAATGCTGGTTCATACCAAACACTTGTTTCTGATCATTTGCATAGAAATGTGTTTGTTTTTGCTGAGTCATACCTCCAAGATAATTTAGAGGAAGACGAAGAGATCGTTTGGATTGCCTCGGGTAGGGTAGGGGCGGTTATTCGGCAGGAAGCGCTAATTCCGTCATTTACGGTACTGGTGATGTATGGAGCACCTTTGCTCGCATCAGGCTCCTCCGTCTTTGCCTCGAGTGGAACATTCGAATGCAGAGAATTCTATATTACCATCCAACGATTTTTTGAATTTTTATGTCGGACAGGCACATTTGTTTCTCTACCTTCAGAGCGAAACGGGCAATATCATGTAAGTTTGGATTGTTTGAGTCAATTACTAGAGGCTTTCACTGATAGCCTGAAGGATTCAACCGCTATTTTTCGAATTGCATGAGTGAATATAAAATTTAATGAAGTCTCTTTTGAATGTGTTGGACGGACATTTTGCGCAAAAGATGATACGACCATTTTTGGACTTTCACTTGTGTGAAATTATACATTGCCAAAATTCATACATAATTTGTGATGCTATTTGCTAAGTAGTAAAAGTAAAGCTTTTATCTGAATTATTCTAACTGTCCGTCCGACATAAAAAAAAACTCCAATGTGATTCATTACATGCCGCATATCTTGTTCAGTAAAAGTGATGCGGTGGTGTAGTGGTTAATACCTTTGAGTGCGACCGCTGCGACCCGTGTTCGAGTCAGGTCATGTCGTATCTCAATACACCACTCCGATGCGCTTTAAAAGCAGCGTGTCAGCCCATTAGGAGCCATCGACTGACTGCACACTGGCCTTCGGGCAAGTTAGAGCAATGCTATATGTATCTCTGGCGGTAAGTCAACTAATAGTTGCAAGTCGGCGGGCGGAAGAACCACCCATTACGGATGGAAGCCCAAGGACTAAAAACTTCCGTTACTTACTTACTTTTAATGATATAATGATTTTTAGAAACAAGAAAGGTTTGATTAAAACGTGTGACCATGTTTTTTTGTAACTGTGGAGTTTTATTCTTCTCGAAAAATGCAACACATTTCGTGACACACCCCGGATCATTTGAACATTGCATATTAGAGACGTTTTGAAATCCTACCATGAAAATTGAAAGATATTTTTGTTTATATATCGAGACAAAATAAGGTTGCCATTAGACATTTTTGAGAGATATGGCAGTCGCCATTCAAGGGTTGTGATTGGTTTTTTTTATTCGAAAACCATCTTATAGCGTCCAGTCCCCGTGCACCATGTGACGTAATAGAGAGGTAAAATAATGTGCTAATGGACTTGTTTAGGTCTTTTTAGATTCGTTAAGCACTTTTATCCATCTTATCAACGACTATAAGTATTAATGACTTTTAAAATGGTTTAATGAAATATCAATCTACATTCAATCGGATTTCTTGGAATTGGTTGTGCCATTTCTTTGAAACGTAATAAAAACTAAACATCCTGAATGAACTGTCTGTGTTCATTGATTCTCTCCATAACATGAATTCCAACTTTATTTTTAATCTTATTTTTAAAGATTTATAGTTCCTTCGCTTTTATTCCGATTAAAGAAATGACAACCATGCTAAAATATTAGTATGATAAGTATGATGGCCAACTTCTTGAAGATCTGATTTTCAAAAACCGTGTTTACTTTGATTACTCTGAAGTTTGTATTGACGAAGGAAGGAGTGTGTTTTTGGAAAACAGTACAAAATTAAATAGTCATGTTGGGAGATGTCGTATTTATGTTTTGAGGAAGTCTGATGAACATTGTTTTCCATGGTAGGGTTCATTAAAAGGAATATCTAATGGCTGTGCAGGTCTTATGGCAGGTAGATTAGGTCAAGTGAAGCTAAGACAAAACAAGGGAATTAGGTTCAGTTTGACATTTTAAAAGTCTCTCTCCCTCTTTTAAAGATTCCCTATTATCATTTTATATTCTAACCTCGAACCCACAGTATCTTGCCTTTTCGATATACGGACGACAAGGTCTTAATAAATCAAAATGTAATGCTGGAAACATTTTTCATATTTTTTATCAACTCAGATGTTCATGTGCTATTGGTTACGTAATTTTTTTCAATAGCATTGAACTTAAACAGGGATAAATATACTAAGAGTGTGTTTATGTGACAGGATTCAAACACTACACTATTACAGTCAAAACACTTATAAAGTATTTGAACAAATGAGGCTAAGCCCTCACTAACCCAGACACATTTCACAAGGTTTACACCGTAAAGTTAAATGTTTGAATCCTGTCTCATAAACTGTATGTAATGCAACTTATTGAAATATTTCCCAGGTTATGTTATTAAAGTTGGCAAAATCGCCAAAATGCCACTGTGACGGAGAGAATTTTAATTGAAATTGTGTGCATGTTTATATAGAAATGCACTCCTTCGAAGAGATTTTTTAACAAATGTGATGGCTGGGTGGGGATTCAATTTCTCAGTTCCATTCAAAAGTATAAAGTTGAATTCATGGCTTCAAGTTTCACCCTGTTTTTAAAGATAATGCACTTTTAAAAGTGTGGTGAGACAGCAGCGAAACGATACGAGATCGCCAAACATATTTTTGCCTTGTTAGTTTACTATTTGAAATTTGTCAGCTGCTCTTTTCCAGACCCGTATCTTAATGTTCTACTCAGGGATTCCCACTGATTACATCATTACAATGAAACATGTAAACAATAATGCCAAGTTTTAAAAGGTTTAAAAGCTTATTTACCAATCACTATTCATAACAGTTTATTAATTTTAATTATTCAAAAGATTTCTTAGAAACGGGGTTTTACCTTTTTTAAAAAACATTATAATGGGATTACCCTAAGATATATATATCTATAAAAAAGCAGAATTACATTAATGTTTATATTACACTCTTCTTGCAAGTTACACATATATCAATCGTCGTAAGAAAATCACTGAAGAATGGGAGACCAGTCAGTGAGACTTAATTCTGGTACTGCAATCAACCCTGCTGATACAATTCAGGAACTACTCAAAGGTACATCATTTGAAAACAACCTTCAGGCCCAGCAGCACTTAAGGAACTTCGGGCAGACGTTTTATGAAGTGTCTAGAACACCGGAAGGGCAAACTTTGATATATTCTATGGAAGGGTTTGCAAAAGAGATAAAAGACAAGAAAAATTTAATGGATGCATTGCGTGTTGGATGGCGGTTAGTCAAGAAGATAGCTAAGGACAATGGTTGGTTGCAAGTTGGTCTATTTCTCTGTATTGTTGGCATTTTGGTGGCGGCGCTGGGTGCGTTGGGATCTAAGTACATACTCGAACATGTGGCATGGAATGTTCTACGTAATGTGGGGGTTTGGATCTTTTACAGTGCAGTAATTCCGTTTGGTCAAGCGGCAAGACAGATATGGAATGAATTAGAAGAACCGGATTGGAACCAATTTTAATAATGATGGGTAATCTTTGATATGCAGAAGGAACTCCTGTACCGATGTTCGTGTTAGCAACAGTAAACATCTAAACGATATCTGAACGTTACCTATACTTTTTCTAATAGTTTTTTTGTATATAGCCATCATGTTTTTATATTGTAATCATGAACACTTTACAAAATTTGTTTCTATATGCATCTCGTTTCCATATTTTGGATAGGGGCTTCTTTTGAAATACAGAACCAATATGTAGGTACTTCTTTCAGGAGAATCATGAAGTATTCCCAAGCCATATAATATTTTGTACTTATGAAGTGATAACACAGCGTATTTAAGAAATGACATAAATGGGGAAGTTTTATTTAGGGTTAGGAAAATTATTATTTACACCACACTTACGCATTATCTCACTAACTCATCATGTTATGTCGTACAATGAGATACGTGGTAAGGGAAGTAACTGAAAATATTTATCGCGACAAGGCATTTCATTGCAAGAACATGTTGCATGAGCCAAAATAATAATTTTTTTCTGCCAGCTTTGAGATTAATTATTTTATCAGTTGTCTCCTTAATTGTTCTCGATTTTTCCTTGCTTTTGAGACAAAAATGCCACAGTATCTACACCATATATTATTGCCCCCGCAGCGAGCGTAAGCGAGCGAGGAGGCATAGTAGTTTCACGAGATAGGCGAATGTCAGTTTCCGATTTTGTTCTTCATCATCATCTTCTTCATCCTCCAACTTTCGTGTTGACATTACACGGTGGAATACAATTATTAGCTGACTTTGCTTTTTTCCCGTTTCAAAGCATGGTACTGTAAGTGGGAGACAGAATGTTTTTCTCTTTCCTTATTTATTATTATATACTATGTTATTTAGGAAGATCGTATGCTAAAATTGCTTAGATATTTTTTGTGTTACTTTTGTGTTGTTTTAGTGAAGTGAACAACAAGGATTTTGAAGCACAGCTTGATATCCGAAATTTTGCAAACCATGCATTTTATTTTTGTATATAACTCTAAATTTTTCTTTCAATAATTTTGTTTAATGCACTGATTTTTGGCGGATCTTGCCTTCAAAAGATTTTAATTGAATTTCTGTGTATACAAGAAAGCCATATTACAAATTGTCGTTCTTCGTGTTTTTCTTCTTTGACTGTCTTCCTAACCTAGTGTGATCATGATCAATAAAACCTATAAATTTTTTTCTGGGTTTTTTTATGTAAACTTTGGCTATTTTTTGTTTTAAATCAAAGTTTGAAACGCAATGGATTTTTCACTTTAATTTTTTTTTTGAAAAAGTACGATGGACCTGAGGGGTCACTTGTGATTCACTAAAATAAGGAGCAATTTTCAAAAAAAATTTTTTTTTTGCACATGTTTTTTTTTTTTATTATTTTTTTTGCACGTTTTTTTTGTTGTTTTTTTCGCACGTTTGTAAAAATGGTAGACTGATGTATTGTTAAGTTCTATCTAAGTCGCGTGGTGGTGAACTGTTACGATGGAGAATGTCGTTAAACGTGCAGTTGAAGAGTATATATGGCTCAAAGAGACAAAGATAATGATGAATCTAAGACATCCAATACATCTGTTAAAAATCCTCATCAAAGACAAGAAAATAAACTAAGTGGTTTGTTGAACAAAATACAATTCAAACATGTCAGAATTTGAAAGACGTCCCATTGCACACACATGTGGGCCACTATTGGAGCTTCCAGCTACTTATAGCAATTTCTGTGAACTGCGAGAAGAATTTGCAATTATTTTAAAAGAAAGTACCTGGGAAATGAACATTGTTTAGTTTTGAATGGACAATTCAGACTAATTTCATTAAAAACTTTATTTGTTGTTTTTTCTTTCTTCACTACATGTGAAGTTGTTTTGTTTAATATGTTTTTGGGAAGTTTATTTTTTGCATAAGACTTTGATCATAAGCTTTTAATTTTAAGGCACCCAGAGAAAGCATATTTTGTCAGAGCATTTTACAGAGAGTTAGTATTCAAAAGCTACAACTTAAAGTTTCTATTTCTATTTCTATAGCTATTAAAAATTTTGTTTTAATTCTTGTCTCTGGTGTTGTTTGAACCTTTTTCACAAAGTCTGAATATAATTTCACTTCTTTGTATTCGTTTTTGTTTCAAAGTAAAATATTTGCCCTTTTGTTTTACTGAAGATTTTAATTTTTGATTTAATACCTTGTTGAGATATTATGGGATTAAAGTTAAAGAAACACTACTTAATATTTTACTATGCACAATGCACAAAACTCATGACTGCAGTGAAGTACAATAAGCGAATTTGCATTATGCAAGAATCTTGGGTTAATGATGTTACATGAATTCGCTTATGTTACAAAGTTACTGTGCATTCCTACAAGGCAAACTCGTTATTGGGAGGCTGTGAGAGTACTTGAGCAATCTAGAATCCACGGCGTTTTAGGTACAACTAGTATTTAAATATTTCATGCAACAGAAATATGTACAAATCAAGCGCCTCTGTTGGGTTTTCAGGCATAGCGCGACCAACTTGGGCCATAACATAATGTGCAAACTCTTTAAATTCTTCAGAACAATCATCAACATTTGTAGTAACACATGGGTAGAACTCGTCAATTTCTTCGTTATCGACACAAATGAGAAGATTTTCTGCTCCGTACAAGTGAGGAAGGTAAAACATAGTGTCAGGTCTTCCTCTAGGGCCAGAATTGCGGCTCTTTGAAATTATGTGAACATTCCAATCATTCATGATCGAGGTTAGGTCTTTACGAACTAATCCCATGAATGAGAAGCGAATACAATCCACAATAACCGGATCATCACTGGAAAATAGATCTAAGTCACATAAGTCCTGGAAAAATCTTCTCCACCATCCAATCCTATTTCTTTGTAGAATCGACCAATAGGCTTCAATCCTCTGATTCTGAGGTAATGTTATTATGCTAAAAACATCTAATGGCTCACAATCATCTCCATGTTGACTTCTCAAGAATATATGTATTGGTTCAATGAGAGCATGTTCTGTACCATCATCGGCTTTGATTTTAACAGGTATTCCTTGCAAACTCTTTACTGTGTCGAGGTAAAATTTGGCAACTACCTCGGGCATTTTATTAGTTGGACCTACTTCTAACCAAAGGAGCTTTCTAGAGAATCCATCTAAACACCCGTGTATGCTAAAGCCAAATGGCTTGAGCTTGTCGTGACCATCAATGTGCCAGACATAATTGGGTCCTTGTGAAATATACTTTCGTCTGTGTAAACGTCGTCGCTTTCTCATCTCCACTCCTGTAGGATCAAGTTTCTTTATTATTTGTCTAACATCTGACTGTCGACAAGTAAACCCTTGCGTTACTAAAGAACGATGCATGCGTCTGTATCCGATACCAGAGCCACTTCTTGATAGCTCATTTTGTATCGCCAATTCAATCATATTTAATGGCGTTCGCACAGCTTGCAAACTTCTCCTTTTAATGCCTAATTTACGCAACTTTCTCTTTAAAGTGGAAAGACTTATGTCATAATCGTGGTGACACTTCAAGAACTCCACAATTTCCAGATATGTAAAGCCGTCTATGATATATTTTCTGATTAAAGCATCCATATTGACATAAGGTCAATATGGAAAAAAACTTCCAAGAAGAAAACTTCCAAGAAAAAAACTTCCAAGAAAAAACTTCCAAGAAAAAAATTTACAAGAAAAAAACTTCCAAGAAAAAAATTTACAAGAAAACAATTTCTAAGAAAATACTATTTTGTTTATTAAAATTTGCACGAAAATTAAAAAACGAGAAAAATAAACTGAAAAATGCTCCTTGTTTTAGTGAATCACAAGTGACCCCTCAGGTCCATCGTAAAAAAGTTTTTTTTTTCTTTGGCTCTTACAGAATCTTTAAACTTGATAATGTTTCGACCACCTTTGCTTTATAATTAGTAATTCTAGATATTTTTATTTTAAAGGTTAATTAAATTTTTCATTTCTTCGTAATGGGGAGTTACCCTTGCACAATTATTCCAAAATTAGGAGATTCCCCCTGAGCAAATGTAATCCTGGTTGCAACATTTTATTTGCTTCATTTTCCGTATGATATACAACAAACGTTTCCACAACTCTTTTTTTTGTAAACATGGTGAAATTTCGTTCAGGGTGAAGTATTCTTATGACTTTCAAACAAATAAGGGTAAAATATTCTTAATGTATTCTTATATTTCAAAATAAAATTTCGTAACAGTGCCACATGTTCACAATATACAATAGTTATGTTGCGAACTTATGAAGACAGCTGCACCTTTGTTTGATGTTTATATTGCTTTTGAATATACAGTGGAACCTCTAATTAGCGGACACCATCGGGGAAACGGATCAGTGTCCGCTAATTAGAGGTGTCCGTCTTTTGGAGGGTTTTGAATTTCGGGCTCAAATCTCAGAATTAAACCGTACTAGGGTGTCGCAAACATAAAATTACGGTCTTAGGCATTTTCCTAAAGACACAGGAACATGAAAGGACACGAGAAAAATTATTTAAACACAACAAACTACTTTTTGTGAATCGTACAAGAAAAGTCAAAAAATACTAAAAATAACAAAATCAACATCAGAAAAGAAAAAGAAAGCGTTATGAGCTGAAATCGTTACTTTTATTGTTTAAAAAATACTTGATTGTTTTTTGTTTTTTGTTGTTAATTCTGACAACCTCAAGTCTGTCTTTTAGCGAAGATAGAGTAGACCTTTCATTATCATTAAGTTCTTTTAAATTAATCAACTTGTCAATGAAAATCAGGGCATCGTGTGGTGTAATTTCCTCCGGTTCAATTTCTTCATCTTTGCTTTCTGGGTCAGATTCTGGGTTTTCTTCATTTCCAGACTCTTTATTTAAATACTCGCTAACACATTTATTCACGGAGCTTACTTTCCAGTCAACTTCATCGGAATTTATCTCGGGGTATGAAGTGCACACTTCGATATCAAAATCGATATATTCCTCTTTTGTCATTGATGAATCAGCAAGTTCATCAAACAAGGCTTTAAACTCTTCATCCAAAACTTTTTCATCATCATCATTTTGGTACGAATTCAAAAAAAACAAAAAAATGTTTGAAATAGATGGTTTAAAAACACTCATTACTTGTATTTTCATGTCTGAAACCAGTTTTACCCTCGATGTCCGCTAATTGGAGGGAAAAAATAGGTTTTTGACCATTCCGTGCAAAATATTTTGTCCGCTAAATGGAGGTGTCCGCTAATTGAGTGTCCGCCTTTTGGAGACTTTTTTATAAGGATTTGACTAGAAAATGGCCGGAGAAAAATATTTTGTCCGCTAATCAGAGGTGTCCGCCTTTTAGAGTGTCCGCTAATTGGAGGTTCTACTGTATTTGTTTGGGGATTTACTCTATATATCTGTTTTTCACCATGTTCTGTTATTTTTATGAAACTCACCCTGGAAATATTCTTAATACCGGGTGGGCCAGAAAAAACGCATCCAAATTTGAATTTATTATAATCGGATATTGTAGGTAGATTCTACAAGGTAATGGGAAGAAATAGGCAAATTTTCTAACAAATTAGGCGATTTTCGCCCAAATATTCTTATAGAATTTACTCTTATGTGTGTTGCAGATTGTAAGGGTTTTCGTGCATTGGAATCTAGCTGATAGCTGGTTCATACATGTATTCAGGGTCCATTATGGCAGTCAAAAAAGTGAAATCCTACAATGTTACTTGCATCTGATAATTGAAAATTATGGTAATATGGTAATCTGATAATGGAAAACAAAATTCACTCGAGTCAGGTCAAGGCTCTTCCTAACCCGTAAAAAAACACATTTTTAGACAATTGTATATATTCATGTACTTACAAACTGGCGTTTATAAGAGGAAATAAGGTATTGCTCTGGCTGTTCCATTAAATTCCTGCGATTGCTTACAAAAAGTGTTCTGAATCCCTATTCCCAATCTCTTTACGATGGTTTTTGTTTTGGCATTTTATTTTTGTTACGCGATGAAAATATTTTGAATTGTATACATTATAACCATCCTTAACGGATTCGCCCTGTCTGGATACAAAAAGAATGGTTGGTTATTTATTATATATTCATGAAAGAATGAAAATTATTCAAATAGTTACTTCAGAAAATACTTTAACATTTGAAATTATATAAATACTTTTGTCAGCATATCAGACCTAATTTCCTGCTGGTTTGTCATGTGACATAAATAAAGAACCAAAATAAAACCTTAAACAAGCATGACGGCGGTGACGCTTGTTTGTTGTGGATCGTGTATCTCTTCGGCATAACACGTTTTCTTATTAGCAACCAAGGTCAGATGTTAGAAGTCTCTAACCACACACAACAGATGATTTTCTATAATGAATAACATACAGTCGTGCTCTCCTATTTTATATCGGAAAACAAAGAACAAGGTACTATATTTCTTAAACAAAATGAAGCAGAATGCTGAAATACAACGAAATGATCATTAGAGTGGTTTTACAAATAGCCTGTCAAACTATTTAAAAAACAGACATAATTTCATGAGTCCATACTTCAATTCAGGACGTGATTAAGTTTAAAGCTTCTTTTATTAAAAGTAATGTTCCTATAATCGCTTTTATCTATTACTTTCGCTTTGATGTGTTCATGTGCGAAGAGCTTACATTATTGGCAAAAGCAATTGAAATTTCATCATTGCAGAGATCATCATAAAAGTTCAAAATACCATTTGCATGATTAATAACTTTACAATTATCAACATGCTGTCATATGCCACCTTTTTTGTCGTACCACACATACTCTTAATGAAGTCTTGCAAAGTCAGTTGCTCCTATTTTGTAAGATGACACTTCCATCGTGTCTTTTCTAAAGATTATTTTCCTGTCTGGACATCACAATAAGGAACAACATCTTGGAAATAGTATAATATGAAATAGGATCAAAACTAAAATCTTTTTTACATAATTTATTTAGAATATTCAGGTTCAGAATGGTCCAAAATGTAAGATTATTGTAAGAATTATATAGATCAGGTTCAATTGTAGAAAATAGATGCTATTGAAACAATTTTATTTATTTACTTTTTTTTTCACTCGCCCCACTCAAGGTCGAAGCCACTACAAGGAGTGGGGCTACATATTCCGGATGTTCATCATAGCGTTAATCTCCCCGACTAGCCTTCATTTTCCCTGAAATACATCAGGGAATCGAGGTAGTTGCAGTATCTCCAGCAGGAGTCGTGACTTTTTCAACATCCAACCTCAGCGGGGTTTGTACCCTCAATGCTTTAACTACTAAGATATGAATACGACCTGTCATATATGATAGAAATAAAACATGGCGGACGCATAGTGATCATAACATTGACGACCAAAACAAGTTTTAACTTCTGTCTTGTTTAGCGCAGAAATGGCGCGGAAATGCAATAATGAATACAAAATGAATGAGGTTTTGCAAAAAGCTTTCCTTTCTTACTTCAAAATCGAAAAAACAAGATGAATTCGACATTTAACCTCACATGAAAGGTAGAAGTAGAAGCAACATGCTTTTTATGCAAATATAAGTTTGAAACCAAAAATCATGAGATTTTCTCATGAGGTCATACACTAAGCGATCGAAATCTTTTTTTCTTCTTTTTTTATCATCTGTCATTGACACTCTTTACATTTCACATTTCACATTTCACTGTTTGTTGGTTTCCTGCAATAACTTACATAACCCTCCATAACCCTCCACTGAAGTATTGAATGTATTCATCATATTCATTTACATTGAAGGGGGCATTGTTTTTTGTAGGAAATGGAAAAGAAGAAGAAAAGAGAATCGAAAAAATAAGTTTTGAAAAAGTCATCAATTTCTTAATGATCAATTACGACAAAATTTAACAATCGTAGCTTAGTTGTTGGAAGTTGCGAAATCAGAAAGACAACAAGTAGCTGTAAGATTTTAACTGCTTTTTGATTAACCTCACTGTAAAAAAGAAAACACAAGTGAAGGGCATCGTTAACAAAACAGTAGAATGTTATAGAATGTTATAGAAACGAGGTGAAACTTGATAAATAAACATTGACACAGCTGATTAAAACAGAAAGGTGTAATAGACAGAAACAGACAAAAAAGGTTTTAGAAAGAATTGTTTTTTGAATGGCATAAACTTTCATAAATCCTAAGAGAACAATTAAACCGAACAAACAAAGTTAAGGTAAGACGTGTAATACATATCCTGTGTTACATTTGTAATTTGAAATTTGAAATTTGTAAGAATTGTAAAAGTCAGTGAATGCAGAAAGAGGGTGATGTCCTTTAAGCTAAGGGGACACGAGCAACATTTTTCGTGCGATTGCAACAAAAATCTGTTTTGTTGCAATCGCAAGGCATTTGTTGCTCGTGTCCCCATAGTATATTTGTTTGTTGCTACAACAAATTTCACCCATGAAAATGTTGCAGCAACAAATTTTTCATGTTACAAACGCGTTTTGTAAAATGTTGCTAGTGTCCCCACATTTCCAACATGCTTTTATACAAAAATTTCATTTTAATCCAATGATATTCGTTTATTTTTGCTGACATGTGAAAACAAGTTTGCTTCGGTAATCATAACAACATGGCTTCCGACGAGAGCTCGCAGTATTTTGTTGCAAGAAATTCGATATAGGCGACACTACGTGCGACTGCAACAAAAAATATTTTGTTGCAATCGCATGAAAAATGTTGCTCGTGTCCCCGAAGATTTAGAGAAAAAATTCTCAATATTCAATTTATGTATTTTACTGGATTTTATTGCGTATAAACTTTTTTCTCAGAATAACGTCTCACGACTTTTAATGTACGAGACTTTGATCAGCTTGAAACAAAGTTTTATCAGACAATGAAAACATTTTCGCGACTCTCGTGACTTTTTGTGCCTTTAAGGTACATTCATCATAGAGAAAGACACACGTGTACCTAAAGTTTTTCCAAATTGAGCCCCACTCTTCATTATTATGACCATTAGAAGCGCTACGTCAAGTGTTACAGAAATAACAACAGTTTCCCTGACAACGTAGTTGGCATTCTACTACTTCTACATGAATGATGTCAGGAGACGTTTATCATTAATGTAAGTTTACACTATGTTATGTAAGGACGTTAGAATTTACTTTATTTGACAATGTCCGAAAATATTTGGTCCATTGCTTACAAATGTACAATTTCGCCGGGGCATTACTTGGATAAGGTTCAATGGACAATTTGACTTCATCATCATTAAATTTCCCGTAGGAAAGTCTTATAAAAACCTTTGAAAGGTTGACATTTTTTTTTACATTTTTTTTTTCAACATTTCGATTGTGACAAGTCTGATGTCGTCATCTAACTTCTCCTTTGTAAGGTTGACATTTTTTGACATTTGTTTATCAACATTTCGATTGTGACAAATTTGATGTCGTCATCTGATGAAGCGTGTCATCTGTCTGAAACGATTGTTTTTTTACTTCTAATCTCTTAGCAACAGCAACGTCATCAAGTGTGTCATGTCATGTTTGTAACCTTCCGAGAAAACAGCACAGCATGAGCGATACATGCTATTAAAGTTAGTTTCGAAACTATAAAAGTATTAACAATGAGAAACCCTAACTTGTGATAAGAACATATTAAATACATCGAAACTGTGCGTTTTCATGAAATATTTTAAAATCTTTTCATAACCCCTATATAGTTTCTCCAAACATTTACATTGTGTAAATAGAGCCTTCCTAATACATTACTTAAGGTCGATTTTCAAATGATATTAAAATTAGTTTTAAGTTGGTATCAAACGAATTACATTATCATAACTGGAAGGTATTTTGTTGAAAATTTTTTTATTATGATTTTCTTATCTTTTTTTGGGTATCTTTTCCACGTTTTGAAATTTTCTGATGATGACGTTGACATGAATGTAACGTTGAAATCTATTTAAAGAAATCTGGTGGTTTGACTACGTTGAAATAGTTGATACATAAATCCTAGTGAGTATGGTATGTACTAGTATGTCCGTACCCAGCTAAACGTTCGTGGTGTAAACCTTCTTAAGTTTGTTTGGCTTAGCGAGGATTAGGTTCAGACTGTGCCTCGTTCAATTCAGGTTTGAAAATTTGATGATTCATATTCATATACGAGTGCAGCATATCTTTATCATGATCACTGAACGAAATTGGTATGACGTCACTATTTGCGATAATCGTTGAATTTGTTGCCAGAAACCTTTAATCAGAGCACGGAAAAAAACAAATTTGATTTATATAGTTAAAAAAGCGGAGAAATTGTCACATTCTGGCAGTTTTTTTTACAAGAGTTTCTCGTTGCTAGGGGCGTTGCTAAGGTACTCCAAATATACCTAGTGTCAGGAAAGAGTCAATATCTTGAAAACAGGACGTTCTTTTTCAATGCGGTTTTCAGTATTCGTTTTCTAATAGATTTCTGCGAAGCTTGCCACAATGTTTGCAAATAACAACTTTTAACAAATTTTTATTCATCAAATCATTGCGGAATGAAGCTGGTAAGGACAAGCGTGCTGGAATTGAATGAATTGGCTGGAACTGCATGGACCTTTTCATGAATTACGTCACAACAAACAACGTCTCGTACTCAAACCAATATTAATGATGAAGATAAGCACGAAATAATTTATTAACTTAGAAACGAGGCGGTGTTTGTAATGATGTACTTTATGAAGAGGTCTATTTTTTGTAATTTTTTGTTATACCATTCCAATGGAGATATCGTCGAAAGAGTGAAAAATGTAAACTGAGGAAAAACTCATTCCTATTTTTATCTAAAATAACAACAGAAAAGCTTATCATACAAAATAATATTTTCTCTAAACATTTGCGCAAGAGTATCGAAAGTAAAAATTTCATTAAAATATTGTGTGCATGAGAAAGCCCCATTTACACGTTTCATTTAACTAATTTAATTTTGACATCTTAATTTCAGGATTTTACTTTGCAAGTTTGTTACTCATAATGATAAGTTAATCATTTTGTTACGTCACATCCAGAACAGTTTGTGGTTGTCGTTAATTTGTTTTGGTTTGTTTACTGACTGGGATGGTCTCCACCGTAGTGAATGTCTGATATTATTGCTCCCTTAATTTACTCGCTTATTAATTTGCTTTCAGTGAAAATATATAGAAATGGAAGAGTCGTTAACTTCAGAACACGATAAGTGGTTGCGCACACAGCTGTGTTTACTTCAGATTGGCAAAGGAAAAATATTATTGACAGAAATCCACAAAACACTTCCAAAGAACAGTAAAGAGCTCCATTCAAGGTTACTCATTGACAAAACAAAGTTAATGGAGAACCTCTCTCAACCACATCGTTACATTTTTAACGGGGATAAGTGTTTCTCACAAACGTTTAGCTTGGATTTATGTCAAGAACTTATACATTGCTATAAGATTTATGGAAAACCTGCAAAGAAGCATTCCAAAGGTTCTATTGGTAAATTGGCTCAACTGCAAAAACTCGTTGATTTGAATCGACAGTTGAATAGACAAGAATTAATCGAAGACAATTTTAAATCTTATTTCCATAACATGGAAAATGTGTTTGTGGGTCTTGGATTTCATGGAAAACTGGATGATTACAAGCTTAAATCTTTCAAACAAATGTATGAAGAGGAATTAAACGGCGTGAATGAAATATACTTCAAGCAAGCCTTGCTAAATTTGGTGGAATTGAAACAGCGTCAGGATCCGCACGCATACGAAGAGCTTGCAGATAAATTGCGTGGACAGGTGAAGAACCTTGCAATCAGGATTGAAAATAACGCTTTTACCTCAGCCAACTCGAATGCATCCGAATCGAACTGGGAAGAACAAGAATTAATAAATTTTCTTCCTGATCAAACTGACACGGGTCTAAAAGGTTTGTGAAATAACCATGTTTCTTTATCGAAATTCTTCCCTGTTTGAGGTAAAAAATCAATAAACTGAGGAAAAGTCCCTAGTTTTCTTTTGACTGTGAAGCTTTGTAAACGTGAATCGGTAAGTGGTTGCTAAACTCGTATGAGTGTTTATCAAAGACTACACGGCACCCATTTAAGGTACTCTTGAAAGACCACTTCTACTGGTCATAAACATTGATAATACAATGTGTGCTGACATTCCCATTTTGATTTCAACTTACGTAGGATTACAACGTTGTGACGCAAAACCAGCTGCTACCAACTCAAATCATATTGCCGACAACGACACAAATGTACTTTACAACGGCGATACAAATGACGTTAACAGCGGCACAAATGAAATTGACAACGGGGATACAAATGACGTTAACAGCGGCACAAAGGAAATTGACTACAACGACACCAATGAAGGTGACTACAACTACGAAAATGAAGTTGTCGACAGCATCAAAACTCAAGTGAACGGCAAGCCGGAAGTCAACGATAATGTGATTTGCGATACGCTTCAAAGTGAGGATGTCGAATACAATTACTCTGGCTGTGAGACAGCAATTCTATCGAAGCCAATCCCTGCTACTAACACTGGTTCGTTGAAGCCTTTTCGTTGAAATGTTCTTCCAATATTCTTTGTAGTACATTTGGTTTTGCTTTTAACTTCCTGTAATTTCCCTTATGATATACTCGAAACTAACCAAACCTCTCTTTATCTACGTGTAGACTACATTGAGCGTTTACCGGATGTACCAGAGGAAATGCCCGTATTGTCTGACGAAATGGAGAAATATCGGATACAGCTGGGATTAGAAGGTATGGTCAAAATAGGTTAACCCTTTTCAGATATGTTTTATGACCTGTTTGTAGATGTATGACTTTTGAGATCTGTGTAACAGTTGACATGATTGAGCCCAGATTTATGCAAATAGGTTTCAGGTACGGAAAAGTAATGATATTAAAGCTTAAGTGTTGTTTTAGTATTGCTGGGAAACCAATTTGATGCAAAAGGCTCAGAACTATAATACATACTTCTAACAGTACTGTGGCATCCTTTCTTTTGTGTTTTTCGTTTTTTAGAGAAAGATATCGTATATTTTCATTGATCTTCTTTAGAACTTACACCTTCTTGCATTGATAAATTGGCAAAAACATTAGATAATGTCGGAGCAGCTCATATCAGTTCCAACTATGTTGCTTTAGCGAAGAGACTGGATATCTCCGATGATCAAATCAAACTTCTAAAACTGAATCACGCTGGAGGAGGGTTCCCAGCTTATCAATTTTTAGAAAATCTCAAAACGAGACACGGATCAATGGAAATGAGAGACATTGTTAATGACGTATTTGACTCAGATGATTTCAATTTTGTGGAAGGTATAAGTGATGATCTTGATGATATAGAATATGTCCGAGATATGCCTTTTGAAACTCAGTACACACTAGCAATCAAACTAACGGCGAGAGAGATAGGATTGAAGAGCATTTCAGATTGGAAGATTTTAGCTGGCGAACTGGAGTACAATGCCCAAGAAATTGATGAAATCGAATTAACCATAAAATATGATGGTAGCTATAGTCCCACGGAAGCCTTGTTTAAAGCTCTTAAAATACAAAATCCAGAATTGAAATTAGTGACGTTATCAGAACACCTGCAGCAATTAGGCAACAAAAAAGCTGTTATTATATTGAATGACTTTATGGTATCCAAAGCCCGAAAGAAAAAAGAAAACAGTGACAAAAAAAATTCACAGAAAGAGAAAAGGCGGAGATGATTTAAATGTTTACAATTAGACACCTCAGTCAAGATATAAGTGGAGAAAAGTTTAGTCATGGAAAAAAACAACCTGGCATTAACCTAATGCTGAAAAGAAATATCGTAACCTTGCACTCGACATTTTTTTGGCTGCTTATGAATCAGCCATTTTTGTAATTATTTCTCACTTTCTTGAATCGTTCAATTTTTACCTGAATCAATTGACTGATTGTATGTTTTCTTATTAGATAGCTGCACTTATTCAGCTCTAGCAACTTATACACACACTACAATCAATTCCTTTCGACTTGTTTATCTTTTCAACTGAATAATCTTAGTTTTATTGGAAGAGCAAGGTACAGCGCAATCATTTAACCGGACAAAAATAATAAAGTTTGGACGGCAATGTATTTTGAGCGTTTAAAATGATCATGTATTTCAGCCTTTATAAACACATTTTGTTATGAAAACTTTAGGAGTCCCGCGGTGGAGTAAAGTATTTAAAATACCCGTGGTTTCTCCTCCTCCTACTACTACTACTCCAAGTTATGAACGTTTTTGTGCAGCGTTTACATGACATCGTTGCCGAATTCGCAAATATGGTCAAATTCGGACTTCCGGTAGGCCAATTTTCTTGAAATTTTGCACAGAACACAATTGAAAGGTGCTGATTTCGAATTTGACAATGATTTTGCCAGATTTGACTAAAATTGGGTAATTTAGGCCAAATTTGGACCAAATTTCGAAAATTCTTCAATTTTCATGAAATTTTGCACGGATCACAATTGAACACGGTCGTTTTGCACGTATTTTTAATTGCGAGCATGCGCAGCCGTTTCCGTTTTTGATTATGAATTTTAAAGATGGCGCTATGTTCTCAGGCCTGACACCTAAGTTGTTATTTTTAAACGTATTGCTTTGATACTAATAATTATGCCTTACATTGAAATTACGATTGAATAAATTATACGCCACGTGTGGATAAATAGTTGAAAAAGAATTTTAGGCGGCACTAGTGTAAGATGACTTCCATGTCGCTGCATATGAAAGCTGTCCTGGCTTATTACTGAGATTTCGAATACATTATTACTGGATATGCCATATCTTCGAATTTGGAACTTTAATGAATTTTGAGAAGGTAAATATGGTTTTATTTGTTATTCAATACCCCAATAAAGTTCCCAAAGCGGTTTGAATTAAGGAGATTCGTAAACTCGACGAGCATCTTACACGAAAAAAATCAATTACTTGTGAGAATTATTTTGAAAAAAGCCTTTTGTTGCATCAAAAGAAACATCATTACTTTGCACGCTTATTTCAAGTGTTGATGCGAAGTTCCTAATGACTTTGTAGGTAAAATTCACGAACAACTCTACTAAGTTGTATATAATTCTCCACAAATCTATAGAAAAGTAGGTTCTTGTAAACGAAACATGATTTTTCCTAATCCCGCTAATGTCCAATCATTTTTTTAGAGAACAAGTCATTTGCGTTCAGTGCAATATCTTTTCTTAGCCCAATGCTGGTAACAAGGAAACAATTTTCTCAAATGTAACAAATTAATAATGAGGGTTAGTTATGGCTGTCAAATTTTCTTCTTTTAACCTCTGGTTGTCGTTTTTTTTGCCATAGGATTCACACGTATGTGATGTTCTTTCAACATGCTTTCTAATTTCAGTGCTCCATGCATGTGGCAATACATTCTTCCTAAGTTATTTAACTCCGAATGAATGCTTTCACCACCCTGCTCACTGTAAACACCAAGTCCTAAATTCCATTTCAGGAAAAAATCTATGGTGTGGTCCTCTAAAAGATGCATTTTTGGCGTGATGATTCATTTGGCCACTCTCCTCTGAAGAACTCCATGGAATCATGGATGTAAGTTCCTAAAATGCATATTTTGTATATTATATAGTCTGTATATTGATGTATATATATATATATACTTACGAAACATTTCAATTTTTTCAGCATCAAAATTATCTGTTGTGTTTAACATGACATGACATAAACTGTATTTGTTAAACAGCATTTTAAAATTTTGACATATTTTGATGGCCTCTTGATGCACAGCTGTATTGCACAGACCTAGTTGTACAACCAAAATGGGGATAGAATTGCACAATTTAATGATATTTGTGACCTATGAAAATATAATTGTACGAAATCATGTGATATCCTTATGTTGCTTCCATGTCTCAAAATATGAATTGTTTATGATTATACCTTTAACATTTTATGGACATGGTTTTCAACAAAAGATCGACAATGATAGGCTTGCCTTTCAACGTTCAGTGATTTCAACATGTCATCCAATTTTCTGACACAAGGACCATCAGCCTGTATTAAATCACATGTCTCTTGCAGCGTAGCAATTTCATTCTCCTGAAATTATACAAAAGTGATTTTACGTACGATATGCCCTGTGGAAGACTTAGATTTAATTGATATGAAATCCAAACCTTCTCTCCTTTTTTGTTTCGTAGATGTTTGAATCTAGGTTCATAGATTTTTTGAATTTCCTTTGTGTGTTCTGGCTTTTTTAAAATATTGTTTTTATGGCATTGTGAACCAGGTCAATCTTTTCTTCAATATCTGCCAGCTGGTTTTGTGAAGCAATAATTTGTGATTGCGCTGCAATGTACTTATCAAATTGCTGCTGATTTATTTGCTGATCATTTATTGCCAATTGACCAGCAATTTTTATGTCGAGAAAGTGACATGTCTTTTCTAGTAAGTTAAAAATTTTCAGGTGGCTACCCAGCGATATATGCAAAACAGGTAATGCTACCTAAAAGTAAATAGAGATACTTGCATGCACTGGAAATATGGTCAATTATAATGATGGACAAAAAATTTACCTGATCAAGCAGAATATTAAAAATTTGCCTATCGATGACGTTGTTGTAATCTTTTGCTTTTTTGATGTCACCACCATTAGTTATAAATGATTCGTAGTCATCTTTCAAACTTTTTAGGGATCGTGGAGCAGCCTTCTCGTGAGGAATTTGCATGTCTGATTTAGTGATGTGACAAAGTAAACAAGGATGCCGTCCTAATGATGCAACGAAATTATTAAATGACATTGTTAAAGGATATTGTTTGGATGAATTTTAAGCATGTTTACATACCATTTGCTCCACTTATTCCATACATTGCACACAAAAATGCATAGTCACCATACAAGAATAAGCGTATCTTCCTGTTTCTACGTAAGTAATATATTTTCAGTTATTAATTATTTTCGTTTTATCTTTTAAGAAAAAGATTTGTTTAACTTACTGACACTGCATACTTTGCAGGATATCAATGTCTTCAGAAAAAGGACTTAATGCTATTTTCAAATTTGTCACATAATCCTTAGCTTCAAAAATGCTGAATATGACTGTGTTTCCTTTGCTGTTTGGTTTCTGAACATTAACAATTTGATAAGCCATTTTGAATGATCCGCCACCATGGTCACCTCCAACCTTGACGTGGACTTCGTTACCAAATGTTTTTCCTTCGGTAAGAAAATCATTCCTGAAAAAATATGTAATCAAGATTTATTCTAACTTTATCTAGATTCGAGTGCCACTTGCTGAATAGGTAGACATATATATTTATATTAGGTGTTTTCAAAATTTGTATTGTCAACCTACTCATGCAAACAGTTCAGCGTTTTCATAATGTGACCATTTAGATTTTTTATATAACCCCAAGGTGCTAATTTTACTTCGAAGTGCCCCTTATGATCTTTCACTTCAAAAGTAAATGGTGAATTCTCAACAATAACATCATCGCCTGCCCAATCACTTGCGGTTTTACGTTGTTTTGCATTTGATGCAGTTTTAATGTGGAACGTTTTCAACCACCTGTAAAATAAAGGGTTCTTGGTTAACACTTTGTTTATATATATATGTAAAAAGTCAGTAATATATGTGTTGCACTAAGCTTACACGCTTGACAAAGATTTTTAATAAATGGAAATATCGATCAATATTTTCTTGACAAAGGTTTTTAAATAATAGAACATCCAACACAACCATTACTGACTTTGCATTTTACTATGTATATATGTGTATACCGTGCCATTGTTTTCATTTTTCCCCATGGGACACCCATTTCAGCTTTGAGAGCAACGAGATCTTCAGCACTTATTTCTGCAAACCCGACATTGGATTTTGAGATAATATCTCTTCTCTGTTCCTCATCAAATAGCTTGGACCACCAGAAGGAAACGTGATAATGTTGGATGTTGCATTTGCCATTTTGTGTTTCAAAATGTGGAGTGCCGCATCTTCCATGTTTCGCGTCAAAGAATCAGTTTATTGAATAGAAATTATGATGTTTGTGGAGATCTCTTTTGGTTGCGGACCTTTACAAGTTTTTTCGTGATTGATCTTTTTTGCCTTTTCTGATATTTTGATACATTCTATTGTGATGGAGTTGATCATTTCAACAACATGATGAGCATATTCAATATCTCCTGGGTAAATAGCTTTGGAACATATTTTGCACACTGTGTTTTCAACTGATTCTCCTTCCAATGACGGTACAATGCGATACAAAAAATATGTATGTCGACAAGTAAGGATAACCGGTTGAATCATGAATTCGTTGCAGGAACAGCATCTGCAAAGATCTAAGTGGCTGTTGAAATTTTCACAGATTTTTATGTCATTTACGTCAATTGGTTGTTCTTTCAGTAAACTATTTATTAATGAATTTATGTTATGTCTTGTCCATATTTTATTTTGATTTGTTTTTGGTCTTCCTGGGCTTTTTTTTTTTTTTGCTTTTCTTCCCATTTTCCCTTTTTTATTGCAAACAGTGCATGGTTCACTGTGGGCCTGCCATACTTTGATTTTTAATGATGTTGTGGTAGATCTAATTTCCACATTTCTGATAGTCTGATAACATTTTTGGCAAATTTTGTCTGGATGGATGGTTAAGTCATCAGAAGATACGTCATAAAAAAAACCCTGCTTTTATGTTATCGATAAGTGAGGAGACGAGTATGCAGTCTTTTTGAAGGTTTTTCCTACATATTCTACACAAGGCTTGTAGTTTTTTGAAATGCTGTTCGGCCATGACAGGAAAGAGGGAAGGCTCTGGGTGCCTCCGAAAATGTGATATGAACTGAAGGTAAAAAAAAATGATTGGAAAGTAAGCTTTGTATTTTCTTGAAGGTAAGACTATGAGGAACCAAGGGTTTGTGTTGATTTTGCTGTGAAAATTAAATTTTATGTGTTTTCAGTGTCTTGAAATGAAGGAATTTCACAGATTTTTTTCTTGGACGATATTCGCTTGTTTTGAGATGTCAGATCAAAAAAGATCAAAAAAACTTTTTGTTTGCTTGGCCTTGGTCATTTTTTCAACAATTAAAATCAAGTTTTGTTAAGTATAAGGCATGTGAATTTGAATATCTAGGGTTTTGTGAGACTAGGGTCTATTTGGCCAGCGCTAAATTATGTCGCTAGGAACATTATACGAGAGGCAGTCAACTGTGCATGTGCAGAATTAAATTCCGAGTTCCGGCGAGCTTTGAACGACCGTGTGAAAGGTGCTTGTTTCGAATTTGACAATGACTTTGCCAGATTTGACTAAAATTGGGAAATTTAGGCCAAATTTGGACCAAATTTCGAAAGTTCTTCAATTATCATGAAACTTTGCACGGATCACAATTGAAAGGTGCTGGTTTCGAATTTGACAATGTTTTTGGAAGGTTTGACTAGAATTGGGCAATTTAGGCCAAATTTGGACCAACTTTCGAAAATTCTTTAATTTTCATAAAAATTTGCGCGGGGCACATTTTAAAGATGTTGATTTCGAATTTGACATTGATTTTGGTCGGATTTGACTAAAATTGGACAATTTGGGCCAAATTTGGACCAAAGTTCTTCAAATTTCACAAAATTGTGCGCAGATCACATTTGAATGGTGCTGATTTCAAATTTGACAGTCATTTTGTCTGATTTGCCCAAAATGGACAATATGTGCCAAATTTGTGCCGAATTTCGAAAGTACTTTAATACTCATAAAAATTTGTACAAAGCACAAATGGAAGATGTTGATTTTGAATTTGCCAGTCATTTTGTTAGATTTGACCGTAATTTGGCAATTCGGGAAGTTTGTATTTTTGAAACCAGATATGTATAGTGTTACGTCCTGAAGTCTTCAAGCCAAGCGGCTTCTTGTTTCTTAACTAAAGGGGTGTTCACATGGATAAAATCAGCCCGGCAAAGCGGGCTGGTTCGAGTTGCCGAGATGTCACCTTTCTTATGAAAGCCTCATAAAATTCAACATGCGTTCACATGAGAACTGCACCAGCCCGCTTTGCCGAGCAAGATCTCGGCAACGTGGGCTGACAGTTTTCCATGTGAACACCCCCTAAATGAGGTTGTGGAAGGGATGTGATTAAACTATCAATTAAGTATCCATTTATGGTCACGCGTTTGGCGTTTTTAGAGATATAGTAATAGGCGATCTTTTTCTTTCGTACGTAAACAAGTAACTTTAGAAAAGAGAAAAAGATTTCTTAGAATTACGATAATTAAGATGTTTATTTTGGCCATAAATCTATGAAGTTAATGCGGCGCCAAAATCTTGTTTGTCAAGTCGTCGAGTCGTTTTAGAAGTTAACACGGTTCACAATAAGTCGACATTCAAGTCGTCAAGTCGTTTTAGATGAACACTCGTTTTCCAAGTGAAGGCGTTTTAAGAAGTTTGTTCGTTTCAGATGATGACGCGTTGTTCAAAATTTGTCGGTCTTTCATATCAAGAGCTATTAAATTTTCATGATCTGTTTATTCCGAATGACACTATTCGTGAGTCCTTTACTTAAGATCAAGCGATATAGTGTGTTCCGCACTACTGAACATGAACATATTAATAAAGAAATATTATAAAGAAAAGGAATTTTTTATAATTTGGTTATTTCCTCATTCATAACCATGCAACTGTCCATGCTACATGCAACTACTGGAAAACATGATGGCCAGCATGACTTATGTAAATATGACACAAACTTCTGTTTTCGTGTAAGAGATAACACTGACTTAGAGAAACTGGTAATGAGGTTGCACCGCCTTCATTCTCCAAAGTGTGTCATACTGATAAAGCGAAGATCTTAATTTTATAGGCTAGTAAGATCTTAACTTTATAGGCTCGTAAAGAAGAATATAGAAAGCGATATAAGGTAAAAAAGTGAGTGAAACAAGACGCAAACAAGGCAGAGGTTACCGTAACGCGTTTTACGTCTGTTGTCAAGTTTTCATTTTGGCTTTGACTTTCCATTCGTTTGTTTTCATTAACTTAAAGAGAGTATGAAACTATTACTGGACTACGCGAGCCATAAAAGATATTTATGTATGTGCTGCTATGACAACAAGACAATAGCACGTTCAACAGACATATAAACCTAATTACCAATCTTAATAGCACGACTTGCATAATGCATTATGTGTTTAAGTTTAGCAAGGAAAGATAAGGGAATGGTGATTGGCATCCATGAAGTACGTACTCACTGAAGGGGTGGGACGGGGGTGCTTTGTACGTGAGTGGGGCCAAAAAATCTCGAAGAACATACGTACCTACTTTATATCCATAAACAATCTCCCTAACTCCCTAACAATCTCTTAAAGATATAATTTCCCAGATTCTTAAATACTTCAAAACATGAAAATTCATGTCAAACTTGAATTACGGACCAAAGTTCATAAGCTAGTCATAAGCTAGTTTGCAATCAAATTCAACAAATAGATACTTTTAAATGTATTGCTTCATCACCGGATTGATAAATTGATGAAATTACATTGTGTAGAATATATTAGGGAGATAGAATATATTAGGGAGATAGAATATATTAGGGAGATAGAATATATTAGGGAGATAACTGAATCGTGGGACCGACCTATTGCTGTACGCAGATTCACACTGCTTATCAGGAATTGACCTTAATATACCACAAAAAAATTTATTATGAAATTAAGATGTATGAACATCAAATGGTAAGTTTCTCTCACAATATTTGCTAATGAGTAAAAAAAACAACCTGGAACCCAGGGTCTCTTGCCTTTTCGATATACGAAATCTGTATATCTGTATATCGAAAAGGCAAGAGACCCTGGGTTCGAGGTTGAGTTAAAAAGTAACTGAGAAGTTTCTATAGCCAAAAGCTGTAACACTTATGTAACTAATATTTCCCCTTAAACAATTGAATAGTTTTTGTTTGCAGAACACATCAAAACCACATCAATGTGTAAGGCAATTTCATCGTATGAAAACATATATGATTTTTATTCCTGCAGAAAACAAGTTTCCTACCCTTAAAACCAAAAAAAATATATTTCAACAGAACACTTGTTTTCTGTAACTCGGATGAAACTACCTTACAAAATTGTGCAATCAAATTTGTATAAAAGTTTACAAAAGAAGAAAAGAAAACTGCCAAACTTTTGGGGTAGACATATAAGCAAATAAGCAAATAACTATCAAAACCCAATCTTTATTAAAAGTATTAGGTATGTGTAGCATTTCAAATTAGGAATGCAAGGAGTTATTTTTGAGAAGGACTAAGAATAACAATTTATAAAATTAAATTCAAGTACTCAGAATAAACATCTTTGATTCAGCAAAAACATGTTCACATGCATAGTATTATTTGTTAAAAATGACCTTCATAAATCTCAAATGAAAAAAAATATTTTGGTAGTGACAATATACATCTATAACTAAATCACTACATAGCTGGAAGTAAAAGTTTTGGTTTTGGTTTGATTTAATTCACAGACTGTTTTGTTGGAATGTGTTTTGATTTATGTTCATTGTTTTAAGGAAAATTGGCAGTATAAAATATATATTTCGGGTGAGTCAAAAAAAAAAGGACCAGTGTTTCACAAAAAATATCTTGTAATTATAAAAACAGTTTTTTCTATTTCTAATCAGAGGAATCTGTTCACGGCGGCGACTTACGGAGTAACTTTTATTATGCGCATGCGTGGATTAACGATCTTTTTAAAGAGAATCATAATGGCGTGTGATATCTGAAGTCTGGTGATCAAATTTGTGTATTTTCAGTCTGTACCCTCAGCTTACCACTCACTGCCCAGTCTTTTTCACGTGCATAAAAGCATTTCATAATGTTTCGAGAAGCTGCTCGTAGTTCCGAATTTACGCGAAAGATACTTGAAAAACACTTGACGATGAAGTGGTATACAATTTGGGACATCGAATTCTGGGGCCCTATACCTACCCTGGAAAGGGACCTATAATATACCATTGCATATTTTTGAAGCCCAAATATGTTATTGAGGCTGTTATACATAGGATAAAGTTCCTTAAAAACTAAGTTTCATGAACTAGTCATTTCTTTTGGTAAGGTAGGAGACCCTTAAATTATGATTATCATATTAATCATATTTTAACTGATTTTCAAAACGTTAAAACCTAATACATAATAGTACATCAGTAAAACTTTATGGGAATTGATTCTTTTAGCGACATTTTTATGTGAACGTGAATTAAGATAGAATGACGTGTTTATGGATCGTTTCACATTTATTTTTATTTTTAAGTTATATTTCGGCCTCCTTAGCGGAGGCCATCATCTACGATGGCTCCGAGGGGTCAACCTTTCACAAACATTTTTTTTCACTTCTCACGAATAATTTTTGAATCTCGAGATTTTTTTTTGACTTCTCACAAAAACTTTTTTAAATCTCCGAGGTTTTTTTTAAATCTCGATATATTTTTTACTTCTGACGAATAGTTTTTGAATCTCCAATTTTTTAACTTCTCACAGTTTTTTGTTCTTCTTTCTTCCTTTTTTTGTTTTTACTTCGTCTTCTTTTTGGAAGGTTTGACTTACTTAGAAATCATTGAGTTTTTAAAAGTACATCATGGATATGCGATGAGCTTATCTACACTGAAAAGACACTTTAGAAAGGAAGGATTGCGAAAACGCTCAACAGTTAATCAACGCAGCTCAGGAGAAGAGATAACAAATGCGGTTAGAAAAGAGCTCACTAACAGTGGTCGTTTATTTGGATATCGCAAAATGCACAAATCTTTACGAACACAAGGACTGATTTGTAGACGTGAAGATGTTCGCAGAATTTTAAAGGCTTAAGATCCTGAAGGGGTAGAAGATCGCAGAAAAAGAAGGCTTCACCGACGAATGTACTTTGCACCTGGCCCAAATTTCGTTTGGCATATAGATGGCCACGATAAGCTGAAACCATTTGGATTTAGCATCCATGGTTGCATTGACGGATTTTCTAGGAGACTAATATGGCTCCAGAAGTTGTAGCTAGTTATTATTTAAAAGCTGCATCCCAATTAGGTGGAATACCTCTCCTTATCAAGGCCGACGATGGTACTGAGCATTCACTTATTGAGCTCATTCATGTTTATTTACGTTCACTTTCTCAAGATGACGACACAACTATCGCAAGCTCTTTCAGTATTACCACATCACCACAAAATCAGAGTATCGAATCGTACTGGGCTTTACTTCAACGTGATAGGATAGGTTGGTGGAGGCGATTTTTACAAGATGCAACGGATTTAAATCTTCTAAATACCTCAGATCCTGTCAACTTAGATTGTGTACGATATTGCGCAATAGAGGACCAAGTGGCCGCCCTAATACCATGTATTTTCTTCCACATCTATATCAAAGAAGAAACCATATCCAACAATGAATGAGGATGAGTTTGAGGAATTCCGGCGAATTGCTGAACATAATACGCGAGACTTCTCCACGGAATTTGAAGAGTTTGCTAAACATTTGATGGAACAAGATCACTTGAATGAGCCTACAACACCAGAGGAAGCTCTAAATATTTATATATATCTACTCGAAAAGATCGCGGATTTTTCATAAATCACTCTCACGTCCCCTTATTTTTCTCTGTATCTCAAATGTGTAGCTTTTTGTCAAAATAACTTTTCAAATAGACTTTTATATGTAGACTAATGTAGCGCAACACCATTCCTAATATAATACTTTGCAACGACCTTTACTTTACGGGGAGAAAGTTTCGTGGGAAGAAAGTTTCGCGTTTTTTTATCATTTTCGCGAAAGTAAGTCCACGCGAAAAGGACTGCAATGCTGCTTCGTGAACGTTTATCCCACGGGGAACCTCCTCCCTGCAAATTCGAAAGTCTCCGCTCTGACTTTGTAATTGGTTTTGAACTTTGTTGTTGAATATCTGTTGCTGAGCTGCTGTTAACACAAGAACTACAGCTTGAACTTTGTTGCTGAATATTTGATACAGAGTTGTTGTTTATGTAAGTTTCAATTTCTTCTCGAATTTGTTTCCTCAAAATATTATCCATGTCCCTAAAGATAATTGAGAATTGTTTATATAAAACCAAAACAACCAAAACAACCAAAACCAAACTTCAGTACACCTTTCCTGTAATTCATAAAAATTTGTGCTACCCTGCCCCAATATAAACAAGCATGCTTTACTTTGGAAATGCATAGTTTAGAAAAATACTGTTTTGATATGTACAACCGTCTCCATTTAATTATTCTATGATTGACATAAGTATTCTAAATGGTTTTTCTCAAGTCGTTGTCACAACTTCTAAATTCTGAAAAAATCAATTAACGTCTTAGTGGCAAAGCTCTCTTAAAGGTATTTTTTAGAGTGTTCATGATTACTCATAAAAAGAAAATTACAGGAAAGGTTCCCCCAATCTTTTACTATTTTACTTGGAGTGTTTTTACTTTTTTGTTTGTTTCAACACAGTAGGTCCACATCAGTGTTAGACACTGCCCTATATATATTATTGAATATTTTTATATGATTGTACATAGATTATGAATAGCTTTACTTCAACCAAATGAATTAATCACTATCATCGCACTTGCCTGAAGCCTTTTATGGAGCATAAACTCGTGAAATTACCTTTGTTTATCATTTATTAAAAAGAAATTATGAATACAGTGCAATATGAATAGATTTTGAGTAAAGGTTCACTAAATTTAAGTGGAGACTGCCTTAAAAGTTAACACCGATTCATGAACCTCCACCAGCATGCAACTCATCCGCCATCTTATCCCCTCGAAGTGAAAACATCTCATCGCAACAGTACAAATTATTCCGAGAAGTGAAAAAATTTCCGAGAAGTGAAAATATTTCCGAGAAGTGAAAATATTTCCGAGAAGTGAAAATATTTCCGAGAAGTGAAATTAACATCGAGAAGAAAAAAATGTTTGCGGGAAGTGAAAAAAAAAGCAAGAACAAAACGTGACCCCTCGGAGCCATCGTAATCATCAGACTAAAAACCGTTACAAATTTGTTTCCAAAAATTGACGTCAATGTCAATACAATGACTTCTCCCGCAGGTATGAAAACATCGGCTTCCAGAAATTTGTTGTGACGTATTGGCCATCGTCTTGGTTAAGGCCTTGCTCATTTATGGGAATTGGTTTCATTCTTCTCTCTTTCTTTTCTTTGGTTCTGGATTTCGCTATAGGATGATATTTCACGTACCGTAATATGGGTAGATGGCTCGGCAGGGTAAGTCGGGTTATTATAACTGTAGTGTAGATAGAGCCTTAAAAACTGATATTTTTATCGGAACAAGACGGTAGGCGAGTAGTGACGGTTGTTATGATTACAAAAACAACAACTTTGGTTTACAAAAACGTTTTTGGTGAGGGAAACTTCAAAATTTTCGGATGAACATTTTTTTCCTTATGTGACTCGTCTTGCCCCCTATTACTATAATGTTCTCTCATCATACTGGATTACCTTGTGCACCCATTCATATGCCAAAACATTCTGCCGAGTGAATTAAACTCAGCACGGATGCTTTTCCCACCTTGTTCGCTATAAATTCCCAATCCAACACCCCAGTTCCTAATGAATGGAACAACATGTTCTTCCAACATGTGCATCTTTGGGGTGATAGATCCTTCAGGCCAAATCTTTCGAAAATATGCCATTAAATCTTTTATTGATTCCTGTAAGATATGAAAAATATAAAGACTACAAAAACAATGAATATATAACGTTATTATAAAACTTTATATCAGTTTTATACTTTACCAAACTCTCCTATATGTATTTCATCAAATGTTTGACATGAATTCATGACATTATGACATTTGGAGTATTTAGTAAATAGTAATTTAAATTTCTGACAAATCTCAATGGCGTCCCTGTGCATTGACGTATTGACAAACCCCAGATTTACTACAATGATAGGCAAATAATTGTACAACTTGATAATATTCATTTCCTGAAAATAAGACTTAACGTACCGTATTTCCTCTTTTTAGCGCCCCCCTCTTTTAAGCGCCCCCCTCTAATAAGCGCCCCTGTTAATCCAAAAATAATTTTATAAACGCCCCCCTCTAATAAGTGCCTGGGCGCTTATTAGAGTTACAATGTTAGAGTCAAAATCCTAGATAAGCGCCCGGGCGCTTATTAGAAACTAGCCAAAACAGTCAGCCAACTGCTTGTAGATCTTTTCAACGAGACATGGAAGATGATCCAAACATTCTAATAGACTCCGATTAAGAAGGAGATGACGGCATAGATATAGAGTTGGAAAACATTGCATGAATCATACCTGATATTTCTTCTGTTTTCTGTCCATAGTTTTTATAGAAAATAATAAAAGTGGAAATAAGTATTTATTTTTAACACCTCTTATAATTTTTTGTAGGGGTTTTTTGAAATAATTTTATAAGCGCCCCCCTCTTTTAAGCGCCCCCCTCCAATAAGCGCCCTCCTAATTTTCGAAAAAATTTTATAAGCGCCCGGGCGCTTAATAGAGGAAATACGGTATTCTCTCTTACTAACTTGACATTAACTCAGAAGTTAATAAGCGCCCGGGCGGTAATTAGAACTTTGAACAAAAAGCGAAAATTCTGTAATAGAAACGGAAGACTATATTTTTGTGATGTCTAAATGTAAGTACAAAATCTTTTTTCGTTACCATGAAAAGTACAGTTGCTTTTATTCTTTTATGATAAAAAGCAATGCCTCGTTCACAGCTAGCATGACCATTTCAAAATTGTTTTATTAGCGCCCCTTTCCAATTAGCGCTCCTCTCTAATAAGCGCCCCCTAATTTCAAAAAAAAATTATATGCGCCCGGGCGCTTATTAGAGAGAATACGGTAATTTCATTAAACACTGGCATGTATCCAATTATTGATTTTGGTCTTTTTTGGGATTTTTAAGCATTTTGTGGACATGATTACCGATAAAACTTTTCCCATGATACGCTGGCTCTCCACTCTCAGCCTACACAGTTCTTCGTCAAGCTGTTTTACTCACGGTCCAGAATTACTGTTTAGTTTCTCTGATGTCAAAGATGCCAGTTCAACAGTCCAAAGATTTAATTTATTTACATGCATGAAATGTCTCTTAAAGACCTTGAAATTAAAACAAGAGGCCCATAGGCCTAAAGATCAGCGCAAAATGTAGGCTCAAAAATCAAAAGATTATAATCACTTAATTACAAAACGAAATAATTATATATTTCCCCATAGGGCGAAATATATGTTAAAACGGGCATTTCCTTCTCCTTCTCCTCCGTTCACTTTTATAGCCGCGGTTCAGTATTGAATTTTGGCCTAGCCAAGATAGATAAGAATATAGGCTAGTCTTCAGTGAAGTAGTACGCCATTTTAGTCAGTCAGTGAGGACGGGTAGTGGAAGTTTTTTGCTTTCTGCTAGCTTTTAAAATGATTCAATAGATTAAACGTTGGATGATGGAAATAAATCGTTTTAGTTCAGTGTTTAAAGGTTTTATAAAAACTTTTGAATGAACGTGTAAAAAACAGAGAAAAAGTGATACCAATGTCGTGCATATGTTTTGTTTTTGTTTACAACAATATTATGATGACTGCTTATTAAATGCTTGGAACAGTAAAGCATTGAAGCTGTGGTTTCAGTGCAAAGGCGAAAATTCATTACTAAAAGCCAGGCTTATCACATTTTTTATTTTTATTTTACATCCTGATATAATGTAGCCAACTGAACTGTGATTGTGAAAGCACACATGATGGATGATGTACTGACAACAACAAGAAACCCTTTTTGTATGGAAAACAATTAGTTCAACCAGTTATGTACAAATGTGATGTAGTATATGCAATAAGAAGTTCAGAGAACCATTGCGTATAATATTTTTACGCAGGAGGTTGAGACACATCATAACTTGAAAAAGAATCTGGTTTGCTTAGTGTGCTTCCCTGGATAGTCGTTTAATCTAATAACAGAAACATAATTTACCATTGATTAATTCCATGATATATCTTTTGATATATATATATATATATGATATTTTTATTATGTAAAAATATATACAATTTTCCTTACTATGAACAAAGAGCATAAATCAAAACACAATCCAACATAACAGTTTGTAAATTAAATCAATCCAGAACACAATTTTCTACTTTCAGCTATATACGTAGTGATTTGGTTGTGTATTTTCTCTATCAAAATCTGTTGTTTTCCATTCGGGATTTATAAATGTTGTTTTTATTACTACATATATATAATAGATAATGGGTTGTGAACATATCTTTTTGAATCACAGATGTTTATTCTGAATACTTGAATTTGATTTCATATAATATCACTTAATAAACCCCATCTCATTTTTGAAAAACTCTTCTTTCCTAACATGAAATGCTACACATAATATTTGTTAGTAGAGATTTTGATTGCTTTTGATAGTTATTTGCTTATATATGTCTATCACAATTTTCTTTTCTTCTTTTGGACACCTGTATACGAATTTGATTGTATAATGTAAGTTTAGTCGAGTTACCGAAGGCAATTGTTCTGTTGTGATACATTGTTTCCAGTGATTTTATGGTATAAAACCATACGTTTATTATAATGAAATTGCCTTATAAATTTAATTTAGTCATTTATGAGAAAAACCTTAAACCATTTGACCATGAACATGTCCCTTTTATTGTAAGTTCAAAATAAGTTCTTTTGTGGTATTGTTCCACCCTGATTACTATGAACACCCTCTTCATCTGAGTATCAGGTTGATGTTAGTTATACCATTGTATAATTATAATGATACATTTTTCTTGTGGCTATCGATGTACACACAATAATTGATAAAATTTTCGCAACTTTGGGGAAATATATAGTCGCATTTTTGCGAATCTTGTTGCTTTTTAAAACCAGGTACGCCCGTTTTTGGTTGGTAGGCATGCAAATCGAAAATGTAAATGTATTCACCCAAAACAAGGATACATCAAAAAGCCATCCCACCCACTATTTCAGGGTGGGTGGGGTGAATCAATTTTTAATTAACCAACCCTAAAAATGTAAAATCCAGTCCATGAAAATCCATGGGAAAATTTTTCTTTTTCTAAAAAAAATCTGAAAAAATGTGTATTAAATTCTCTAAATGTACATAACTGATGAAGAATGCAGACAGACATACAAGGTTAAATGTGCTATCAATATAGACTAGAGAGGCAAAGACGGTGTCGCTGGATTCCCATTCATGAAGGCACTATTGACAAAAAAATTGACTGGGATTAAATAAGAAAACAAGTTTAAAAAGGGCTCTAAAAATAAAAAAACGCCAGATTTTGCTGCTTCTTATAAAAAAAAACCTGTGTAGGCTTCATCAGAGTGAAGTATTGAAACGACTTGGAGACTTGCTATGAGTTGTAGTTCCTTTTATACTGTCAATCGTCATAACTTCGGACAGCCTTGCTAACTTCAGACACGGTAATAAACAGACCTGTCTGGTAAGCAAAATGTACATAACCACACTCAACCAATTCACAACAAACACTAAAATCATAGATGAAGCAGATAAAAGATGCGAGAAGCATGAAGAAATACTGGTTATATTTATAGTGCAAGGAACTTTTTTTGATTTTCTTTTTTTACAAAAATACCATATCCCCTAGCGTAAAAGTAACTTTTCCAGAACACTATCATCTGTGTTAATAACGTGTTAATAATGTGTCACAAACACATAATGTGGCACTTTATAGGATTCTAGTTTTGCTTCTGTTTTTCACAAAATATCACCTCATTCCCAAGACTTTTACTGATTGAGGATCCACAAAAAGAAATGGAACACACAAATGCTAGAGAAAGAACGTGTTTGTTGATCTGTGGAAAATTGAGTGAAAATGGACCTTCTTAAGAGCCTTCTAAAAATCCAAACAGACACTATAACTTTTAGATAATACGGGGAAAGACGAAGTAAGAAAGTGCGAGCAGGATGTGGGAAGCATTGAATTGTCAGACACATCACGCTTAAAAGGTCTGTGTTAATTCCATTGATTTGATGTTTAGAGGCTTAAATCGCGTACTTAATCACATTGCAAATCTCAGATAAGTTTTGGATTTAGTTGGATTTGACAGAGCAGTATTGATTATTATTGGGTGTGTTTTGTATATTACGGATATGTTTTTTTGTGTCCGAAGCTAGGAAGGATGTCCGAAGTCAGGGCGATTGATGACGGTATACACATATATTCAGTTTCAAGTATTTAGGCATAGGCATCTGCAAGTATAAATATATACATAAAATTTCAGCTTACTATACGAAATTTTTCACAGTATGCAGATTGTGATACTATCTTTCCAATGAGCTTCCACAAGGCAGAAAAAAGTAAGCCATTTTTGGGGAAACTTGTCGGCTAGATGCGAAGCGAATTTGTCAGTTGCCTGCATATAGATGGATAGTTTGATGGTGAACTCCCTGCACGAGAATTATTTCCGTACTGATAAAAACGTCAAAATTTGTAAAGGACTAGTGGTACCACACTTCTCCAATCCTTTTACAGGAACTTTTTTTGTTCATCAAAATTTCACTATAAAACTGCAAAATGGATGTGCTACCACAAGAATAGAGTAATGATAGAATAATTAAGAATAATTCAGCAAGGAGCACCAAGAAAGTATAATTTTAATCATGGACATTACAAATAACTTATGCAACTTTCCTGACTTTTTCTTCCTCCTCAATAAATTTCTCTGGTATCCAATTGAGATCATAGTTGTAAACGTCTTCATTCAATATGCTTCAATGATTGTAATGTAAATAAAACTTATTCGACTAATTTTTGGCCCTGTTGACATAAAGTTTTAGCAGAAGTGTTTCGATCCCAAGACGCCCTACGTTATAATTAAGGGTGGCGAGAGGGCGCATTAAAACGATTAATTCATTTATTCATTTGGGTGAAATGAACCCTCTTGGCATTGCAATATATAATAGTTACATACTAGCGATATATCTACCAAAAATAAATGTCGTGCTTTGAACTTTCTTATTTTGAACTGAAAAATTGAAATTTAGCAGTAACGGGCGTTTAGCCAGGGCGTTAAGAACTGCGATCTTACACACGGTCTGACTGACAGACACTGGAAAATAAAAGATCAGCTACCTTGCGGCGCTGACCAAAAAGTAAGTTTCTTCATATTCATACTTTTTCCCTTTTTTTTTTAAGTAAATGCTCTATTCTAGGCTCATAAATTTTTCTTATGTCCTCTTCATTATCTGGATCTCTCAAAATTTGTGCTTCAATAGCTTCGTATATCAGCTTTACTTTCTTTTCACAATCCTCAACCATATATTCCAAATTTATTATTTGTAGTTGTTTTGATACAAATGCGTCAAACTCATCATTATTGATTTTCTTTTCAGATATAGCATTTTGACCAGCAAGTTGTATATCTATGTGATGGCAGAATAAGCAGCAGTGGCTTCCTGCGAAAGAATCGTTGATGATGGTTAATATCGCTATTTATGTAAATTAGTATGTATCCGCTCTCCCGCGTGTGTCGAGCACTCTAGTGAATAAGAGATATCAAAAAGAAGATAACTTGGTATGTATGTATATTGGTCTGCTTTTGAATGTGATTAACAGTACATTCGTACCACTTGCTCCGCTCATTGACATATAAAAAGAGAAGGACTCGCAACTAATACTTAAATGAAATGAAAGATTTCTATTATTAAAATCTATTCTGTCGGCATTTCTTTGATGTAATTCTCGCCTCGCATTTCACTGGATTTTGGTTTACATGGATGGGTTTATACGACGCTTCAGGTTTAATGAAATGTGGAAAACCAAAGAATTGAGAGAAAATACGATTTGGAGATACATCTGCAATATTCTGTGGTATCACAAAACTTCTACTCAACCTTTTTTTAAAATGTTGGAACGGAATTAAGATAAATTTCTCGGAGTTACGAAGCATTTTGTGTATATACTTATATCCAAAGATTTGGTACTTTGAAGGACGCCTGGGTGATGCCTGAGAAAATACAGAAAGAAGTATGCTTTTTCATTCAATTCTGAAAATTTTATGTTTGAGACTGTAAGAAGTCATGAGGAATCAGAGTTTAAAACCTGGCTTCAAAATAATCATAAAATCTTTAAATTCATTTCTTGTTGGTTGTTACAATCACGGAAGCCAATGGAAACATGTATTTTTAACAGCACTTGAGGGAGTTTCAAAACTGCTTTTGTGAAAATTTCAATAAACCGAGGCGAGGTTTATTTGAATAGATTTATAAAAGTTGTAAGTCCTTCTCTTTTTATACGTCCATGCTCCGCTTATACCATACTGTGAATACAAGAGATCGTAATCCCTAAAGATAAGGACTCTGAATTTCATGTTTCTGTGTGTAATAAAAACCATTAATTCCAAGACATATCTTTTATTGAAACATATTCTATGATTGAAATAAGTTTGAAGATTATGATAATTGTAATTCATCAATTTGTGCAGTAAATCTCGAAAGGCCTATTTTTAAATTACACCTTTTATCCTTTGCGTCAAATAAACTGAAAACGATTTTTCTTTGAATTTGACTTTTCCACATTCACATTTTGGTAGCTCATCTTAATAGAGCCACCACCATGATCACCACCTATTTTGATATGTATCTCATCGTTTTTAACATATTGATGGTTAAGTAAACTATTCCTAAAAAGGCAAATTAGATAAATACTCAAGCTTTATTAATTCTTTTAAGCATCTACAAACTATAAAAAATTAACATACTCTTTTAGCAATCCAAGCCAGCTGAATAAATGAGTTGACAAATCATTAATGTAAGCCCATGGTGCACTTCTGACAATGCCGTTGCCTTCTTTTAGATTAAAAAAAAATGGACTGTTTTCAACTACCAAGCCATGATTCGACCAAGACTTCGTAGTTTTTCTTTGTTTTGCATTGGATGCACAAGTTATGTGGAATGTCTTCAGCCACCTTAAAGGACAGCAATAGCATACTTATGTTGCTCCATCATACCACATTGAATATTCTTTGTTAACAAAATTACCTTGACGTGATTTTGAGTTTTTGCCGTGGTATTCCTATGTTAGCTTTTAAAGCCACCATTTCTTCACTAGATATTGGCCTGTCTCAAAACATCTTCTCTATAGTTTTTATCGAATGACTTCAATAAGGTTGCAGTTTCCTTAATTTGACCCCTTCCGAGGGTCCAGCTATCAATTCCAGGTGTTTCAGCATCTGACGTTTGCGTTTCGCAAGAGTTTGTTTCGAAACAGAATTGCTATCTTATGCTTTCTGAATTGGAGTCAATCTAAATGGCTGTTATAAATCCATAACAACTTCTGGTTATATTCCATGTATTTGAAATGTACACGGAATTTATACTCTTAACAGAAGAAATTTCTTTTTAGTTCATAGTTTTGTGAATTTTATTAATTGTACATTATGTATTTTTTCTACGGAGCTTCATATCTGCCAATTTTTGTATCACATGTTTACTAGGACGTCGTGGAAAACTTGACGTCGTAGAGTTGTTCTAGGACGTCGTAGAGTATTTCTAGGACGTCGTAGAGCATTCCAGGACGTCCTACAATTTCTAGGACGTCGCAAAGCATTCTAGGACGTCGTAAAGTTGTTCTAGGACGTCGTAGAGCATTTCTAGGACGCCGTAAAGCATTCTAGGACGTTGTAGAGCATTCTAGGACGTCCTAGAGTTGCTCTAGGACGTTGTAGAACATTCTAGGACGTCGTAGAGCATTCTAGGACGTCCTACAATTTCTAGGACGTCGTAGAGCATTTCCAGGACGTCGTAGAGCATTCTAGGACGTCGTAGAACATTCTAGGACGTCGTAGAAAAGTACCACGTGCTATGGTTGTTTTGGTTTATACCAAATTCATTATTGTGCATGGTAGATATAGTTAAATGTCAAAGACATTAATAATAATCTAGTATGTTTTTTCAAACTGTGAAGTACAGAGTATTACTTCTTACAGCACAAAAAACAAAATGGAACCTGGCGCAACGGTTGAAAATGTGAGTGAATTCTGAAATTTTAATGTTTTGGGTTGTTTAGATTACTGTTAATTCTCATTCAATGCTTCAGTTTCTCGGTGTTACATTAGATTTTAATGCTTGTTATGTTTTGTATTTCGGAGGAGGATCTGTTTATATAAGATGTGACCCCCTCCCCCTAATTGATTCACTGTCATTGTTGACTTTAGGACACCCGTGGTGGAGTAAAGTCTTTAAAATACCCGAGTTTCTCCTCCTACTACTACTACTACTACTCCTCCAAGTTATGAACAATTTCGTGCAGTGTTTACATGAATTCCGCGATAAGTTTACAGTCAAGTGAATGTTAAGAGTCACGTGATAATTTGTTTCACCACTGTTTCTGATTTTGCCTGAAAAATAGTACCACGTGGTAATTTGTAGTTCATCTATTTCATATGTCTATTTAGAAATTATAAAGAACTTGAAACTGAACGTGTGTAGAAACTACTTTTCTTGTGCGAATTCTTGATTAAAAAATTCATATATACGCGCATCGTTTATGTTGTTTTTGTGCTGCAGTACCATATTGTTTTGTACTGTTAATGAGTACCATACTGTTTTGTGCTTTTCCCAAGAAGCACCTTTTGTTTTGTGCTTTGTTTGTTATATTATAGGCACCTTTTAGTTTTGTGCTTTTGCCCAAGCACCTATTTGATTACTTTTGTGCAACATCAATTATTTCTTTCAGGCATTTATATGACTCTACTTTCTATACCTGCTGAATCTACAAGAATATCGTGATTTTGTAAAGCTTAATAGTCAGTCCACATCCCTGTGTGTTATTGCTCTGAATTAGTATGTCATCTTTGACTACTAAGGGAAATATAAGAATTGCAACTGCCTCACAGCTGGCAGACTGTTTTTGTTGTGAATTGATTTCAATCTGTGTTCCAACAATAAAACATTGGTCAATGGAATTCTGATGATTTGGATTTCATTGTCATACATGGCAATGACCTAAATCGTTTAATAGATGAGTTTCTAAGTGACGTAATGTTTATAAACATTAGTGTTCTTTGCTCGATAATTGCTGTGGGGTTTCAACATAAATGCTATATAGATCAAGTCAATTTCCTACCAATATACGCACACATCTTGGTTGGCAATTACATGCTCTCTGCACATTTTAAGATTTTGTTGGTTAAACCAGTTCTCAGGAGCGTTTTTAAGACAAATAAAATAATAAAAATTAATACTCATTGGCACTCGAAATCTATTTTTGTGAAGTTTGTTAAATTTTTAGTTTAGGTAATTAACATCAGAAACTCATCTATAGTTGCTACACGGCGAAAATACATATCTATTTATCTATCTATCTATCTATCTAGTGAGGACTACTTAACGACTGCAGAACTTCCACAACAAAATGTTGTTATTTAATAACATTAAATATGTTAATAACATTAACAACATAATAAACATAAATAACATAACATATATATATAACATAATAAATAACATTAATAACATTAGTGGAAAGTGATAATCCTTTAAAGATTTTTAAAGAACAGAAGTGGTCGGATAAAGTTGTTAATGGAGATCTTTCTGCATTCTTGATTTCACAGGATTGAGATCCACTCATTTTTTTTAATAAAGGATATTGCATTTCTGTTATTAGAACAAAAAAAATTTACTCTTAATTTGATTCACATAGCAAAGATGTATTTGTTCAGTCAACTGCTAATGTTTTCTCAATATATATAACTGAAATTTAAAACAAAAAATGACCTTGAAAATTATTTGATTTCCACATATGTTAATGAAACTGGTGTGTCTGTCTCTTTGAAACAAAAAAGTATTTGTGCTGACATTTTGGAAGATGGTACTTCAGAAAATCTTCAAAATGAATATTCTAAGGTGGAAGATCAGAAAAGAAAGAGAGCTGCTAATGAAAAAGGAAAATGCAGAAAAGGAAATAATAAGAAGAAGAAATGCATCAGATTTTGCGAAAGCTAATTGTAGGGAGAGAATTTCGAAAAGCAAAGTGCAGGATGAGAAAAACCACTGAAGTTTCAAAAGTTAAAAATAAAAATTCTAAGCAGAACCCTATGCATTGAGCATAGAATCTCAAAAAAAACATGATTAAAAAAGATAAAATCTTTGCGGGATTGTAGTAAAAGTATAGATTGTGCTTCGATATGTTGATAGCTGAATCTCTGTTTATCTGCCACAAAATGGTAGAAATCTTCATGATAGAAACATCACACATTAATAAATTGACTGTTTAAAAGTGAGAAAATGAATGTTTTGATTAAAATAGATTAAGGGAAATACTCGAAATTGCTTCCGCTTTTGTCGTGAAAGAATTCAGAAGTTTACTATAATTTACTAGAAATGATCTAAAAAGCTAGACGAAAAGGAATAAATTTTTCTCCTTCCATGTTTGATTTTAGTATTCATTTTTTCTTGATTTGTTTGGGTTTTTTTGCATTTACTCAACTCTATTTCTTTACAAAATCACGAAAAGCTATTTTGTTTTTATTCCATTGAGATTTATATTTGACAATCGAGTGTTTGATTTTATGACGTATTACGTTCGAATCAGCTTGAAATTTCGATTACTTAATGCCGCATTTGAACAATGAAATTTAATCGACAGATTATGTCAGGGATACATTCATTTGTGTTGTTTGCAACTGTTGTCTTTATTGTAGAACAGTGAGATGTTTAAAATATAAGGGGCTATTCATATGGAGGCGGGCTGTCCCGTTTGACTGGGCTGGCTTGGTTAGGCAGGGTGATTGTCATCCCGTGTTCATATGGCAGGTATTCCATCCCGCTCAGCCGAGATGAATGTTTGTTTGCATCATGTGTTTATTAATATTACATCCCGGTTGACCATGATGGAGTGTTCACATTAGAAATTTCCATCCCGCCTAGACGAGATCTCGGCCAAATTAACCGAGATTGACAAGACGGGCTGGCCTGGTTCACGTATGAACACAATTTTGTTTTTCTATGTATTTCTAAAGGAAGCGAGATCTCGTCCAACCAAGCCAGCTCGGTCAACTGGACAGCTCGCTTCCATATGAACAGCCCCTTTATGTTTTATTTGTCTTTTTGTGTTCTTTTAATTCAATAATACTGTAATTGTCAATAGATAGATAGATAGATATATGCCCTCCGGTGTCCCGGAATGGGTCCTACCCACGAAGGAGTAGAAATCACAGCCCCTGAACAGACAATGTAACCCCGCAGGGGGGAGCTGTGGAGTCATGACATATACAATGACACTCGTACTACATGGGATAACTTGAGTTCTCGCAGGTGTAGAACCTCGTGAGAGCCACAGCACGCCGCAATGTCTGAAATATCTACCCACTCTCTTGTATCAGAGCTGTGGTACCCAGTTTCCCTCACATGGCATGGGTCGAGTCGGGCGAAGGAACATTCACTTGCCAAGTGAATTGTAGTGACGCACTGGGTATCGAACCTGGACCTCCCAGTCGGATGGCAAGTACGATGACCACTATACTACTAAGCCTATTGTTAATGTGAACTGAGTTATTTTCATACTTTGGTTAAGTAAATGAAACTGTAATCAGAAAATCATAAATGACCATGACGACATGGCTTTTCAACAAAATGGCTGTGCATAATTTGGTGGGAATACTGAAACGTAGCAAGTAGAACATGGAAGTTGTACAATTGCATTTAGTTGTTTGATCTTGATTCAAAGTTCAAGTTTCATGTACCAAAAAAGGTAAATGCTGTTTCTATAACAATATTGTTTTGAAATACTTAATTGAAATTCTCATTTCTGTTAGACATTCTTTGATAAAAGATCTCTTTTATCGTTCAGGTAGGAAGATTTTTTTTGTTGTTGAATTATCATGGAACACTTCTGGTTGTGTTTCAGGAAAGTTAAAAGTGTAAAAGCATTTAAATTTTTTTTTACCAGTAGACTAACAAATGAGACTATAAATACATGTCATTGTTTATTTTCAGTGTCATTAAACCTAACTTGACTGATCAGATTTCATGATGACATCACATAAAGCATTGAAAAGGTAAGAACAATTTTGATTCATGAATTACGAAATTAATTTTCGCGAAATAATCGCATTGATATCTTTAGCTAACAAAGTTCTTTTTTGTGATAATTAAATTTCGCAAGTTTCGGGAAAGCCTTCAATTTTTAAAATTTTCGCGAGAATTTAATTTTGCGGGTTTTTTCGAAAATTCGCGAAATTTATTTCCTGTGAAAATTACTTCCGTAACGGTATATCAAATTCGTAGATACGGAGAATTAAAACAATTTCTTTACTTTTCTTTTCGCTTTTCAGAAGTTGAAATTTGCCGGTGCACGAATGCGACTGTTACCAAACGAAATTTGTTCATTCAGGCTGACCATTTCTTAAACAACGCAAGAAATTACATTAAATGTGCTAATGAACGGTGATATCACTTGATGTGCTCAATTTGTTGCTTAACTTTAATTAAACGCACGTCACAAGACCCTAAGCTACATTTAAAACGCTGTGGAATCACTGGATGTCTTCGATTCTTGACGTGAATCGAACGCTTGAACGCTAGCAAGCATTGTTTTCTGTAGTAATTTCATGAAGAAAATCAAATCAAACCAATTGTTACCCGTTTGTAGATGAGAGACTGAAAGAACTTTTGTTGTTACCTATAAATTTTAGTTTTACCTTAAGTTTTATTTTAAAAACACAACAGCTTTTTAATATGAAAATGAGTTTTAAAATCAGTTCATTTGGTTGTATTAAAGATTATGATTGCGCTTAAAATTCAATATAATTGTTAACTAAATATTATTCCTTCTTTTTTTTACATTCCCTTTCATTTTCCTTTTCAGGGTACGATATCGTGCTTCAGATAAGCGCGCCTAATTTGTCGTACGGACCACTTTAATCAGAGAAACTTGCGCGAAGTTTATCCCTCGAAAAATTTAAAATCGCTCGTTCGCAAAATTTTCTCTCGCGAAAGTTTCTCCGATTAAAGTAGCCGTTTCATTCATCATTAAAATTTGTAACATATTTTATCCTTTGGTTGTCTCTATGGGACCTACTTTAACATTGCCAAAGACTAACTGTACAATTTTTCGACGTCCTAAAGTCTTCAAGCCACGTGGCTTCTTGTTACATTTTTAAATGGTAAATAATTGGGTGTTTTTGCATGCAGTCAAGGGAGATTTTGGGTTGTGATAATATTAGTTGAAATGGATAAACTTTTCATGTTTATTATAATCATTTATATAAAAGGTCATTAAATTTTTATGTGTTGTTTTTAATCATAAACATTTCATTGCATTGAAAACATTTATCACATTGATATTTGTTGGTTCGAATTAACATTCGATTTTATCTTTGTTTTGGCATATGTAAAAATTGTGTGTCTGAAAAAATTTTAAATCATATATATACATCATTGTATAAGATTTAGGATCGGTGGGTCAAACGAACAGCTTAACACGTGAGTTTACGTTTACCAGACTGGCTCTCTTTCCTGGTTTAACATACTACATTAAGTACATAATAAATATGGTAGCTTTATCAGCGTAATAATATATATAAGTATATAAGTATTATACATCTCCTTTCCTTTTTATGTTTTTTTTTTCTTTTAGCGTGCGTGTGGGTGCTCGAGCGTGACTGATGTCATAATGTAGTCCTTAAACCGCAACGGGGGCTGTCGATGGCGGGATGGCCTGGTACTGCTTTCCTCGACTTGATGCTCGGCTGGCGGGGGTGCCTCTGGTGGTTCGTCAGCAGGAGTAGGGGTTGGTTCCGCTATAGGCGGTTCTTCCACAGGTCCATGCGATGGTTCAGCGGTCGTGGTCACTTCTGCCCGACTGATCGCATCCCTGATGAGCGGAGGAGGTGATGGTGATTCGATATCTGATAGGTTGCGGGAGGTGGCGGGTATCTTGCGGAGGAATTTGCGATTGCGGGTAGTGACGCGTCGGCTTCCATCCACGAGGATCCTGTACTGGCGGTGGGGGTAGCAGTCTACCACCATACCTGTTGCGTCTCAGTGGAGTGGGTGGTTCCCTCGTTGGTTTTGTAGGCTGACGATATCACCGGTTGACAGCGGGTCGAGCTCCCGCTGGTTCTGATTCTTGATTAAGTGACGATATCTGTTGCCGTGTGCCTTCTCCCTCAAATCGGCCAGGTCGGACCATTCCAATCTCATTCGAACAGGTTTCGGCATGTGGTCTGTCAAAGGTCGCCCGAATAATAGTTCTGCTGGAGAAACGCCCATATCCGGTGGCGGGGTGTTGCGGTGCAGAAGAAGGGCCTTGGCAACGGCGTCAGTGTCCAATGAGCCTGATGGAGTGATGTTGGTTGTCAGTATGCGTTTCATGCACTTCACTGCACTTTCAGCACGACCATTGCTCTGTGGATAATACGCAGAGGAGTAACGGTGGCGAATTCCCCATTTGTGGAGAAAATTGGTGAAATCGTGAGGTGCGTAAGGTGGTCCTTCGTCGCTGGATAGCTCTTCCGGGACGCCAAATGTCATGAAGCAACGGCGTAGGACGTTGCATACGGTCTGGGAGTTGGGATGGTTGGTGACTGATACCTCCGTCCAACCGGAGAACCGGTCGGCGTATATCATGTACGTCTTCCCGGACATATGAAATAAGTCGGAAACGACCTGTTGGAATGGGTAATCTGGGAGCGGGGATCGTGTGAGTGGCTCCTTGCGCTGCGTGGGCGCGATTTCATTGCAACGACGGCAATTATCCCGTATCTGTTGTATCTGTCTTGACATACCCGGCCAAAAGAAACGTTGTCGAGCGTTCATTTTCATGGTGGTAACACCCTGGTGACCAATATGTAAGTCCTGGAGAAGGGAGTGTTGCATATCATGATAAGTGGTTTTCCTGCCAAATAGATAATGTTCTTCACAACATACAGATCATCCCGCATAGGCCAAAATTCCTGTATTTCTGGGGCAACCTTGTCACGAGCGGATGGAAAGCCGTTAGAAATGGTCTCCAACAGTTTTCTGTATTGCCTATCGTTCGCAGAGTGTTCCCGTATCCTTATAACGTGGGGGTTCGGCTTGGATTCGACGTGCGTGTTTTCCATGGCTTCAACGACGGCATGTTTGATGTTAGCTAAGACGGGATCGGTGTTCTTCCAGGATGGTGGTGGTGTGGGGATCCTGGAGGCGGCATCAGGACCGCAGTTTTTTTCCCCTGGTATTGCTACTACGGTGAATTGGTAGGGTAGGGCGCGTTCACGAATCTTCAGGATTCGTGGGTTGCTGATTTTATGGAGGTCACCACTGTTAAATATTGGGACCAACGGCTTGTGATCGACGGCTACGACAAGGTGGCGACACCCTAGGACGAACATGCGGCAGCTCTCGAGTCCGAAGAGAAGTGCAAGGGCTTCGCCTTCAATGGGGGCGTAACGACTTTCGGCCTCTGTCGTGAACCGTGAACCAGCATACGTGACTTGCCAGTGGCCTTCTCCGCATAGCGGGTCGTTGTTCCCGGGACAACTGCAGTGTTTCTGTGAAAGGAGAAAACCGAGGCCGGTTTTACTCCAATCGGTCGCAAGGCAGGTCGGCCTATTCACTTCGAAAGTGGTGACGCCGTGCGCGATCGATGCGATGATCGCCTTTTTAGACGCCTGGAATACCGCTTCCAGTGCGTCATCCCAGTAGAACGACTTACTTTTCACCAGCAGTTCGCGAAATGGAGTCATTACCGCAGCCTGGGCAAATGCGTACGACACCTGGTTCACCAACCCGAACCAGGATCGTATTCCCGTGATGTTTGTCGGTGATGGGAAGTCCTCAATGGATTGAAGTAGCTGTCTCGGCGGTCGGTATCCGGTGGGTGTCAACTCGAACCCTGCGAACTTGACGGGTCTTTAGCAAATTTAAATTTCTTAGGGTTGAAGACGATCCCGTTATCGGCGCATAGGTGGATGTAGCACAGTGTGTGCCAGAAGGACGACGCAATATCGTCGTTCCATAACAGCGAGTCGTCTATGCACCGAGTGACACGATGGAATCCGGATGTAATGTCGTCGAAGCGCTTTGTGTAGCCATCACCGGACGCGTGGAATCCTTGAGGGGCACGGAGATATCGATAACGTCCCCATTCTGTAATGAACGTGGTGGCATCGCGAGCCGTTGGAGACAAGGGTACACTGTGGTACCCGTTCCACGCGTCCAGTACAGACTTCTTCTTGTTTGGAGGGACAACGCTGACAGTGTTAAACGGCGATGGGGTATGGTGAGTCTCCCGTCGGGTAACTTTATTTAGGTTTTGGAGGTCTATGGTTCTGCGGGGGCTTCCGTCCTTCTTTGCAGTGACGACCATACGTGTGCACCACTCCGTTGGGGTGCCTTGGGGTATCGGTTCTATAATACCTAGTGCGACGTCCGCATCGAGCTTCTTCTTAACTTCCTCCTTCCAGTGGTGTAGGGACTGGTATTGGTTTATGTGCCGCATACGGTATGTAGCCTGTGAGAAATGATATGTTGAGGGTGTACCGGTCATTACTTGGAGTTTTTGATGCGGACAGGTGTTGAAGGCACTTGCAGCATAACGTGCTTTTATCCAGTCCTCAAGTTGTTCTCTGTAGTCGGTTGTAGCTGGGAATGGGAGTCTCTCCGGTAACTCCGGTAAGGGCAAACGTACTGGGCAGCCACATGGTGCAATCCCTTCATTGGGGAGACCATTGGAGCCATTGAAGGTAGTGTTAATGGTGTCGGCGGTGTTGGCACTGATATCCGATGCCGGTAACGTGGTGGTAGGGAAGTGCTTGTCAAGGATGTTCATGTTCTTTAGGGCTGTTTGGGATAAGTAGACGCCTTTGACGTTCTCACAAACGTAAAGGATCTCTTGCGTTTCTCCAGAGTAGCACTTGATGTTGACTATAAGCGCTCCTTGGATGGTCAAGGCTTTGCGGTCTACCCCTCGAAGACGGGTTTTCGTGGGAAGTAGCCAATGTCGTAGATCCGACTGCTTTGCGAATATCTCCGTTCCAACGGTACACAGCTGTGCTCCAGTGTCAGCTACGGACATCACGGTTATGGGAGGCGGTGGTTGAGTGGGTAATTGCATGTGGGGGCTGAGTTTTTGGTAGGCTTCCTTGCTGACGGAGATGTTGGCTGCGAGGGTTGGTGGCGGTTCCGGTGTGCCTAGTCATAACGGTTCGATATCGATGGTTGATAGTTCTGCTAGTTTCTGCTCCTCCTGGATGGCAGCCTGGGTGACATGGCTCCTGCAGACGGTCGCAAAATGGTTGGCTTTCTTGCATTTGTTGCATGTCTTCCCCCAAGCCGGACACGAAGCCCTGCCTTTAGGATGTGGTGGGTGGCCGCATCCTGGGCAGCGATTAGTTCTTGGGTTGGGTCGCGTGTGGATTAGTCTGGACGGAGATTTCCTGGACGGGACTTGTGTGATGGGTGCAACTTCGCTGGGGCTAAGAGGTGTGAAGGGCGAGCGGAAGTGGGTAGTGGCACGCTCAGTTGACTCAAGGACAAGGAGGGGGTTCATCACTTGTTCTAGCGTCTTCAGGATACATAATAAATATGGTAGCTTTATCAGCGTAATAATATATATAAGTATATAAGTATTATACAATTATTGTATTTGACAAAGAGCATTTTCATTGACATTGTGTGTATTTTTCCCTAGAAATACACTCCTTTTTTTGCAGTGATTTTTAACAACTGTGCCCTTTGGAATGGTCTTTAATCATGAAACAAATATTCATCCATATAAGGGAGTAGCATTTTTGTGCTTTCTATGTCTCAAAAGACATATATATACAATTTTTGTGAGACCAAGGGTGCCAGTATGTTTAAAAGTAAGATAAAACTTTAATGAAAGACTTCAATATCAAGTGGCAAGTGTGAAATTGTTTACGCTGTTTGAAACAGTTTTATAATTTATTCAGTATAATATACATACTTCATAATGTACTTTTTGTTAATATTCAGATCATATTTTGAACTGACTCCACCGTTATAAGAATTAAATCTACTTAGTTATATTGGGGTGGTGGTATGATTAGGGGAGAATAGTCTCTTTAAGACAAAATCAGCGGTAAAACGAGGCTTAAATTCTGCTCATCCATTACAATACTTGCCAATTCAACAAATTCACTTTGACAAGGAAATGATTTCGGTTTTCTTGAATATAAGGATATTGCCATGTCGATCTCTTCTAACTTTGGTTGGAAAGCGCAATTTATTCCGTTGAAATTCTGAGGAAGAAAAAACATAAGATCAGGTTTTCCACATGGGCCTTCTGCATACTTTGTGGGCCTTATTGTGTGATGGTTCCAAGATTGCCTCACTTCTTCCAATGAAATTTGGATAAGACTGAAAAAACAAAATTTAAGAGCTTCCACTTGAATGTTGTTGCTGTCATCATAAAGGCCTTGATCCCTTAGATCTTTGAAATAATCCATGATTGAGTTGTGTTACGTGTTACGTTTTAAGAACGACCACCACTGTTCTATTCGCTGGTTTGAGACTGATTTTCCATATAAAAAGCTTTTATAACCATTCCATGAATCAGTATCGTTTCGCCGTAGAAATCTTTGTATCCCACAAACATTGACATTCTCAGACCCTCTGTCTCCCCTAACTTTTTTAGGAATTGCGTCAAAAGTTTTGATAGCATGAGTATAGTAAGCAGAGATAACAAAAGGATCCTTGTTTGTGTCAGACACATTTAACCAAAGTAGCTTTCTGCTGAAACCATCGATCCCTCCATGAATATAAAACCCGAACGGTTTTAATTTGTCATTTCCGTCTATGTGCCGCACATCATTTGGACCTTTTGTTTTGTATTTTCTCCTTTTTAGTTTATGGCTTGACCTACTTTCAACTCCCCATGGATCTAGTTCTTTCATGGCAATTCGTACTAAATTCATTGGAACTTGTGTACCCTTTTCAATCAGATGCTGGTAAATGCTACGATAACCACGGTTTTCACCAACATCCTTTATCTCTCGACTTACATGCTCTATGATTTCATTTGTTGTTATATCCAAACATCTTCTTTTCAGACCATACTCATTCAATAACCGATGTAATGTCCTTATACTTATCGAAATATTATATCTTCTCAGTAGTTCTAGAATGTCCTTGTACCGATAGCCACAACGAAAAAAGTAAACAATGTTATCCTTTTTAATAGGATTAACTGTTAATCCATCCATGAAGAAAATCAAAATGAAAAATGAAGCAAAATAAGCTTTCCCTAATTAATAAAAATGTTCGCCTGTTATGTTTTACAAGAAATAGTTTAGATACACGATCATTTCTAATTACGTTGCTATCCAACGTCGATCCCAATCTCTTCTTTTTCATTTCTTGTTAATAAATGTACAGAGTTCGAAACGAAGTTGCAAGATGATAAAAGTCATATGCCAGATCATCAAGCCATAACACCTGTTTTCTCTACTAGAAATGCTCTACGACGTCCTAGAAATTGTAAGACGTTCTAGAATGATCTACGACGTCCTAGAATGCTTTACGACGTCCTAGAATGCTCTACGACGTCCTAGAATGCTTTACGACGTCCTAGAAATGCTCTACGACGTCCTAGAATGCTCTACGACGTCCTAGAAATACTCTACGACGTCCTAGAAATTGTAGGACGTCCTAGAAATGCTTTACGACGTCCTGGAAATGCTTTACGACGTCCTAGAATGATCTACGACGTCCTGGAATGATCTACGACGTCCTGAAAATTGTAGGTTCTCCACGACGTCCTAGTAAACATGTGATACAAAAATTGGCAGATATGAAGCTCCGTATTTTTCACATTAGAACTTTCACCAAATTTTCCACAAAACTTTCTTCCATTAATTACAAGTGCGTCATACATTTCAACTTTGCTTCCACTTACCCACCAGATGGAAATTCAATCCCATTGTCTTTGGATTTTGCAAGTTTGTTCTTGATGATTTTTAAAGCTTCATCTTCCTGATCTCTGGCTCTGTAAACACTGCTAGTTGAAGCATTGTTGGAGATATGACAAACTTTTTGGTGGATGTATTTGATTTCAATATTTTTCAGTTGAAACGTGGCACTACAGTTATTTGGAAATTCGATTACTAAGCGGTTTAACATATCAACAACTTGTTCAGAAAAAACTTCCAATTCCAATCTTACATTTTTTCCACAAAGATGACATTTTGTTTCCGATCCCCTTTTTACCCTCCAATGAAGGAATTAAGCATTGGAAACAAAAAGAGTGTAAGAAATCCTTCAAAAAGACTGGTCTCGTAAGGTCAAGTTATTGCAAATTGCGCATATACACGTAAAGTCCAAGTAACTGTTAATGTCACTGTTGATGTTTATGGTTTTTATACCAGCAGGTATTTCATGTTTTAGGAGCGTCTCTTTGATTTTATTCATTTTCTTTCATGTCCATAGTTGGTCATATGTATATTTGTCAAGTATATTATGTATGTTTGTCAATATATGTATATTTGTCAAGTATATATGTATGTTTGTGTTTATATATGTTTGTGGTGCTCAATACTGTTAATAAAGCATAATAAAGTTTAAAGAAAATGTTGAAAAAAGTTTGAACTTTTTACTTAATTTAACTATTTGGAGTAAGAAAAATAAGTTTTAGCACATTTAAGTGTGTATGTATTTTGTTCCCATATGGTTTGTAATAAAAACATAAATCTTGTTTCGAGACATTTTCCTCCGCTTTTTTGTCCATTTTTTGAAGATGTTTACAAGGACTGCTTCCAGTTCTTTGTCTATAACTTTTTTTCTACTTAACCAAACTAGAAGAATGATACATCAAAATATCCAATACTTCTCTAATCGTGTGACCACACCTAATAGGTTTTTGTTCATTTGTATACATTAATATTCATACTTTCATTTTATATTTAATTTAGAAAATGGCTGAGCTTTGACTTGGCTTCCTCACCAAGTTCACTTGAAAAAGGCTATCACCTGAACCCTCACGAACAAAAATTTGTCATTTTGAACATCAATATGTCCTGACCTCGTGAATTTTTTGAAAGAATATTCTTTGGAAAACTTCGAAGTTCATTATTAATCTTTCTATCGAGGGCATTTTCAGTAACCAGTCATTTTTTTTAATTTACTCCTCACTTTGAACAAAAAAATATGGCTGCCCCCACCACCAAAACTTACAAAACCTATGCAGAATTTGTGGAAATAAACATAGAAATGGCCATTTATGTTTATCAAAGTACCAATTAAGGGTAAATAAGACTTTTGGAATAAAATTTGAAAATGATGCACCTGATACTAACTCCACCAAATTGTATATGAAGTGTTATACCACCATGAGAAATATTGAAAAGAGGGACACCATTATTAACATTAAAGTAAAACTTTGGGGAAAAAAATGTGGAAAACCAGGAGCTTTAATGAGTCCAAACAAGTTGGTAGAAAACCCAAAGCCAAGAAAAGAGGAGGGAAGAGGCAGAAAATGGATACAGTTAAGCCTGGTTGACAGGTACGCTGACCTTCAAGACAGGGACTCTTGTAATTCTGAAAATACAAACATCTTGCAAAACATGAACAAGTAAAAGGAGCTCTCCTGAAAAGACTAATTCCTAGAAAAAGTTATAATCTGGAAAATAATAAAACTTTCATGGAATATTTCTTCAATTTATGTTCCTCCTATCTTATTAAGATTCACCTCTCACCAGCATGGTTAGAATTATAAAATTTGGAGCATTAAAAGATCCACAATTCCTGGTTCAAAACCTTTTTTTTCTTTTTTCTTGAAATATCTCATCCCCTGAGGCTCTAAAAAGTCTAAATTTTCTATCATAACCTTATCAGAACCCTCCCAATGACTAACGGGAGATAACAATTCTCCTATGTAATTGTAGCCTCTTTTCCAATACTTCAGAAACAATTGAGAATTACGTCAGGGCGCGTAGCGGCCGCAATGTAATTCCGATTTTATGAGTAAAATCGGAACCGACGAGCTAATACTGGAGTCTCCGCTTTGCTAAATAAATCTCGAGGTCATCGCTTGCTTGAACCGAACAACTTTCATGAAAGGGTACAGACAAAAAATAAACAATATATTTTGGTTGAAATATTTTCTTTTTATCATGATATACAGTTAACGTGAAAAACCTCTTCCGCGAGAACGATTGTAGTGATATCCTATAAAACAAAAGAAACAAATGAATATGATGCGGTTGGGCGGGAGGGCAGTAGATTTATTTAGCAAAGCGGAGACTCCAGTATCAGCTCATCGGTTCCGATTTTACTCTTAAAATCGGAATTACATTGCGGCCGCTACGCGGCCTGACGTAATTCTCAATTTTACTTCGTAAAATCTCCACCGGAGCTAATACTGGAGTCTCCGCTTTGCTAAATAAATCTCGAGGTCATCGCTTTAACCTCCTTTCTTCAAAGCCCTTGTTTAGTACTGCTGATTGAAAATTTAATGTTGGGTCTGATATTTCCTTATGGTAAAACCTTTGAAATGTTGATTCATTCGACCAATAGCCTTGTTTGAGAACATCACTAACAGACAACCCTACTTTTGCAGCTGTAGAACTAGCAGCCGATCTAGTGGAGTGGCCTGTGAACCTTTCCGCATTTATCCCGGTAAATTTTAAGAATTGACAAAGCCAGCGTGAGACGGTGGAAGTTGTCACTGCTTTGTGTGGTTTAATATGGCTTACTAGGAGCTGGTTTTCATTCACTCCCCATTTTTCCCTTCTCTGTAAGTAAGAATCAATTGTATCACATACACACAGCTTATTGTTTTCTTTAAACTTATAAAATTTTATAAAAGGTATTGGTTTTCCAGGTTTAGAAACTTTTGAATGCTTAAAAAAATTGAATAAGTAAAAATCTTTATGCTTAACTAAATAATTAACTTCTAAGCTAGTGATCTCAGATGTGCGAGAAGCAGCTGTTAAAGACATTAACATAGTCAATTATAAAGACAAAATTTTGTCCGATAATAGCTCATTATTCTGCAGGCTTATGATGTAAGAAAGTACATCTTCAACATCTCAAATAAACATGCATTTAACTTGTGGTGGTCCCTTATTAAATACTCCTGTCATCAAAGCTTTTACTCTAGGATGTTCCCAACTTTGATTCCTTCAATAGGGTCATGATAGGCAGATATTGCAGATCTGTAACCCCCTATAGTGCTGCAGACCATCAGCAAAGAGTTCCGCTAAAAAATCTAAAACGAAACTTAGAGGACATCTAATGGGACATATTTCTCGTTGAGCACACCAGCGATGCCATTTTCCCCAAGCCGACTGGTAATTTTGCAGTGTTCCTGATCGTCTAGAACTTGTGATAAGGGAGGCAGCCCTTTCTGATATTCCCTCTGTCTCCAAGGTTTTCCTGAAATGGTCCAAACCATCAGCCTTAGACAATTGTTTTGAACCAGATGATGTCTCATACCCTTTGGGTCTAGAAGGATGTCCGGAATGTCCGGAAGAAGCATTGGATTTGAGAATGACATTTGTAAAAGAGAGGGGAACCAAGGCTGTGTCTGCCAAGTTGGCGTGATAAGAATCATGTCCGAGCACTCCACCCGCACTTTTTTTGCTACCCGACATATCAGATTGAAGGGTGGGAACGCATAAGCGAAAAGTTGGCTCCAATTCATTTGAAAGGCATCCCTTCCCTGACTGTACGGGTCTAGTTTCCAGGACACATATCGATGAAGTTGATGTGATATTCTTGATGCAAACAGGTCTATCTCTGGTCTCCCCTTCACTTGACAGATTTGTTGGAAGATGCATGGAAGTAGCTTCCATTCGCTTGAGTCCTCACCGAGCGAGACTCCCGATCTGCTTCCTTGTTCATCGCACTTGAGATATATTCGGCAGTAATCATGATCTGTCTCTCTAAAAGGTACTCCCATATTTTCTTGCTTATTTGCAATAGTTGTTCGTTTCTGGTTCCCCCCATTTTTAAAAGGTATTTCAATGCTACCATATTGTCTAACTGAACATGTAAGATCACACCTTTCTTTTCTGGCAAGGTGAAAGTTTTGATTACTATCTCTGCTGCCATCAATTCTAGTACATTTATGTGCAACATTCGTTTCTCCCTGCTCCAGGGTCCGCCTGTTGTTCTGCCCTTGCATGCTGCTCCCCAGCCCTCCTTTGATGCATCTGAGTTGATTATCATCTAAGCTGGAGGTAAAATCAGACATTTGCCATTGTATAGGTCCAAATTCAGAAGCCACCAGTTGATTTCCTGCCTGGCCTCCTCCGACAGAGGGAACCTTGCCTCGAGTGATTTTTGTTTCTGTAACTCCCGAATCTGTTGTCGTTGTAAAAAGCGATACTGCAGCGGAGCTGGTAACACTGCTATTGCTGTAGAAGACAAACGGCCTTTGAGTCGGGTCAATTCCCTCACTGAAACCCTTGATGACTCCAGTATTCCCTGGCATTCTACCTGAATAAACATTACGGTTTCCTCTGGAAGTTTTACAGTCATTGTTAGGCTGTCTATAATGATCCTTTGGAACTTCAGACATTGTGTTGGTTGCAACACTGACTTGGGGATATTGATAAGAAACCCTAGATTTTGCAACAGAAAAATCAATGTGTCTCGGGCCAACAATAAGTTTTCCCTTGTCTTTGCTATTAAGAGCATATCGTCCAGATAAATGATCACTTTCACATTTAGTTTCCTTAACAGAGAGATGGGAATTTTCAATAACTTTTCAATAAATATCCTGGGTGCTTGACCTAAACCAAAACACAAACAAAGAATTCGTATAAATTGCCTTCCCACAGAAATCTCACATACTTCCTGGAAGACTCTGATAATGGTACTACGAAATAGGCATCTTTCAAGTCGATTTTGCACATAAAATCCCCTGGATTCAGTAACTCCTTTAGCAGGAATAATCCCTCCATTTTGAAGTGGACGTAGGGAATATGTTTGTTTAATTGTTTCAAGTTGATTACAGGGCAATTCCCCCCATCGTTTTTGGGTACTAGAAAAATTGTGCTCAGAAAATGATTTGGCAGTGGGTCTACCTTCCTGATAGCTCCCTTTTTTAACATTGCCTGGATCTCTTGTTTCTCAAGATCCTTTTTCTCTTCTCTCCCCACAGAGACCTGTTTTGGAGCCTATTGTTGTACAGGTGTTGAGAGAAACTCTATTTGAAATCCCTTTACTGTGTTCAAAATGTATGGATCGCTTGTCAATTTTTCCTAATTGCTTACAATATGCTTTAGTCTCCCGGCCAAAGGTACCTGAGGAATAGGACTTGGAAATAGTCTTAACACAGCTGGGTGAATTTTGTGAAATTTGTCTGGAGACAATAGCTCTACTGTTTGGCCTATCAAAGAAAAAGGATTGAAATTCATTCTTACCTCTACCATTTGGTGGTCTATTGGTATTTGAGAATTGTTGTCCAGCTGAGGTAAATAATCCACGCCCCCTACCTCTTGATGATTGAGGTAAGGGGCTTCTTGAAAAGGGCCGGCGATTTGAAGGTCCAGCATTACCACCACGTGTAGGTTTACTGAATGTCCCAAAAAATTCCTTCGATTTATTCTTGGAATTCACAGATTTCGACACTACTTCCTCATACTTTGGACCAAACAAAAAAATTGGTTTCGTTGTTTTTGAAAGTTGAAGACATGTCTTTTAACACAGTTTCGGTCTTTTTCCTATCATTGAGAAATGAAATGAGCACATTGAAACGTCGTAAATACGAGCAAGAATTGAAAGCTTGGCCCAGTAACAACACTGCTTGGTCAAATAACTTGACATTTCACATATAGCTGCTTTTTGATTACTGGCAGCCTCTTCTGACTCGAGTAAACTTTCTTTTTCCTGCTCCATGGCAGTCCAGAGTCTACACAAGGCTCCATAAACACTTTGTACCCGTTGCTGAAGTGAAGATAACTGTAAATCTTGGCTCAACGTAACTTTTCGTCCTTGTTCATTAAGGAGCTCCTTGACATAAGGATCTAAGTCCTTTACATTGCCAACATTTGTTGGGACAGAGTATTCCGACAATATCCCTTTCTTGAGGGTTTTATTTTTGATATATATATCCATATACTTGTTGGCATACTCTGCTAGAGGTGCAGATAATTTCCAATCATTGAGTTCACTATCATCAAGTTCAAACCTTCCAACCTTCAAAGGTGGTTGTTCGTCAGGTTGGTCATCTTCCAAATTTCTCCCTCTTTTCGGGGAGTTGTCATGCCCCCTTGACGGGGTTTGTTCAAAACTGTGGTTGGTGTCCACCACTTCGTCATTACTATCATTAGTTTCATGTAACTCCTGAAACACGAGAAAACATGATAAAATATCTCTGCTAGGAAAGCATGAAGGTAAAATAGGAAATTACTGAAGTACAATCTCGTTAAATTTAAATAGGATTAAGATAGTATTGTTGGATAAATTTTCAAGATTTATCGTTTACACTGCACGTCCTATTCGTTCGAGCGAAGAAAAGCAAAGAAGGAGGTTAAAGTGATGACCCCGAGATTTATTTAGCAAAGCGGAGACTCCAGTATTAGCTCCGGTGGAGATTTTACGAAGTAAAATTAAATTTAATCCCAACTATTAGTCCGGGGGAATCTTAATTGGACCCAAAGTTTTAGTACACATAGAATCTTTTTGCTGAATCATGTTCATTAGGGAGATTTGTAAACTCGACGAGCCTGTTACACGAAAAAAAATCAATTACTTGTGAGAGTTTCTTTAAACCTGTTCTACTAAAAAGGTACTTCAGAGATTTAAAAGCTTTTGTTGTATCAAAAGAAACATCATTATTTTGCACGCTTATTTCAAGTGTTGATGTGAAGTTTCTAATGACTTTGTAGGGAAAAATTCACGAACAACTCTACTAAGTCGTATATAATTCTCCACAAATCTATAGAAAAATAGTTTCGTGTAAACGAAACATGATTGAAAAACCGATGGGTGCCACCTCAGATACTTTGAGCATTTCTAGATATCGAGACAGATTTAAAATGGCAGATTTCTGTAATAATTCTATAAAAAGTTTATCTCTTCAAATAATGATGATATTGTATGTTGTTGAAAAGGAAATTTTATACTGATCAATTTTTACAATACAACTATGGTCTAAAATTGTAACCAGCTTGAGTAAACTGCTTCTAAAGTAGACGTCATTTTTGGTAAAAAAAAAAATTCTATATCGTTGAACGTTTTTCCTCATTGTTATAGAATATAAGACAAAAAATATAGCTTTTGAGTTTTTATGGTTTTTGAGTCTGCTTTAAGGTGGTTCACAATGTCAAAGTGTTGTATAAGGCTATTTTGCTACATGCCTTTGCAGTGATGCTGCTGACTACATTGAGTTGTCTAATCGAGGAATAACTTCATTAGAGGAGGCGAGTAAAATATGAAGATACTCCTATTCAAGTTCAGCAAGGAATCTAAAAAGCGTTCACGAGGAAGCGGATGAAAACATGATGAACCCTTTCATTAAGGTTATTTGCGATGATACTGATATTTTCGTTCTTTTAACAGCTTTTGTTTTCAAGTATTCAATTGAATCATGCGTATTTATGGAATCATTTACAAGTAATCAATCGACAGTTGACATCAATAAAACTGCAAAGCATGCTAAAATCGTCCCATCACTTATTGCTGCTCAAGCTCTCTTGGATCGTGATAGTGTTCCCAAGATGTTTGGAAATGACATTTGAATGTGCTTCAGCAAGAAATTTACTTGGAAAACTTAGGAAACATTCAATCAGAGAAAGCATCGATTATGGAAGAATGTTCAAAGTTTGTAGCAGCTTGTTATGGTATCAAAGACAAAAAACATTATCAGATGCTACAAGAAGTCGTCTATGACACTAAAACCACTAAAATTAGAATCTCTTCCACCCGAAGGAAGTGTTCCACTTGAATGTGCTACGCGCTCATTTTCAAGCCTGCATTGGGATGAGTTGTTTACAAGAGGAACCCCATGTAATAAACTCAGTAAAGATATGAAGAGCGTTGGTTATCATTATATTTTTTATTGAAATATACAAATTGCACTGAGAGACCGCAAATGTAGTTGTGTGAAAGCTAAATTATCATGCAGTGGCAGCACATGTTTTAAAAGCTGTACAGTATGTGAGAGCTCTGAGAGTGATGATGAGGAAGAAGAAAATGAAGATGAAGATGATGATCAATAGTTTATTATTATTGAAATTATATAAAAGGAAAAAAGTAAATCACTTCATATTTTGTTGTTTTTTATGACATTGCTTCCCTTTAAACTTCTATTATTATCTTGTGATGATTTATTTTTTAGAATTTAGTTTCATTGTAAAAGCTGTTCAATACAAAATGCCGTTTACAACGATATGTAATACTTGGGGCTTTAACAAAAAATGACGTCATCACAGCTTTTTTGGATGCAGTTTACTCAAGCTGGGTACATTTTTAGACGGTTGTTGTAATGTGAAAATTGATCAGTATAAAATTTCCTTTCCAACGATATACAATATCAGCGATGGTGTAGTGGTTAGTACCTTTGAGTGCGACCGCTGCGACCCGTGTTCGAGTCCAGTCATGTCGTATCTCAATACACCACTCCGATGCGCTTTAAAAGCAGCGTGTCAGCCCATTAGGAGCCATCGACTGACTGCACACTGGCCTTCGGGCAAGTTAGAGCAATGCTATACGTATCTCTGGCGGTAAGTCAACTAATAGTTGCAAGTCGGAGGGCGGAAGAACCAACCATTACGGATGGAAGCCCAAGGACTAAAAACTCCCGTTACTTACTTACTTACTTACTTACTTACTTACTTACAATATCACCATAAGAAATTTTACCCTATTACAGAAATATGCCATTTTAAATTTGTCTCGATATCTAAAATTCTCAAGGTATCTGAGGTGGCACTCATTGGTGTTTTACTCCTAGGGACCCTATGAACATGATTCAGCAAAAATAATTCCATGTATACTAAAACTTTGGGTCCACTTAAAAATTGCCATTATTCCCCTGTTCAACGTCTTATGGAATAATGTGATCCTAGGATTCTTCATATGGTATAAAAATTTTTCATGGACTTCATTCAGGCCTATTTCATATGTTTTGTCTCAATTTAGTTTTCAGATTGCTTTTGCAGACGTGGAAGGATATTGTATTCAAGACAACTTTTCTTTATTTTTTTGAAATACTTGATCCAAATGAGCTCTTTAATTTTTAATCATCTTAATTGTTACATAAAAAACTTAACCATCCCTGTGTTAAATTTGGTTTGGAGATCATTTTAGCATCAAAAGTTATGAGCGTTGGAATTTTCCATCTATTTATGAATTATCGATTAATGCTTAGCAACAAATTAAGCAACAAAACTACTAAAAAATGGTCATTCTTTAAGCAACATTACCGCTACACGTCTGACCTAAAAACATGTATCTGTAACTTATTGATATATACAGCCAAAAAAAATTTCAAACTTTGCCCGCCGAGACAGCCGAGCTGTCGAAACGTAGCCTAAATAAACTCGCATAATTCATTAAGACAACTTGCCTGTTTTCCGGTTTTAGCTACATTAAATCATCTCAGATTATTAAATCATCTCAGATTATTACCTCAAATATACATATAACGAAAAATATATCAAACTTTGTCCGTAGATGTCAGCTGTAGCTATCGAAACCCTAAATAAACTCGTTTCTTCATGACATTATAAACTCTTATTTATTCAACATGCATGTTGTAGTAGTTTGGTAGAAACTATTCTGGCGTAATTTGGAGAAAAAATTCATTGGACTTAATTCCCATCTTTCTTTTCTTATGCAATAGATCATTCATTCTACGGAAACAATGTGCCTCTGATGGTATATAATCTCTTATTCGATTTTGCGGCTTCAGTAATCTTCCGTTTAATTTCATACAGGTTTAAAATAATTACCGTCTAATTCATTTAAGGATAGTCCATACCCTCCTAAGCATGATTTCAGTTTTTCCCTGATAATTTGAAATGTGTTGATTTTTTCTTATCAAAAGTATATATTTTCTGAATCCTTTTTTAATTATCTGTCTAATGAGCCATATTTTGTTTATTAAAAATGAAAAGGACAGGAATTAGAAGAAAAAAAGTAAAATTTAGAACGCATTGAATTAAAAAGTTCCAACTTCCCTCCATTACACTTTTTTTTCAAACAAATTGCACTTTTGAAATCCATGATCATTTGTCGAAAAAAGTTTGCCACAGTTTTTTTTAAAACTCATTATTTCCAAAAATATAAAGCTTTTTGTTCATGACCCTATAAAAACGTTGATTCTTTAACTTCAACTCTCCCTCACGGGGCGAATTTTGATTCTTTTCAAAATATGTGGCAAACTTTTTTGCGCAAAGGCCAACTGAACAAAATGAAAAAAACTGCATGGTTATATCTCGTTCACAAGGGGAGTTGGAACTCTTTAAATGTTGGTCATCAAGCTAAAATTATTTTCAGAGAAAATCACATTTAAAGATTTTTTATTCTTCCATCGCTTGTGTAAACAAAATTGAATAGCGATCAAATTCTATTGTGAATGTGAGATGTTGGAATGTATGAAAAGTTAAAAAGATAGAAAACTATCTCATTGAATAATGATAGTGTGTATAATTATAAAGAAAACCACCTGGTCTTATTTTTAACAATAATAAAGCAAAATATTGAATACGAAAAGTAAGCAAAGCCAAAAAAGTATGTATGGCGTCATGCATGTGCGTATATTCTCTTTGATAGAAAAATCAAAGTTAATTACTTGTGTAAACAAAGATTTTTTTGCCTTTTGGTTTTTGCTAATAACTCCATAATTATTTGGAATTTTAAAATTCTGATTGCAGAATCTGTTTTTAAATAAAAAATTGAAAGGAAATATTGAAAAAAAATTTTTTTCAAAAAAATTCACCTAGGAGGGTATGGACTATCCTTAATTCAAACGAAAATAAGGGCCTACGAAATCTTATTTTCAAACGTTTTGGGGGAAATGCTATCAAGAATTGTTTGGTAGATTAGAGAGTCATCTATGGTTTCTCTACGTTAGCGTATAAATAATATCATCATACTCAATCCATATCAAGCAAAATGAAGCAAAATCAAGGACGTCTGTTCTATTCAAACATAGCATTTATTGAGCGTATGTGCAACCATTCAAATAGGTTTGAAGAAACAATGAAAGACTACTCGAATCAAATATCTGCATAAAAAAAACTTTTCTAATTTTTAATTTTGCTTTGTGTTTATTTTTCTTATCAAACCGAAACGTCAGAGTGAGAATCTCATTTTAGCAAAAGCTCTCTGGAAACCAATTAATGAACAGGAAGCAACGGCATTTCGCAGAGCATGAACGTCTAAAAGTTGTCTTCGTGAATAATCAGGCAACAATTTCGAGAATGTTTAAGTTAAATAAAATGTTGAAAAAGGATTTCACAAATAGGAAAAACTTTGACAAGAAGAACAAAACACATCCAAAATATGAATTCCACTTTGTATGGATGTTTACCAAGGGAAATTCTTATAGTAGAACATATATTAATAATTATAACGCATTAAAGTGTATTTATAGCTATTACATTAACTCCATAACAACAGATGTGTGACGCAAACATAGATAATTGCTTTCTTTTATCAACAAGTAAGAGTTCTGTATGAAAAAATGTTAATATAAAGCATTATATAGCAGACTTTAGAAACAGATTTTTAAGAACTTTTAAGATCGATTATGAGCCACTGTGCAAGCTTTGATGAATCAACAACGTTTGGGTTTCAGTAAAATTAATGAACTCTTTCTTTTGTGGCTTCAACTCATGGTTTTGTTGATTATAATGTTTTTATTTCGTCACAAATGACTTTAAGTCAACTGACCTCAAAAGGATCGATTAAGTGTGTCAAAGAATGACCCCAAACTATCACAAGAGGATTGTGTCATCGAAACAAATGTGGCGCAATAACGAACCATTTCAAAAATGCCTTTAGCTGGCAGTGAAAATTTCTGGATCTTGCAAATATTATTAGAATAAAGAGTGATGCAGATTTACTTGAGAAACGTATATCACTTGGCAAAATACATAAGTGATAAAAACGAAAAGATTAACGATTTAAGTATTTATGATAAATGCTATCACAACTAATTATCAAGAACTCAGAGGGTACTTTTCAATGAATTTAATTCCATTTGATATTTTTTTTAACACAAACCGCATAAAATAGTATGGCATAAGAAAATTAAGTCCTCAAATGAAAATTCCTCTCTAAAAGTTAAAGAATGTTTTGAAAGGCTGCCTAAAAGCACCAGGTTAAACAAAGATAAAAGAAAGTAAGACTCTATAAATATTTCCAGAAAAACTGTAAAATAGCAATTGAAATAAGAAACAAATCTATCGTCAGTGGCTGCAGTGTCACTAGAACGGAAGCACGCTCTTATGAATTTAAAAAAGGATAAATTAAAAAGAGACTGCACATCTATTTAATCGAAACAATTATCTCATTACATAATATTTTTATCAAAAGAATGTATAGTCTAATTTGATCACGAAATATCTCTTGGTTTTTCCCGAAGGCATCTTCACTTATTTCCATCACGAAACTTGCGCATATGATAAGAGTTTTCCTTTTCTAAATTAAACTAACAAAAACTGTAAGTACATCTTATAAGACTTTTCCTGTCAAAAAACGTACCTGCATTTCTGGGGTAACCCCTACGATGTGTATATATGTATATATATCAAATTTTATGGAGATAAAAGTTATCGAGCAATTGTTGCAAGACATCGGCTACAATATGAGGACCCAAAATTTTGATATGTGCGGCATGACGTGGTTCATGATTTTAGTGATAGTTCAATGGGAGTTTGAAACTACCAGTTCAAATCCGATTACTTCATTTTCTTGCAGAGAGAGATTTGAGGCATCATTTTTTTGCAGAAAGAGAATCGAGGAAACAAAAAGCGAATTGAACGAAGCGCTAAATGTAACGCGTAACTCTTTGTTGAACATTATCACTGAATTGGTAAGAAAATGTTTTCAACGTTACATAATGCTCAACAACGAAGATGTTCATACATCTACACTTTAATGTTATTCATCATTGGTTGTTTCCTTTTTGATGAAAACCATAAATTGCCTATTTTTAGAATAATGCAAGAATTACAGAATGTGAAATGATGAATTTCATGGTGGATTTCACTTTTAGCAAGGTACTTATTAAACGTTTTTTGATTTTTGTGAAAGAGCCTTGAAAGTTTTAGCCCTGGAAAGTTCATATTGGTAAAAGATAAAATCTTATCGAAATTATTAACGTTTCTTTATGAAAAGGATCATATTTCCTCTAATATTTGCCATCATCTAAAAAAACTCTTAAGTGCTGCAATATCACATCACAAAAATCTTGGAAATTATAACCGATCTGGCGGAAACCCGCAGATTGACATCTGATTTTCCTTGATTTTGATTCAAAGTACTTTGAGCATGTTTTTCTAAAAATACTATTCATGATCTTTCTAACTGGTTTCGAACTTAAACATAGCATTCCGTAGAACGCATTCCCTATTAAACATCAATTCTAAAAATTATAGTTTTTAATAAGCATTGTGTAATAATTATTAGTGGGAACACTGTTAAGTTTTAGAATGGAAAGAATAAAAAGGCGATTTCACGTTTCATTTTCGTAACTTCAGATTTTGTTGATTTATAGACTAAAGATTATTGTACTGTATGGGAAATCCTTGCTACCTATATTTTGTATAATGAAAAGATAGATTCCATGAACTTTAAAATATCGGATACTATTGAAGGAAACATCACGAAAGTAAAAGAAAGCGTGTTTGAAGCATTGAAAATATTGGGAGTGAGTATTTTCTTTAATATCCTGAGTCAATTAAGCAATTACTCTTGATTAAGCCTATGCATCGCTCAACAAAATTAGTTTTATACACAAAATGCTTTTTATCCTCGTAAGAATCAAAAGAAAACCCTCCAGAATCAGTATAGATTTTCTGAGATTCAGTTGGAACACTGTATTTCAACCATCAGTTGCCTAATGTGCAAATTATTTTTGCGCCTTCTGCTATAAGTGAGAACAGTCAATAGATAAATAGAAAATTAAATCATACATTCAGAAAAAAATGCAGATGTTGTTGACTTTTTAATGTCTCTGTTTGATTTATTTCTGTTTAGAAGGTACCAAAACGTGATATGACACATGTGACTAAAAATGCAAATGAAGCGTATGGTGAGTTAGTCCGGAATTGTACAGAAAATAATCCAGAAAATTTGGATAAGAAAGTAATTTTGACAATCATGGAGAAGTTAGAGAACTATTTTAAAGACTTCTATTATTTGAATGGTTGGAAAATGTATGATTAAGCTGGCTGGCTAGTTTACCTTCTTACATTATACAGCATTATATGGATAGAAACAATTCCTTTATCAACTTTTGAAATATGAAATATATTTATTTATATTTATATTTAAAATACGTATTTATTGTAGCTTATTATTTGCAGTTATCAAGAATATGAATAAATTCTTTGTCCTATTTTCTTCGTTTTAAGAGTTCGCAAGGGTATCTCCTGAGCTTATTTCCGAGCTTGAATTGTTGTTTGACTGTAACAGTCTGTTTTTTCTGATTTCTATTAAGGAGATTTGTAAAATCGGTGAGCCTGTTACACACGAAGGAAATCAAGTTACTTCTGAGATTAAAAGCCTTTTGTTGTACCAAAAGAAACATCTTTATTTTGCACGCTTATTTCAAGTGTTGATGTGAAGTTTCTAATGACTTTGCAGGGAAAAATTCACGAACAACTGTACTAAGTTGTTTATAATTCCCTACTAATCTATAGAAAAATAGTTTCGTGTAAGCGAAACATGATTTTTCCTAATCCTACTAATTCTCTACAGATTTTAATAAACAACAGCCTTTGATTAATGAAGTGGAGGACTTTTCCTTTTTTTACAAACAATTTTTGATAAATACTCTATTAGATAAATTAGATAAATACTCTATGCAACTTGCCTGACTATTTCTTCCATAATTTTTATCTCATCCAATTAGGATACATGGTTGTTAATGTCTTGATTCAATACACTTCAATATAGATTAATACTGTTGTTATATATTTGCAGCTGTAAAATCTAATTCGACTGTTAGAGGAACCATAATGTAATTCTTGGTTCTTGTTGATAAGTTTAGCAGCGTTTCGCTCCCAGAATGCACTACGTTGAAATAAAGGGTGGGGAGATGGCGCATTAAAACGAATAATTTATTCATTCATTCGAATGAAGAGAACTCATTTTGTATTGTAATATATTTACTTCGTCACACAAAAGTGACATATTTTCTAAAAAATCAACATGGTGCTTTAAACTTTCTGATTTTGAACTGAAAAATTTAAAGTTAGCAACAACGGGCGTATAACTGGGGCGTGAACAACTGCGATCTTACATACACACGGACGGACGGACTGAAAGACACGGGGAAATGAAAGATCAGCTACCTTGCGCCGCTGACCAATAAATCAAAGAGATTAAAAAGAGATTGCACATCTATTTAATCGAAATAACTATGTCATTACATGATATTTTTGTCGAAAGAATGTATACTCTAATTTGATCACGAAAAATCTCTTGATTTTTCCCGATGGCATCTTCACTTATTTCCATCACGAAACTTGCGCATACGATAAGAGTTTTCCTTTTAAATGAAACTAACAAAAACTGTAAGTACATCTTATAAGACTTTTCCTGTCAAAAAGCATACCTGCATTTCTTGGGTAGTTTCTAATGACTTTGCAGGGAAAAGTTCACGAACAACTCTACTAAGTTGTTTATAATTCCCTACTAATCTATAGAAAAAAAGTTTCGTGTAAACGAAACATGATTTTTCCGAATCCTGATAATGTAAAGCAGACTTTAGGAAAAGGATTATGAAAAACCTTTAAGATCAATAATGAAACACTGTGCAAGCCTTGATGAATCGACAACGTCTGGGTATCAGTAAAATGAATGAACCCTTTCTTTTGTTTTGCCTCCACTTATGGTTATGTTGATTATAATGTTTTTATTTCGTCACAAATGGTCTTAAAGTCTGAAATACGCTATCATTTTAATGGATCAGTTTTAATTGTTTTAAGTCATCTGACCTTACAAGGATCGATTAACTGTGTCAACGAATGACCCCAAACTATCACAAGAAGATTGTGTCATCGAAACAAATGTGGCGCAATAACGAACCATTTCGAAAAATGCCTTTAGTTAGCAGTGAAAATTTCTGGATCTTACAAATATTATTAGTAGAATAAAGAGTGATGCAGATTTAATTGAGAAACTTACGTCACTTGGCAAAATACATAAGGGATAAAAACGAAAACATTAACGAATTAAGTATTTATGATAAATGCTGTCACAACTAATTATCAAGAACTCGGAGGGTATTTTTCAATGATTTTAATTCCAACTGATACTTTTTTAAAAAACAAACCGCATAAAATAGTATGGCATAGAGAAAATAAAGTTTAGTCCTCAAAGGAAAAGTCCTCTCTAAAAGTTAAACAATGTTTTGAGGATTTTAAGGTTAAACAAAGATAAAAGAAAATAAGACTCTATCAATGTTTCCAGAATAGCTGTAAAATAGCAATTGAAATAAGAAGCAATACATCGTCAGTGGCTGCAGTGCCACTAGAGTGGAGGCACGCTCTTATGAATTTAAAAAGGATAAATTGAAAAGATACTGCACATCTATTTAATCGAAATAATTATCTCATTACATGATATTTTTATCAAAAGAATGTATAGTCTAATTTGATCACGAAATATCTCTTGGTTTTTCCCGAAGGCATCTTCACTTATTTCCATCACGAAACTTGCGCATATGATAAGAGTTTTCCTTTTCTAAATGAAACTAACAAAAACTGTAAGTACATCTTATAAGACTTTTCCTGTCAAAAACGTACCTGCATTTCTGGGGTAACCCCTACGATGTGTATATATGTATATATATCAAATTTTATGGAGATAAAAGTTATCGAGCAATTGTTGCAAGACATCGGCTACAATATGAGGACCCAAAATTTTGATATGTGCGGCATGACGTGGTTCATGATTTTAGTGATAGTTCAATGGGAGTTTGAAACTACCAGTTCAAATCCGATTACTTCATTTTCTTGCAGAGAGAGATTTGAGGCATCATTTTTTTGCAGAAAGAGAATCGAGGAAACAAAAAGCGAATTGAACGAAGCGCTAAATGTAACGCGTAACTCTCTGTTGGACATTATCACTGAATTGGTAAGAAAATGTTTTCAACGTTACATAATGCTCTCTATACAACAACGAAGATGTTCATACATCTACACTTTAATGTTATTCATCATTGGTTGCTTCCTTTTTGATGAAAACCATAAATTGCCTATTTTTAGAAGAATGCAGGACAATGTGAAATAAACTTCATGGTGAATTTCACTTTTAGCAAGGTACTTATTAAACGTTTTTTGATTTTTGTGAAAGAGCCTTGAAAGTTTTAGCCCTGGAAAGTTCATATTGGTAAAAGATAAAATCTTATTGAAATCATTAACGTTTCTTTATGAAAAGGATCATATTTCCTCTAATATTTGCCATCATCTAAAAAAACTCTTAAGTGCTGCAATATCACATCACAAAAATCTTGGGAATTGTAACCGATGTAGCGGAAACCCGCAGATTGACATCTGATTTTCCTTGATTTTGATTCAAAGTACTTTGAGCATGTTTTTCTAAAAATACTATTCGTGATCTTTCTAACTGGTTTCGAACTTAAACGTAGCTTTCCGTGGAACGCATTCCCTATTAAACATCAATTCTAAAAATTACAGTTTTTAATAAGCGTTGTGCAATAATTATTAATGGGAATACTGTTAAGTTTTAGAATGGAAAGAATAAAAAGGCGATTTCACGTTTCATTTTCATAACTTCAGATTTTGTTGATTTATAGACTAAAGATTATTGTACTGTTTGGGAAATCCTTGCTACCTATAATTTGTATAATGAAAAGATAAATTCCATGAACTTTAAAATATCGGATACTATTGAAGGAAACATCACGAAGGTAAAAGAAAGCGTGTTTGAAGCATTGAAAATATTGGGAGTGAGTATTTTCTTTAATATCCTGAGTCAATTAAGAAATTACTCTTGATTAAGCCTATGCATCGCTCAACAAAATTAAGAATCTTCATCAGACAGCAAAACTAATATCTAGTGATATAGAAAACCTTCTATCCTCTGGTCAAAGACATCAAACCTATTCCTAAACCATCAAAATATCAATTTTCTGCTCTTCCATACACAAAAGCTATCGAGGATACATAATCTAGATAAAGACTGTTTGGAAGGTCCAGAATATTCAAATTCAAAAGAAAAAAGGATTTCAGCACCACAATAACTTTATGCAAGGAGCGTTCTTTTCTTTTCATTTAAAAAGGCCGCCTAGTGGAACTTGACTTGACCGGCTAGTCAGACCCAGCAACAACAAACAAAGATGGCGGTGGAAGCTGGAGGCTCAAACATATACTGTGACACCACACGCTTGACATCTACCCTGATTCCACATTCAGTTCAAAATCACTTACTTGATACAAGTAAGATAGTATTTTATAAATTTTATTGTAACGAAATCCATCACAAACGAATCACCCTTTGGTGCTTTGATCTATGATGGAGGGAGGGATGATCACTTGATCTTCTAACCTATCCTACTAAATCTTACATAAATCGTCAACGTCATCATTCGATATCGCATTGAGGGTTGACACACTACCGTGAGTTGGGGTGAGATTCAACTCTGTGGGGTCTCGCCCCGAAACATGCCAAAATCAAGCTGCATTTTGGTCAATACCGTAAAGCGGGGTGACTTCGATCAATTTTGCCACCATTTTAAAAGTAACTTCCGAAATACTGAATCATTACTTCTGAAATTTTGGAATCATTACATTACATATTTCTTCTATTTCAGTGCAAAATTTCACATTAACTTAAGTTGTAATTCCAGAGAAAAAACCTGATCTTTCCAAGAAAACGACAATATCGATTATGGGGTGACTTCGATCAGCTTATGAGAAGCGCCAAATTACTTATAATTATATTTGACAATGTTTTTAAAGCGCCATTATTACAATATCAACAGACCACCATTTGTCATCCGCGGTAAATGTTCGACCGTAAAAAATCAGCGAATGTTAATAAAACAAAAGATATTTACGACGTTCACACATGTGTGACCCTCGTTAATACGAAACGAAATTAACATTGAAATTTTATTGTATCTCAAACAAAATTTTTGAGATCTATCATCATGGGGAAAGAGCACGCTTATTAAAATTTCTTCGGTAAGTCATTAAATCTCCCATGAGATACGACGACTTTTCACGAAGTTCTTGCGAAAATGTAACTTATAGCGATATAAAACATTCGGTTTTTTCGTGTTTTCATAAACACGATATTATCGATAAAGGAATAAGGAAAAGAAAAACAGAATATAGCGGTGAAGAACAGAATTTCTTTCAGACATATTATAATTTTCTTTACATTCAGCCTCTATACTTCACATATGTACCAAAAATGTCCAGGCTAAACTCCTGAATACAACGTAGAGCGATGACCAATGTGAGCGGTGAAAATTTTGATGTTTTTCGTCGTTAATTTCGGAAGAAATTAATTGTTTCGCTTGAAGACGATTCTGATGATATTTTACAATGGGAATCTAAATGAAAATCTTAAAAAATAAGAAAAACGCACTTTAATTTCAGAGTTTAAACAGTTTATCTTTACTGATCGAAGTCACCCCGCTGATCGAAGTCACCCCGCTTTACGGTAATGTATATAAATACATTTACATTTTTAAAACACTAGACCTTATACAACACAAAAAAGACTTAAAGCAATCAAAACATTCATGAATGATTACCATTTAGGGATCGTCTCCAAATTATAAGCGATATAATAAGTGCTTTTTAGCGGATTTGCGCTAGCGATTTTCGAAAAAAGCGTTTAACGAATCGCTTACTTTAACATTTAAGCGATTTGTAGAAACTATCAAACAAATTTTCAATCATTAAAATCGTTTCTTTTTCGCTTATAATTCGCTTATCATCAGCAAAAATCGATAAAAATCTGCTAAACTTAATCACTTAATCACTTTTCCACTTCACATGAATCGCTTTTCATCGCTTTTTCGCTACTATGAACCGCTTCACGTGAATCACTTTTCCGCTTCACACGAATCGTTTTTTGATTCTATATCACTCACTCAAGTGTTGATTAAAATTCTGATAAACATTCCCCCAAGGAATATACCAAAATATCAATCGAACAACTCAAAAAAAAATTGTAAGGGACGGTTCCTATTGGTAGTAGCTTTAAAACAAACTTTTTTTTTCTTTTTTCATAAACTGAATGTGAACCATGTTCATTTCACATAACAGCGGTATAACAACTTAAACAAAAAAAGAGTTATATATAGCAGACGGTTTCTATTTGTAGCAACCTGAGAACAAACTGTTGTTTCTTTTATCTCTAACTGAATAAGAACCAGGTAATCAGTTCATTATTAAACATTAACACGTGCTACCTGTAATTATACATCCGTCATATTGTGAGAGTGTAGACATCTTTATCAATAAAAGTTTTTCATGAACTTTTTATTTTTATTTGGCAAAATAGCAATTTGGGTATTATATTCCCGGTTATGTTTCAACTTCGAAAACTGGCGCATGGGAATATGAAAGATAAACATACATAAACGTTGAATGAAACGAAACGTAGTGAGTAGGTGAATCCTACTTTTCATGTTCTATCAAAATACACTTCATTTTATTTATATCATTTGTCATCAAAATCCCTTGGATAGTCACATATATGAAACATGGAATCTACGATGTAAACAAATAATTTTATTATGGCGATAGCAACGATTTTCTGTTTTTATTTACATTTTCTTTTCGAAAAATATTTTTCAGTTTTCGTCCTTTATTCGATCAAAATCATCCTTTAATCTATATATTAATAGCCGATTCTCTGTCTGTCTGTCTGTTTGTTTGTTTGTTTGTAAGTCACGCAAAATGGTAGATTAAGTTGTGAGCGAAATTATTTCTTTTTTTGTGTGCGACGTGAGTTCGAAGCAAATACATTGCAACCCCAATCGAACGTGACTTTTTTTGGCTGATGAACTAATAGGAATAACGTTTTGTTTTTATCATTATTGTTAGTTTTATATTCCACATTGACTTGGCTTTGAAAACAGTACATCAACTAAATACAAAGTCACTAACTGATTAAATATTTTGGACAAAAAGCAGCAGTGGCAGAACGTGGCAGCATATGTTCGGTTTGCCACTAACTCTTGCCTGACTGTCTGAGACGGGTGAACTTTTTTTTTGAGCAATCAAAATGTTTAAAAACCGATAGGTAAAAAAAGAGTATCATATCAAAACAAAATGTTTTTTTTTTTTTTTTTGCTTTTCTTTTAATAAATTAATTTCTTCTTTTAATTGTTTAAGCGTTCTGATCGAACGTTTTTTTATTCTATTTATTCATTTAGCACGTGCCTTTTTTCTCTCCTCCGTGTGAACTTTTTAAGAAGAGAAACCATCTTTCCCCTGTTTGATAGCACCCATGTTAGAGCGCGTAACGTTTTTAAAACAAAAGCTAATAAAAAGTTTTTTTCTCTCTACGTTTTGAGTGCATTGTTGTACTGATCAACGATTGTTTTAAAAAATAAATAACACATGAAATTTGGGGTTTTTTTGGAACCATTGTTTAAACTGATATTTGATATTTGATTTCGAATCTGCCTCTAGGATAACTGACGTTTTTTCAGGTCAGCGATACAGGTGATGGGGTGACAAAAAATTTGGGTCTAATTTTTTTGGGAGGGGTCTGTGACGTCATCAAAATCTTTGAAGAATGATATCTCTGTAACGGTTGATCGTAGCGGAACGATCCTATACATTTTTTTAATCAGTTTTTTGAGCTCTACAACATGGTAACACTTTCGGTTGCCAATTCCTTAATTTTATTTTTCGTGAAGTCAACGCATGCTGAACATGGGTGGCGAGCGACGCCGCCTTGGCGGCTAGTATAGTAATATTCGTCCTACGTTTATACTAAATTCGACCTTTTATCGTTACTTTGAAAATGGATGGTTTTATGAATTCGACGAAATAAAAACGAAATATGAAAAAATATGATGAAATATTTTTATTTTTAATTTTGTGTAAAGTTTACACAATCATTCGACTCATCATTCGACTCCGGTCTTATCAATATATAAACCAGTAGCAGCGTGACAGATCGTGCTGCTAAACTATCCTAAGGCGCGTGATGTCACACACTTTTTTTCAACCTTTCACTCGAATTTGGGTATTAAAACAGTTTTTGAACAGTTGTTTTAACTTACGCAAGTTTCTCTTTGTGGAAATCCTGGTTAAAGGGTAAAGGGAGCTGGAAACTAAGAGGCCTTTTAATTTCACTGAATAACATGAAAACGAGTCCTACTGGTACCACTTATGTTTTCATATTCTTTCGTTAGGTGAAGAAATAAATTCATATAACGAACGGTATTTCAAAATTACCTTAGCAACGGTGGTCGTTCTCCCTAGCAACATCAAATTGGTGAATGATCACTTAATATATATACTTAGTTATGTTTCGCTATCAATTGAGCATGAAAACTAATATAATAGGTTGAGCATGTTTTTTATTGCATTGAAATCTTCCATCGGAAATTCTATTGAAAAGCCTCATGGTTTCTCCATCGTTGATGCTTCAAGCAGTTCATTCATTGAAACAACATGATTTGCAATACCACCTGCACTATTCAAACTGGAAACATGTAGTTCATTATTATTTTTATTACACATTACTAGACTCATTTTAAATGGAGATGAAAGGAACAGAAAAATATTCAGTGATAAAAGCTTTTTTAAAAAGTTTTAAAAGTTCTAACAATGACTATTTATGTGCGCGATTAAAAGTGCGTCTGAGCTAGCTCTAGCAGCGCTATTAGGAGCGCTAGCGTGATCGCGCTCCTCATAATGAGAAGACTGTAAACCAGACACGTCTCTTTAATTTTACTATTACAAGTCAAACAAACCACATGCGAATCATTGCTGTGTATAATTTTCATTTTTGAGCGGGGTCTTTTGTTACGAATTGTGAGAGAGCTAAACTTTTTTTGTCTTTTTCATGTGATTTGTCGTTGACTTATATAATTATGTTATTTGTTTTTTGCAAACTTCTGTAAACAAGCATGTTTGTTGGTTAAAATATATGAAGCTATACATGATAATTCAAATAATTTAACCTAAATTCAACCTGATTCCGTCCTTAATTCGGCCAAATTCGTTCCTTATGAAAATTCGACTTTTCACCAATTCGTCCATTTCACTTCAACAAAATCGGAAAAAAATTGTTTATTAAAACAAAAAGGACGATAATTTTCGTCCCAATTCGTTCTTTTACAGGACGAACATTTTGAGACGATCCCTTAGAGGTTATTAAAATGTCACGATCCATTTCAGCTAATCTCGTTATGTAACGGGCTTGAAATGCTTTGACTTCAAAATAACTGCGCTGAATAAAACACATTTTGCAATGGGAATGTTGTTTTAGTTTCTCTGTGAGAAAAATGTTTTCATAAATTTCATGTCGGTTTGTTAGATTTTGATTTTGATATATATACGGTTTAAGGTAAAAGTTGTTAAGAAATAGTTTAAAATTTTAGGTTTTGACATCAGGTTAGTATAGTATTTCATAAATGGTCAGCAGGTTTTTTTTTGTGAATCACAACAACACACGCAGCTGCTTGGAAGTGAATGCCTGGTTTCTACATTGCAAATCGGTTAAGTTGAACCTATTAGGATGAGAATTTTGTAGATTGCATTTAGATTTTCCAATTTTTGTGTTGTCTCTCCTTCCCCGTATTTTGCCCCCTGTAGAAAACATGAAAAATGCTCCAAAAGAAGTTATTTTTGTTTCATTAATGGGGGCCACTACTGAAGAAGATTTTCCATCTCTCGAATTCATTGTCCAGTGGTGAATCTTTTCAACTGATTAGCAATGGGAATTGGAGTGTATACAATGTGCCCTTTTCAATATTTGCACAGTTATTGCACAGTCATCAATTCTCTCCATCATTGTTTTCTTAACATCTCAGCTCTTGATGACACACGCACAGTAAAACCCGCCGGGTTGGACGGAAAGGTGTTTTAGGGGATGATATTGCTTAGTGAAAACCGTCTTTTTAGATATAGATTTTGCACAGTGATTAATCATCTTCAGTTTGTTTCACTACATAGCTTCCTCTCATGCACCCCAAAATATGACCTGAGAGAGTGAAAAGGTGAATGGGCAGAGGGTGGACGATCACTTCATGGAAACCGTCTTTGAGAAATCTTAATTGGTATTTTAAAAATAAATGTGTGCGGCTGTACGAAGTCTTTTAACTCGTGTTGGGATTTGAAGGGCTCAAAGGCAATTTACATTCGGCATTTGTAAAAATGTAAAAAAAGTTTTATTGAAGAGTGTAGTATAGATTACATCTTGGTTCAGATGCGATGTTGTTGTTTTGAAATTTCTAATTATTTTGTTGAATGTTGTGGTATGACTGTAATGCTCTTTGTTTATGTATATATAAATGTGGTTGTACATTTGTTTACTGTTAGTTTCATGTCATTTCATTTTTACCTCACAAGCCTCATTCCATAATACCGTCAATCATCCTAACTTCGAACATCCTTCTTTCTTTGGGACACACTAATAAACAGACACGTCTGTTAAACAAAATGCACATAGGCAGGCCTGTTCGTAAGTAAATAAGCAGATGTGTGTGCATGTGTAAATTTTTGACAGATGTGCTATCAATTTTTTCCAATTAAGATTGACAATCTTCATTCTGTATGATAATCAAGTCAATCAATGTGTCAAAGTCAATGTGCCATATATGTAAAAATAATGAGATTTTCACGGAGAATGAATTTCACGAAAAATAAAGATCCGGAACGTACAATATTAGCTCTAAAGATACTTTGACGGTAAATAAAATATCTTCAAAAGATAATAAAGAGGAAAAGTAAAACTTGAAAATAAAAAAATAATTGTGTTACTCTCCATCATTTTCTTTTGAAGCTCAAATCGTTTTTGAATTGAAGTAAAGACGTTTCCGTTTCATTAAAACTCATCATCACCTGGCTGGTTAATTTTTTTAATAAGATTATTTTTTCGAATCTGCAACCTTTGGGAATACTTTTGTAACTTAAAAGAATGTTAAACAAGTTAAGAAGAAAGAGAAAATTATATACACAACACAAATAAATAATATAATAAAATTGTGTGCATGAAGCTCCTTCGTTTCTCAGCCCATTTCATGGAGTAGACTTGTTTTCTATAACCAAATGAAGAAAATTTGTAAGCACTGATTTTTAGTTCGAAACCACTACCGTATTCCAAAGTGATCAGAGACCTCACTACTGAAATGGTAGCAAAGTTTCTTTCCGTTATTGTAGAATTTAATCGCAGCACATAAATAATTTCCAAAGGAAAACTTTGAGTTTCAACATTTTGGCACAGATTTTTGTTGACTTTTATATAAACACATATATATGACGGTTTATGGGAAAAGGATAACAAGCGAAAAAGTGATTCTTTAAAATCGATTTTTCGCTGCAAAAAAGCGATTCAAGTGAAGCGAAAAAGTGATTCAAGTGAAACAAAAAAGTGATTCAAGTGAAGCGAAAAAGTGATTCAAGTGAAGCGAAAAAGTGATTCAAGTGAAGCGGAAAAGCGATTCAAGTGAAGCGGAAAAGCGATTTCGAAAATCGATTTGTAAGTTCGAAGTGATTATAAGTCCGAAGTAATTATAAGAATAAAAATGATTCGTAAACAAGAACCAAATGGTGAAAAACGTATTATAAACTGGCGCGATAATATGAATAGATACAAAAACACCATCCATCTGGAAATAGATATTTATTTTTAGACTAAAGGCTGTTTTCCATTTTTGGAAAATTTAATGCGGGAAGAAACGGAGGAATACTAGAGCAAGAACGCGATTGCGTCTTTCGCTAATGTAAACCTAGCTTAATTAATAACCAGAATTTATAACAAAAGAAATATACTTGCATGAGCTGCAAAATATATTTTAAAGACAAATGTGCGCCACGAGTTAGAAAAGAAAATATAAATAAAAACTAAAAATCGCTGCTATCGCCGTAATAAGATTATTTGTTTACATCGTAGATTCCATGTTTCATGTATGTGACCATCCAAGGGATTTTGATGACAAACGATATAAATAAAATAAAGTAACGGTATCTTGTTAGAATATGAAAAGTAGGATTCTCCTACTCACTATGTTTCGTTTCATTCAACGTCTATGTATGTTTATATTTTTAATATTCCCATGCGCCAGTTTTCGAAGTTGGAACATAACTCCCAAGTATTATATCTAATTGCTATTTTGCCAAATAAAAATAAAAATTTCATGAAAAACATTTTTTTATTGATAAAGATGTCTACACTCTCAAAAGATGTTGTTGTTATCGCGACTTCAGCATTATTTTGAAAACTTGGTGTGACGGATGTATAATTACAGGTAGCATGCGTTAGTATTTAATAATGAACTGATTACCTGGTTCTTATTCAGTTAGAGATAAAAGAAACAACAGTTTGTTCTCAGGTTGCTACAAATAGAAACCGTCTGCTATAACTCTTTTTTTGTTTAAGTTGTTATACCGCTGTTATGTGAAATGAACATGGTTCACATTCAGTTTATGAAAAAAGAAAAAAAAAGTTTGTTTTAAAGCTACTACCAATAGGAACCGTCCCTTACAATTCTTTTTTAAGTTGTTCGATCGATACTTTGGTATATTCCTTGGGGGAAAATGTTTATCAGAATTTTAATCAACACTTGAGTGAGTGATTATAAAATCAAAAAAGCGATTCATTAGAATCGGAAAAGTGATTCATGTGAAGCAGAAAAGTGATTCTTGTGAAGCGAAAAAGCGATTCATGTGAAGCGAAAAAGCGATTCATGTGAAGCCGAAAAGCGATTCATGTGAAGCGGAAAAGCGATTCATGTGAGTGGAAAAGCGATTAAGTGCTTCAAATCACTTTTTCGCTTGTTATCCTTTTCCCATAAACCGTCACATATAGCAACCCATGTAAAATCTTTTTACGGGTTTTAATTCTGAAAGTGACGTCTCAAAAATTGTTTTCAAAAAATTAAATCACAGCATAACGAACAGAAAGAGTATCGGTGCTGTAAGTACTTTAAACTTTATAGGAGCGCAGAACAGTCGTTTTGCTTGGAAATCTTAAACCCACCAAAAATAAAAATACGCACTGTGTATCTGCTTTTTTCACTCTGTAAAATAAATTGTATCGATTGAATGCAATGCTATGGTTCCCCATGGTGAAATATCTAACGTCAATACGGAAAAAACACTACTCACCCTTTTAATTAAAAATCTCTGGGTATTCCAACTAAAGCATTTTTAGTTCACTATCAACACTGGAGTTCTGAACAGAAAACCTTTTAATGGGAAAATCTGAAACACATCAAAATATTTATAATACACCTTTCAGGATACGATTATGCAGAAGTAAAGTTAAATTGTGCTTACAGGAAAACAACAAAAAGATTAGAGATCCTTACCCCAACGTAAATAAAAGCCAAACACGTAAGTGTCAAAATGTGAATTGAAAACAATTTTATACCTTCTAGCGATTTTCCTTGCACGAACCGAGAACGCCATAATTTAAAACCATGATATTCATTTCTTTGATTGTTTAGAATTGTTTTTATGTGTCTTCTCTAAAGGAAAAGTAATAATGCAGAAACCATACTATAAGAAAAGCAAAACAAAAAAACAAAAAAGTTCAAAAGTGAACTTACCCTGAAAACATTAATAAATCTTCATGAAATATTTTCTTTGTTGTTTATCGTTTCTTCATCAATCAAAACATTTATAACGATATAATATAACTAGTATCCCACGTAAAAGTTTTTTACGGGTTTTAACTGCGAAAACAATGTGTCAAATCCTGCGTTCACCATGTGTGTGTACCCCGTGATGAAAATTTTAATTATAGAATTGGAAACAGAAAGTGTATCCATGTTGTAGAACTCAAAAAACTGATCAAAAAAGTGTATGGGATCGTTTCGCTACGATCAACCGTTGCAGAGATATCGTCGATCAAAGATTTTGATGACGCCATAGCCGCAGTATCAAATAAAATTTAGGCCCAAATTCTGTGTCACCCCATCACCCGTATCGCAGACCCTTAAAAACGTCAGTTATCCCTATTGGTTCTCGAAATATTTCGCCAAAAACGTTGCGTTCGATTTGGGATGCAATGGAATGATGTCCCGTGATCATAAAAAAACTGACGTCAAATGCCAGGTGCTTTTATACTAATCGTGAAAAAAGTGTCTCTCGCCTCTACGTGGTTTTACGCGCACATAAGAGGACGATGACCGTAAAAAAATCCGAAATAGATCACTCTCACAAATGAAAGTGTTATGCACTTACGCGGTTATTATAATAAGACTAGCCGCGAAGGCGGCGTCGTTCACCGCCCATGTGTACCTGCTCTGTGTCACCCCGGAGACCCCAATAAACCTCATATTTCCTGAAAAACGGCTCGTACAACTTGTTTTCAGCCAGAGGCAGATTCGAAATCAAATATCAAATATCAGTTTAAACAATGGTTCCAAAGAAACCCAAATTTCATGATGTGTTACTTATTTATTTTTTAAAACAATCGTTGATCAGTACAACAATACACACAAAACGCAGGGAGAAAAAACTTCAACTTTTTATTAACTTTTGTTTTAAAAAAGTTACATGCTCTTATCAAACGTAATGGGGAAATCTTTTCTCTTCTTAAAAAGATCACACAGGAGGAGAGAAAAAAGGCACGTGTTAAATGAATAAAGAGAATAAAAAAACGTTCGGTCAGTAGCGCTTAACAATTAAAAAAGAAATTAAATTAAAAGAAAAGCAAAAAAATATTTTGTTTCATGATACTCTTTTTTTTACCTATCGGTTTTTAAACATTTTGATTGCTCGAAAAAAAAGTTCACCCGTCTCAGACAGTCAGGCAAGCGTTAGGATACACTGGCAAACCGAAGATGCTGCCACTGCTGCTTTTTGTCCAAAATGTTTAATCAGTTGGTTTCTTTGTATTTAGTTGATGTATTGTTTTCAAAAGCCAAGGCAACGTGGAATATAAAACTAACAATAATAATAAAAACAAAACGTTATTCCTATTAGTTCATCAGCCAAAAAAAGTCACGTCCGATTGGGGTTGCAATGTATTTGCTTCGAACTCACGTCGCCCACAAAAAAGAAATAATTTCACTCACAACTCAATCTACCATTTTGCGTGACTTACAAACAAACAAACAAACAAACAGAGAATCGGCTATTAATATATAGATTTCACGAGCGAGATCTGTCCACATTTGAATCCATTGACCAATCAATTTTAGTGGAAGAAACAGGGGAATACTAGGGAAAGAACGTGATTTGATCTTTCGCTAATGTAAACGTAGCTTAATTAATAACCAGAATTTATAACAAAAGAAATATACTTGCATGAGCTGCAAAATATATTTTAAAGACAAATGTGCGCCAAGAGAGAAAAAAATTTTTTTTCGAAAAGAAAATGTAAATAAAAACTAAAATTTGTTGCTATCGCCATAATAAGATTATTTGTTTACATCGTAGATTCCATGTTTCATACATGTGACCGTCCAAGGGATTTTGACAACAAACGATATAAATAAAAATAAAGTAACGGTATTTTGTTAGAATATGGAAAGTAGGATTCACCTACTTACAATGTTTCGTTTCATTCAACGTCTATGTATGTTTACATTTTTCATATTCCCATACGCCAGTTTTTGAAGTTGGAGCATAACTAAAAATAGAAAGTAAAAGGTATTATATCTAATTGCTATTTTCCCAAATAAAAATAAAAAGTTTATGAAAAACATTTTTTTTTTTGATAAAGATGTCATGTTGTTATCGCGACTTCAGCATTATTTTGAAAACTCAATATGTGACGGATGTATAATTACAGGTAGCACGCATTAGTGTTTAATAATGAACTGATTACCTGGTTCTTATTCAGTTAGAGATAAAAGAAACAACACTTTGTTCTCAAGTTGGTACAAATAGAAACCATCTGCTCTAATTCTTTTTTGTTTAAGTTATTCCATTGCTGTTATGTGAAATGAACATGGTTCACATTCATTTTAAGAAAAAAGAAAAAAAAGTTTGTTTTAAAGTTGCTACCAATAGAAACTGTCCATTACAATTCTTTTTTGAGTTGTTCGATCGATATTTTGGTTTATTCTTTGGGGGAAAATGTTTATCAGAATTTTAATCAACACTTGAGCGATATAGAATCAGAAATGTGATTCATTAGAATCGGAAAAGCGATTCATTGGAATCGGAAAAGCGATTCATTAGAATCTAAAAAACGATTCCTTAGAATCTAAAAAACATCATGTGAATCGGAAAAGCGATTCATGTGAATCGGAAAAGCGATTCATTAGAATCGGAAAAGCGATTAAACGATTTAAATCGCTTTTACCTTGTTATCCTTTTCCCATAAACCGTCACATATATATAATAATAAGATATTAAAGTAATGGTATTTCATTAGAATATGTAAAGTAGGATTCACTTTTATTATGTTTCCTTTCATTCACGTCTGTGTAGGTTGAAATTTTTCATATTACCATGCGCCATTTTTCAAAGTTGGAATATAACTATAATATAATAAAAAATATAATAACTATAAAGTTTCTGAAAGACATTTATTTTTATTGATAAAGATGTCTACACTCTCCTTGGTTCAAAACGTTGTTACTAGCACTGCAAGGGCTTCCGTAACGGACGCAAATATTGACGTCTGAGGATATTGAGCAAAAAGCGTATATTTTCTGCTCTTTTCCTTGTATTACCTTGCTGAAATCTTTTAAAAATTGAACAAAGGAGAGGTAGGAGCTAATTGGGCCTTGACTGAGTTCATTTTTTAAAGATTTTATTGGAAATTCAAGAATTTACTACAACATAAATCCCGTGATGGCAGCACGCAAGGCAGGCGTGTTCTGTTCTGCTCTGTGCGTGTTTTTGTTTTTGGTAGTTTTTACTGTTAAATGTCGTTGCTTTATCACACCGGATGGAATAAGTATTACATTACTGAAAGAAGAAATTTATTGCAAGGAGAATTATATAAATTCATCATTGTTTGTTTCAAGAGCTCACCAGAAATATGGTTATCAAAGAAAAAGGAGTTTTTTATGTCTGTTATTGCTTATATGTGGAGATGTGGAGAAAAATCCTGGACCAGTTGATCACAATTTACGAGATTTATTCAAACACAGGGGACTGAAAGTTTTACACCAGAACATTCGAGGACTTTATCAAAACATGGGGAAAATATCAACTTTTCTACACACTCACAAAGACACACATGTTTTCTCTCTCAGCGAAACACATATCGATAATTCGACTCCGCCACAACTTTTTGATATTCCGGGGTACACGTTTGTAAATAAAAATAGAGAAGTTGGCACTTATGGTGGTGTTGCTATGTATATCAAGGAAGGAATACCGTTTACTAGAAGAACAGATTTGGAAAATGCCGATTTGGAATGCATTTGGTTAGAAATAAACTTTCCAAACACGAAAAGCTTTCTCCTCAGTATTTGGTATCGACCCCCGTCTACATCTAAATTTCTCCCAAAAAACTACGATGAACTTCTACACACAGCGTTATCAAAAGCGACGTCAGAAAACAAAGAAACGATATTAACAGGAGACTTCAACATCAATTATCGAAAAGTTAATGAGAATGTGGAACTGAAATCAATTTTCACACTTTTCCAGTTCAAACAGGTTATTAAATCTGTAACAAGAACAACAGATAAATCTGAATCATTAATTGATTTGATTTTCACAAACACTCCATTCAACATAACAATGTGTGACGTATACCCACTCAGCTTTAGTGATCATGACTTAATTGCTTTTAATCGAAAACAAAACAGAGTAAAAACATCTCCAAAGACCATTCGCTATCGGAATTACAGACATTATGACAAATTAAAGTTAAAACAAGAACTTCAAAATACTGACTGGTCATCTATATACAATTCACAATCCGTTTCAGAATCGCTTCAACTGTTTAATATGATATTGTTGGAAAGCTTTAATAAACACGCCCCATACATTACAAAAAGGGCAAATACAAACATTTGTCCATGGCTTACACAAGAAATTAAAAATGAAATGGATTACCGAGATGTTCTTCAAAAAAAGTTCCGTAAATCGAAAACAACCTTAAACTATGAGAACTATAAACGCCAACGAAACAAAGCTAATAATCTTATCAAGAAAGCAAAGCAAAATTATAACAAAAACCTACTAAAAGACAATACACGCAATTCTGCATCATTTTGGAAATCACTGAAAAGAATTTTTCCCACCAAATCGAAAGCAAAGCAGACACGTACCGTATTCAACGTAAATGGCGAAGAAATATCCGACAAACAATCAATTGCAGCTGGATTCGGTCGATTCTTTTCTGACATAGCAACAGAACTGCTTAAAACACTCCATCCAATAAAGAACTTTGTGTGGAATAGACCGATAAAAATGCCAATCCGCACAACTCAGAAATTTTCGTTCCGATCTGTCACATCATCTGAGATCAGAAGACATCTCAAAAAACTCAAACACAAGAAAGCAGCCGGTATTGACGATCTTCCCCCGAACCTCTTGAAAGATGTAACAGACGAAATCTCAAAACCTTTGGCTTTCATAATAAACAAGTCACTGGTATCTGGCGAAATTCCAAAAGACTGGAAAATCTCAAAAATCACCCCGCTCTACAAATCGGAATCAAAATCGGACTTTACAAATTACCGACCCATATCGGTGTTACCTTGTCTGTCTAAGATACTTGAACGCGTTGTACACCACCAGCTATCGAAATATCTTGAAAATAACTATCTGTTAAAAAACAGTCAGTTTGGCTTCCGCCCCAACAGGTCTACAGAACTAGCCTGTAATCTCCTGCTAGACAGTATTCGGAAGAACATGGATAATGGCTTGCTAACAGGTGTTATGTATCTCGACTTGAACAAAGCATTTGATACAGTTAGCCACTCGTATCTCTTGTCAAAATTACCATCTTATGGAATAAATGGAATCGAACAGATATGGTTTGAAAATTACCTTTTTAACCGGAAGCAACACGTATTTTACGACGGCTACCTATCAGAGAGCTACCCTGTTTTCAGAGGCGTCCCACAAGGTTCAATCCTTGGTCCCACGTTATTCTTACTTCACATAGATGATATCGACAACTGCCTACGTCATTGCAAAATCATAAAGTATGCTGACGACACCGTCTTATACGTCAGTGGAAAAGACTCTGAATCGATTCAAAAACTGTTAAACACTGATGTTCCTGAAATTCATCATTGGTTGCACAACAATGACCTGTCTTTAAATTTAAAAAAAGGCAAAACCGAGACAATGATTTTTGGAACCTCAGTTCGTGTCAAGAAAGCAGCACCACTAAACGTAAAGATTAATGAATCCAGTCTACATCAAACAACATCCTACAAATACCTTGGAGTCCATCTCGATCCAACACTAAATCTTAACGAAGATTTTAACTCAAAATACAAAAAACTGTGTTCTAGATTACGACTTCTATCAAAGGTGCGTCAACACTTGACAGAAGAGGCGGCAAAAACACTCTACACAAGCATCGTTGTTCCAGTACTCACGTACTGTGGTACTGTAAATCTAAATCTATCGAGAACGTCAAACAGGAAACTACATCGAGTACATGAACGTGCTGTTGTGATAACTACTGGAAACCGAAACGAAAATGTAACCCTCACTCCAATAATGACATTGATTAAACGTCATGCATGTCAAATAGTACGGAAATCAGTTACAACAAAATTACCATCACCCTTGGAGAATTACTTCGAGTTGATGCATCATTCACAGTCAACAAGAAACAACAAACACACCATAAGAATCCCAAGAGTAAAAACTAAAAAAGCCCAAAATGGATTCTTCTATCAAGGTGCGATTATCTACAATGGTTTACCAAGAGATATCCGCGCTGAAAACAACGAGCAAATATTTTTAAAAAGATTAAATGATTTTAAATTTTAAAAATTGTTTTTGGAGTAGTTCAGAAAAATGCCATATTACTTAATTGGTATTCTATCTCACACCTTCCTCGATCATTTTTCAGAACTGCACTAAAAGTAATTTTTTATTGTTTTATTATTGTTGTATTATTTTTACTGTGATTTTACGATTTTTATATATTCGGTAATTTCAATATTTTCGGCAATCGATACGTAATTTTGCATCATTTTAATTACGTGCTCTCATCAATCTCTTCGAATCTTTCACCTTTTTCTGGATAATAATCTCTCTTTTTCTCAAACAGGACTCGTTTGGAAAGCAGTTTTTTTACATTGTAGATACATGTATATACTGAAACGACAATCCTGTATAAATATTTTAGAAATACAAATACAAATACAAATAGTTGTTCAGGGTCTAATCTAGAATGGAAGGGCAGCGTCCGGCAGAAGGGAAAAGGGTACATATAAACATCCAAAGGACACTTTTTTTAGGAAAAGGTCAACCTACGCTTTATCTCGGTGGGTTAAACCTGGGTTAGACCCTCTTTTGGCCTCTTTTGGCCTACATTAGATCCCGTTTTTATACATTCTCAGTCACGGAATACAACAATTATAACTTTTACTCAGTATATAATATTTTTTTTTACTAAGATGCCTTATGTAGACGTATAAAACAAAATGTCGTATTCTTAAGTAAAAATATATATGTATATATATTCTATATCATAATCCATTACTCCATTGTTCATGCCACTTTGTTATTTTATTTTTTTATTTCGCGAATGTTTACTCAGGATAGCCTCTTCAGTTCCTTAAGGTACTGTTATCAATGAGGGTCCTGTGAAGGAGGTCCTAGAGCATTTAAAGCTGTAAGGACAGAAACCAGACAACCATCCTAGACATCTAGACAACCACCCTAGACATCATTCCTAATCTCTTGCTGAGTGCTAAGCGGAGAGGAGTGATTCACGCTGTTATAGTCGCTGACATGGCTCGGTCGGGGATTTCACCCACGACCTCCCGAACAGGAAGCAAGCACTCTAACACAAGGCTACCAGTTGGTAGATTGACACTTTTTTTTTAGATTGACCAAATTTTTTTTATCTGTATGCTAATATTTAACTTCTTCTAGAAATCTACGCTACAGTTGGCGAAAATGATATTTTCCATATCAGACCTTCAACGATACATTTTCAAGGATTTCAAGCTGGAAAAAAATATACACAGAAGTTTGTATGTATATTATCAGATTTTAAAGAATGTTTGTAAGTTGTTTGTAACCTGTTGTACCTGTTATGATGTTTATAATCAACAACTTTGAAACTTAGCAGAATATGAATAGAGTTCGTAATGAAATGAACGATTAATTAAAATGTAGCAAACATTAATGAGCTAGAATATATTTTAAATAAAATTATTACGAAGCTTTTTGTAATAATATTATAACTACGATAATAGTATAATAACGGTGATAATAGTATACGAAAAGCTTCGTAATAATTTTATTCAAAATATATTTGGGTTCTGAATCATGAATGCTTGTTATAGTTCGTAACATGTTCCTTTAATTAATATTTCAAGTTTCTGTTATATATTATACACTAACCTTAGATATACACATTATTGTTTCTTATATACAATGATTATGCATACTATTATAATGTAGTATACTCATATATATTTTTAGGTGTTTTTCATTAAAGAAAAAAATGATGCTTGTTATTTCAGAGAATTATCAATGCATCTTCAGAATGTCAAAGAATGCACATTATACCACCTGTTACCAGCATATTTAAAGTCAAGTATCAGAAAATGGTATATATAAAGCTATTAGGCCTTCAATTAGCATCACTCTTTCCTTTGAGCTAAACACTTTGGTTCTATGGAACATAACTGTTGTGTCTGTTTTTCTTTGAATAGTTAAAAAGTTAGAAATTAATTACATGAGGGCCTCGATTTTAAAAGAAGAAGAATTCGAACTTCTTAGAAATACAATTTACGGGATTTTGAGCTTAAGCTAACATTCTAATTTTTCTAATTTAATGTTTAGTGACCATCGTTTTATTTTGCTTTATACCTTGTGATTATGAAAACTTTATGTCTTCAGTATTTGAATTTGGATTTTGTGCAGACTATTCTGTTTACAATCATACCATATGTCTACAATAAACCATGTGCTTTATAGGATTCACTGGTTCCTGGGATGTACTTAGAAATTACTGTTGAATTTTCACCAGAAGAAAATCAATATCATTATGACTGTATACGAATTCACAGTAAGGTATGTCTGTCATCAGTATGTTTTGTTTTTGTCATTTATTTTGTCTATCATCATTATTACAATTTAAACATGCATTGTAGCAGAGTTTAGATAGCTTTCAGATTGTCAATCATTTACCTAATTTTATGGAACGTTGTTATAGTAATCTTTGTCCTTGCAGAATGCTGTAACTATCTATTACACCTGTGTTCTTTCATTTTCAGGGAATCTCCAATTTGATCATACCAATTTATGCCTACTTAGTTGTAGATATAAGTTCCTCCTTTCCAAAAAAGATAAACTTTAAACCAACTCTGGTTGGAGATCAAGTGACCAAAAGAATTCCAATGAGGAATGATTCTATGGGCGACTTTGATTTCCAAATTAGCTTTGTCGAGAAACACAAAGCTTTTGAAATTGAACCGATGTCAGGTAAAGAAAGACGAATATTAAAACAAAGTTTGATCTATAAAGTTGTTATTGAGTTTACATTCTTATTGTTCTTGTTAGGACTTCTACCTGCAAACAAGACATTAGATATCATCGTTTCGTTTTGTCCTACAGAATTCTGCACCATGTGTGCTACAATACAGGTATTCCTTTATAATTGTTCTTAGGATTTCAGATAGTTTTTTCAACTTTTACCTGTTGTTATATCTCTTGAATTATTTTTTAGATTGTTGTTTCTCAATTCAATAGCCAGCCCTTTTACTGCAAACTAGCTGGATCATCAGAGCCTGGCTTGGCATCAAAGTAAATAGTATTACCTCCTGTGATAAGGCTCATCATTTGAGCAAATTTAATCATTTAAAAGACAGTATTATATAACATACCATTTGCTATTGTGCAAGAGTACATCCTTGACCTAAACAATCCCTTCAGATCACTTTACCATGGGTGATATCTGATTTGTTTTCTTTTTGTTTAAAAGAAATATTTAAAATCATGTGTAAAAGTGTACTGTATTGTTATGTTTAGAATGATCTTAAAGCAACTGGAAGAAAGTTCAGGACAGCCTGTAAAAGCAGAGCAAAGAGTGCAAACACCATTGGAAAGGTCCAGAATTAAAAAGCAGTCCAGTTCAATGAAACAACAAAAGTTGCGAAATAGTACTCCCAAAAAGGTTTGTTGACATAAATTTTTAGAGGCTCAAAAAGTCGCTGTGACGGAGAGCATTTTTAGTGAAATAGATATAGAAATGCACTCCTTTGCAGATGTTCTTCAACTAATGTGCCGGCTGGATTATGAATTATAAATTGTTTATTTTACAAAAGATTTAAATTTTTAATGCTAATGTTCAATGTCAACAATTCAAATGTTTTGATTATGTCCTTAAAAATTTTGTTCACAATGATTTAACTTCTGGTCTAGGAACTTGTTCAAGATGGTATCAGTTTTCCTAACGAGTTAAACTCCCAAGCAGCTGTAGCATATGTTCTTGGTCAGCATGCTGGTAAAATGAAAGCTAAAGATATCAAGAAAGTTGTGCAAACTCAAACAGAAACAACGACAAGCACTAAACAAGTCAAGGTGGAAAATGTTGTGTTTTTTTTTTCATTATTACCATTATATCTATGTCAGAAACATGGATGTATCTGACCAAATTTCATAAATGTAAATGCTTTGAGTAAAGTGTTCAGTGTTCAGTGTGCTTAGCAAGAGAATCAAGTTCATTCAAACCTGTGGAAACGTCTATTATTGTTTGGTTTGTGTATGTCATATACATACGAAAAGTAAATTAATGATTTTTGTTTTTGCATTTCCTTGCAGCAAGCAATATTCGAGCATATTGTTTCTAAGAACGTGACAGAAGAGCAGAGGAACCAACTACGTTGGTAAGAACGTTTACCCATATTGTTTTCCTTTGCCCCAGTATATTTTGGGGAAAACCCAGGTGATTTTTTCTGCTACTGTATCTGCTGTGAAGGTGTTTTGAAAATCAATGGATCTAGTGGGCAAAAGGTCACTGCAATGAAGAGTATTTTCATTGAAATAGTATGTATATTTTTACAGAAATTCACTTCTTTGCAGTAATTTTGCCCACTGGGGAATTTTTACATTAAGTGATACATATTGTTTGTCAAAATCTATTGAGCATAATATTCTTTGTCAATGGCCTGTATTGTATATGTAAAATAATGAATTATCAAATTCTTGGATAGGTGTGTGAATTTAGGTGAAGAAGATGTTGAGGCTTCATTGAAGCAGAAAGTAGCAGGTGATCGTGAAAGAGCCATAGCATCTTTAAACGTATGTTGGATGTTATTTTACAAGTTATTGATGACAGATTAATCTATTTTTTATTGAAGCTGTTTTTTATTTTGGAGACTCTTTCATATTTTAGTTGTCTGAAATGGAAATGATGGCCTATAACAGATCTGTTACAAATACAGTCAACCAGAGGATTCATCGAAAAGCGAATACAGTGAGGGTGTTTGGTTTTAGTTGCTCTTTTTTCATGACTGGTATGGACTGTTAAGTTCTAGTCATCACGTTAAATTTGATTTTCATAGCAAACTGAAGCTGTACCAACCTTCGATTTGTTTTTGAACGATGAATGGACTCAACGTCACACCATTCTGAAAAAGTTTATTCATGCTGCTCGTAAAGTTAGTTGTTTTGTTTTCAAAATTTGTTTTTGTAAAGATTACCAAAAAGAGTGGTTTATTCGAATCAGACTAAACACCAAGCAAATTGCTTCAAATCACGAATTTCTTTGTTGTTGTTGTTGTTGTTGTTGTTGTTGTTGTTGTTGTTGTTTTATTTCCGTGTATTTTTTTCAGGTTATCTTAAGATCTCGTGCTCAAAGAAACCTCCGATCATTGCATGACCATCTCGATCACTGGCGACAAAAAAATTTCATGTCAGCTATCCCTAGTTAGTACCTGATAATCTTAGCCATATGATATTCATTCATTATGCTTTTTGTTAAATACTATCTCCGTTTAGAAGTCAGAAAAGAATCCAATAAAGAGCAGTTGATCATTGAGAGTCTGTGTACACAATTTGATGAGAAAATGATCAAACCATTTGCATTCCCTCAGTATCATGACCCTGATAAACCAGATGATATGGTAGGACTTTACAAGCAATCTCAACGCCCTCTCTGTGTTAGTTCAAGAAAACTGCATTGAGATAAAGGAGAGCAATACCATAGGAGCAGTGTTTCTTTTCGTATCATGCAGTCCTTTGATATCTGTTTTAACTCGATGTATCAGTGCAACTGCGTTTGAAACACACTGATATTTCAGCCCTGTCTTTTTTTTTAGTTCCTTATTTGTTTTCTTGTGAGACATCAATTCTTTTTTTATCTTTATAATATCTTAAAGGCTGTCAATTCGCTAGGACGATTGGATATTCCATGCACATATGTACCTGTACACAATAAGGTACAATTATACAAGCTTAAGGTAATATTTCCGTCTATGAACTGTTTTTCTGTATGAAAATCTTCGGTAGAAATTATACCAAATCTGATCTTATTAACAGGTGCCACAGCAGTACAAGACTTTATCTTACGATCAACATCTATTGACAAGCATGGTTTATAAACATGTTCCACGGAAACTGGAACGAGAATTGAGGACTGGAGCTGAGGTTTGTATCTTCTTTCAGGATGTAATGCACCTGTAAAAGGATATGGTAGTTGATGGCATGCTCAAACACCTTTGTTCAGAAGTTTATTTTTCAGCAACATTGTAGTAGTCAGTACCTTTCCAGGTAACTGTTGTAACCTATTTTTTTTGTTTATTCCATTCTTTTTTTATCTCGATACATAATGTGATATGTCGCTCAACTGCTACATGATGGAAGAGCACTGTCAACTGAGACAGTTGCCCAAGACCAAAATAATGCCTAACGTGTGACCTGCCGTCAACAGAACAGCGAGTGCTATCTACATATTTTTTATTCGCCTTTGCTGCAGGGAGGTTTTTTTTGTACTCTTTTTGATCACGTGATGCTGCATAAGCAACCGTTGATTGGTTGGAATTTTGTCATAATTATCCATTGAAAATATCAATTGAAAAACGAACAATGTTACAATAGGACTGCAGACCAACTTTCCTAATGATTATATAACAATGAAAAAAGGCGATTTCTGTTGTTTTAGATGGATTTTTCATGGAATTCACGCTTCATGGAATTTTCATGTGGTTCACCATGCGTGTATCAGTTCCAGTTGCACTGGTTCAAAGTTTTAGTGGACATGATCTATCTCAATGAAAAACCCTGTAGAATGTTTTTGCCCATTTAGCACCTTAATGCCTTTTTTCCCGTTTTGCAATGGAAATTCATCACTTTCATTTTTGAGCAAAACCAAACGTATCATCCTAAAATGCTTAAATTTCATTGGTTGATGAATTATTTCCATTGTTCTTTTCTCTTGTTGTTTCCACTTTGTGACGATTGTGAAATTAATACACCAAAAGGAAAACAATGACAGCCTGTTGCACAGTGTGAACCAGGCCTACGTTCATGTAGCCAAACATTCCCCCGATGTTCTGAAATTGAACTTTGATTTGAATTCATTTTTCGGTGGTCTTGTAAGGAAATATTTGGTCATCTATGTTTTGGTGAATTCGTTTTTGAAGTAATAAGGTCTTTGAATCGCAATATAACTAAAATGTACATTGCATTGATAGGATACATTGCATTAGTTTCAAGAAAACTAACAAATATTCTTTCAGTTCTGGATGCGTATTCATGCATTCAGCTCGCTCGTCGGAATTTGTTGAATGGATATCAGGCTTTCACGCATTCCATATTTTCGCTGGCGAACGGGTGATTCCACGCACTCACTATTTCGCAAACCTTAACCTTGACTGTCTATCAAACAACTATTTTTTTTTTTAGAATGAGATAACGCTGGTGGACAGTAAACCGCCCAATGATGTTCCTTCCACCCTGAACGAAAGCATTGACGATCTGCAGGTCATCAACCTCATCACGCCCCAGTTAACGATGCCGTCGTCTTTCCTGGAACCGAACGATTATCACCCTTTGCATATATTCGTACGTAAAACTAATTTTCCTGTGATCTTCACTTCCTGTACCCTATGTATGAATACATAATAAACTTTTCAGCTCACCAGGATTACAAGCGGTTACAGACGAGGTGTTTATATTACCATCTCCTATCCACCCGATATCCATCCGTCCCGCCCTGAGCTCACCTCTGATAAAAATAAGCATAATTCTGCGCATAATTCAGTATGAATTTCTTTCTTGCAGAATCCGCTACCTGGTGTTCAAACACATCCTCAGCCGTTGCCTTATTCGGAAATCGATGACGATTATAGACTGTGTCCTGCACCAAAGTCACAAGCGCTGAAACTTGATCGCCATGTAAGCAACTATTTAGCAGCAGTAATGGAGTCTAGTTTAACTAAGACAGCGCTCTTTAAAATGTTTTATTTGTTTTAGCTTGTGATTCCTGATGTAATGACCTGGCGTAAGTTTCCATGTCATAGTCTGTTGGTGATGACATGCCCAAGTTTGTCAAACGCGTATTTACCACGATGGTATGTGCCTACTCTCAATCTTCTCCGTCTACTTTACTGAAAGAGTTTGCCTCAAGCAGATTTGAATCTAGATGCAACATTTTGAATAGGCTGGTTGCCAGATCATGGGAAGGACTTAGGTTCATAGCATGGAGAATTTCCCTTAGATTTAGCGTGCAGACACATTTTACGGCTATACTTTTTTAGGAAGGAATTTTTCGAATTATTCGCACAGATTCTTTTTGTTCATGATACTGAATTCACAGACCATTCTTATATCCTTATGAACTCCGTGCCAAGAATTTTATACTTAATTCACAGACTTTTCTTGTATCCTTACCAACTCCGTACCAAACCCTAGCTGGATTTCAACGATGTATGAAGTATCTAAAGTTTCTTTGAGTTTTGTCATTATGAAGTGATCACTTTGTCGTCGAGCGTCGGTGTCCATTTTGTTCTCTTCCTTTTCAGGACTGATCCTTTCGATAAAGAATTATGGACTGTAAACATTCCGCCGTTGCTTACGTCATTACCTGAAGATGACGTAATGGAAGATACTAACGAGTATGTTTCGTTTTTAAAGTCCCTGCGATGAAGTAGAATTTTATTGAAATAGTGTGTATTTCTCGATAGAAATGCACTCCTTTGCAGTGGATTTTCAACAAATTTGCCCACTGTGTTAGGATTTGCGATGCGTTTAAGAGACAAAGTTATGCCGACGATGAGCGGCACTTCCATTTGACATGTGTACACTTATGTATGTAAGCCAGTTTTCCACAAAGCGGAATAATCCTCGTGGTTAATTTTTTGTCATATCATCACAAATTAAGGGATTTGGTTGGCTGGCGGAAATTTTGAATGTTAAACTTGAACTTGAGCGGACGCTATTGGTGGACTAACGAAACGCTAACCTCCACGCTGTAACAATATCCCACCTTGTAAAAAACTGGCTTAAGTGAATAAGTGGGACAAAATGTAAAGAAGAATGAAACTTAAAAATTGCTGAATGTTTAGAGTATTTTCAGGTCTTAAATTTTCTAAGTTCCTTTATCAAATCCATGATTTTAAACTTTTACACAATTAGGTTATTCCATACAGTTTCATAACACGGTTCGTTCTGGACAGACAACTTTGTCCCAACTCGTCCGTTAACTGTGGCCTGTTAACTTAAAGTTTGGATAAGTGGTTGCTTTTAAACTACCGTAATGCCTCGAATTAGTGCCCCCTCGTTCAAGCGCCCCCCTCGAATAAGCGCCCACCCTGTAGCTCCAGAAATTAAATAAGCGCCCGGGCTCTTATTCGAGGCATTACGGTAGTTGCTTCCAGGATAAGAGGCGCTAAATACAGTAAACTATCTTTAATTCGAACACACAAGGGACCGACAAAAAATGTTCGATTTAAGGAAAGTTCGAAATGTTTGATGAAAGGACCATGAAATTCGTTCGAATTCTGGAGATTCGAATTATAGGGATTCGAATTATAGACATTCGACTGTAGTTATCAGCAAGACGTAACAAAAGTCATTGCTTTGCCCTCACTGCTTTCTTATCGCGCAATTTTACAAAGTTTGCATTTTAAGTTGACGGGGAACGAAAATATAGTCCCAAGTTCCATTTGTCACAGTCGAGAATGCATTGTAGTGCAGGAATCTTTCTGATCTAATCACCGTTCATTATTTTCTTCGACAGAAGCGACAACTCTTATGTTCCCAATGTACCTACTATGGACATGGTCAGGGCAGAATTTGTGCTGGTGGATGACTTAACCCAAGATGGTGAACAAAGCAGCGAGAACAAGTACATCTTTCATATCTGTTAACTTCGTTTCACTCATAATTCTTTCAGCTTTTCAGTTCAAATTGTTAAAATTCAATGACAAGGCCAAAATATGACAAGTAGTGTGTGGTGAAGGGATGATAAAATAAATTAACAAGTGTCACGTGATACAAAACAAACAGTATAGCTGCTAACTTAACCATGTACCATTCTCGAAACCACCTTTTTCAGATTCTTTATTCCAATTCGATTTTCTAAATCGGGAATTATCATTAACGATTTGTACTGCTAGCAAATTTTCGATAGCATTGAAAATTGCTGTTCGTGCAAATTTATATACAAGTTGGAGAACTTTCGAAGATTGGTCCCAATTTGACCCGCGTTTCCCAATATTGGTCAAGTCTGACGGAATTTAGAATTTCATGTTCTGTCATCGTTTTCGCTATATCATACTCCACAATGTAGAGCCACACATGTTTTTTTTATCTCTATAACGTCAAACCACAACAACAATGTCATTTTCTCCGATAGTGGTAGTAACGCAAGGGTGTTTTAATACGGTATTTTCGCGCCACTGCTATATGCCGTAGTAAGTCAAAATAGCGGAGTATTTACAAAAGACTTCAACACTTCTAAACAGTAATTCGAATAAAGTTTATGTAACATACTTAATTTCTGTGATTTTGAAAAAAGGCCGTGCAGCTTTCAGGTGTTAAAATTGGAAGAGGGAGGAAAAAGGGCGTATTCATGGCGTCCAATTAGTCTTTGATTTTTATATTTAGTTGCAGCCTGTCGCCTGCTCTAGCAGCTGAATGTCGTCCTCAAGAAAATATCAACATAATTACCAAGTGTGTTAAATTGTTGTTTTTTTTTTTCTACTACCCACATTCTTTGCTACTGTCTTTTACGTGGTAATTTTGTTTTTTTCAGAGAAAAATTAGCGTGCGATCTCGATGTAAGCATTCGTAAAAGTCAAAATGTTCTCGGCGAAAAAATCGAATCTCGTGTTCGTTCGATTCAAGAAGAATGGAAATTGTCTTGATGTTTCTTCTTGTTGCGTCTATTTTTTATTATTATTATTATTTTCTCTAGCTATGTTTTTGTTTTCATATGTACATAATATTATTTAATGAAATAAACAACTGCCAAGTGTAGATGGAGCCTTTGGATGTTTTAATTTTTTGAATTTTATATAATACCGAATGCTTGGAATAAATGCTCCCTTTCATGAGAATTTTTTTTTTTTTTTCACCTTTTTTATCTTTCTTTAATGAACCAAATTATATTTTGTGATCGTATTCGTTTTGTTTTTGGTATTTTTTTGTCAAAGGTTAGTTTCTCAAAACCAATATAAAACCATCTGTGAAGAGTTTGACGAGATATTTCTTGATTGGTTCGGACTATGGAGCACTGATATATGTTGAAAACAGCATATCCCATCATCACGGTACAGTCCACTGCCAACTAGCTCGCAAAGTTCAGGCCCATCGAAGCTTCCCGCGGTTACGTCAAAGCTTCCCATGGTTACGTCGAAGGTTCCCATGGTTACGTCAAAGCTTCCCATGGTTACGTCGAAGCTTCCCATGGTTACGGCAAAGCTTCCCATGGTTACGTTGAAGTTTGAGTGTCCTTTGGAAACAGAAGTGATTTTCTGAAATACATGATGATGTTTTTATCATTGTCTGAGATGTTTATGTGTCGTGTGGCTGAATCAGATAACGAGTCCTTTAGCGGTTGCTTTGAAGAAATAATTCTACTTGTTCTTCTTTATCGTATTAAACCAGCTGATGACTGATGTATTTTTGTTGGTTCTCTGACAGCTTTGTTGATGTTTTCAATATGATGGCTTTATACACTTTTTTTTATAAAACTTCAGTTTCAGACCTTGAAACCGTTTTTCTTTTCTCGAATTCAATGGATTTCACTGATATTGACATTTTTTCAAAGAACGCCTCAAATACCTTATTATCGGGGAAATTATCGGGGATAATTTCGCCGGGGGAAAGTCACGAAATTTTTGCTTCGTGACGAAAATTTTGAAAAAGTAAAATTTATAAGAAAGTATTAGTAAAATTTTGCAAGATGACGGAATTTTCCCCGACGAAAGTATCCCCGATAAAAGGTAAACACACGTGTAATAATGAAGGCTAAATTTAACACGTAATTAATCCGAATCTGCATCGAAAAAATAGAATTTCCGCCCAGAGGGCATTTAAAGGAAATTGAAAAATTGCTAGATGCTAGATTTTATCACAAATATTGCTTATTAAAATTTATAAAGGTTTTATTACGTAGCCGGGAGTGTTGAGTCATTGGATTTCTATCTGTAATGGTTGGTTTTTCCGGTCCTTGATTCGCGACTAATATTAGACGTGTAAGAAAAGAAAAAAAAATTGATCGGCCGTCAACAAAAATTCGCGCCAATATAACGACGAAGTGCTGTCTTCTTTTTTTTTTGCTGACAACAAAGTTTTTTTTCTTCATAGAAAGTTTTAGCGCACAATTTAGCTAGTTATGAAAACGAATCCATTCTTCTTAATATTCTCAGATGTATTAAAAAAAAAAGAATATATTAAAATTTAATAACATTCAATATTTTTAAGAGCAAAATAATTAAACCTTGTAAATATCAATTGGAAAGTAAACATAAGCTCAAATATTCCGCCATTTTTTAGAAATCTATGTGCTGTCATGGAAACGAAGTATTCGAAGGTTTTTTTTCTCAAAGGAAAAGAATTGAAAAGCAAAATCATATTTCATTAGCTATTGGAAAAATCTTTGTATTTCATATGTACTTCAGTCAATTAAAGTTTTTATTCTGACGAGAAAAAGACTGGTAAGGTTTACTTATTACGATCTTTTTAGATACAAAAATCAATCGAACTTAACGTCACGTGGTTTGTGTCATCAATGTTTTAGAAATAAACGAGGGTACAAGTCAGCACTCAGCCTATTATGATTTATCATGCATTACTTTCTTTTGAGTATTTTTACGAGGCCTGCTATATTTACTTTTCTTCGCATTTAAGCCTGATTTAAACCTGGCGATTACGACGATTACGACGATTGAAACTCAGTGTAATCTTCATGATCGTCGTAATCATCTTATGTGAACACTTTTGTAATTTCTTTCACGATATAGTCGTGTCCTGTGAATATTGCTATAAATGTTGACGAGATCAAGAATTTTGTACGAGATAGCTGGAAGTTCGAGATAACAAAAGTCAACTGTGTAATTTTCATCAAATGGTTGCCATGGATTCTTCCTTTACTTGACGTAAACGAGGTTGGCATGGCAAAATAAACTAAATCAACATATAGGCATGATTTGTCATAATATATAAATATAAACCTGAAATAAGCATTTTTCGTGTGCTATTCCTTTTCGGTGACTGGAAGAGAAAAACCTAATTCTCATTGCCAGAGAAAAACAACCTCGAACCCAATCTTCTTTGCTTTCCGTATTTCGAAAAGGATGGAAACCCTGGGTTGAAGAAGAACAAGTAGCTGCATATTTGATTTGCAAGATTGACTCAACATTTTGCGATATAGCCAATTTCAAATAACAATTCCTTTTTGAGTGTGCTTGACCAAAACGCCTCCAAGAAATGTGAAAATTTTTAATCAGTAAGGGCGGATACAAATAGACGCTTTTTTTTATAGATGTTTTTGTTCATTTAATAGAAATGAAATAGAAATAGAAATATAATAGACACCCCTTTACTTGGTTTTATACCTCCCCTCAAATTAAGAGAATTTCTTTTCTCGATTAAAAGGATTTGCAAAATTTCTAAATAATAGATCAGATAACTCTACACATAATCGATAAATGGAAGTATTCGTTTTTCTGAAAAAATTAAATCCACGCTTTAAATCCATCTTTATTTTCCCATATTTGGGAAATTTTTATTTCCAAATATTAGATAAAAAAAGTATGCAAATATTTTCAACAATGAATACTCATGTTCATATAGTTTTTCTGTGATTTGATATCGGTGAAGTATACACATCACCTACGATTCAACAGTCAGTAGGTTTTTGTGCTCTTTTAATATATAATCTTTATTGACATGTTTGTTTTTGTATTTGTTATTTCGGACACTTTTTTTGCAAGAATGCACTTTATATGGAAATTCAGGCTCGGAATGATTGAGAAGATAAACATAACTTTTAGTTCCTAATATAAAGCAGATTATAACAATCAAAATGGAAACTATATGAGTGCTGAAGACATATAAGGTGAAGAGGTCATTTTAAGGGACTAAGTCTTTAGTTCCCCAACATACTTTTTGCTAAATAAATTTTTTTTTGCTTGCATGTATCAGTTAACAAGAGAAAAGTTCCAATCAAATGATTATGGCTACTGTGATGTTTGAGGCTTATGTTTGTATAAAAATGTAGTTTTTGAAGTCAATGAATCTAAAAATGTGTTTTTTTTAGGTTGATGATCACGTTTAAGGCTTAACAACCCTTAACATGCGATCCTCTTAGAAGGTTAAATTTCGCTCAGCCACATTTATTTTCGGCCCCTCCACTTTTAAAAGGTGTCATCGGGTCTGTTAGTTAAACTAAGGCAAAGTCTTCTGTCTATTAAACATATGGCAAACATACATAATATTAATATTTCGTTTGGTGTTTAATAAACAATATGACCATCTTTAACTTCCATTCAAATCTTCCTTCAGTTTCCCCTGGTCTATTATTACTACAGCTATATAATTCATGCAACTAAGAATAAATATCTGCAGGTATCTGAGTCTTAAAATTGCAGAATTATTAAGAATATTCAAGGTGCACTCAAATTTTTAAACATTCTTACACTAAAAAGATTGCATGCTAAATTTGTGCATCTGTCTACGAATCCAATAGTCATGGCAGATTTTTGATAAGATTTTGGATGGCAATCCAACTTCAACGATATCACCGGACAACGCTAACAAAATATTCGTTGACATGGTCTGTACATTCATTTTGCCATCTATGGCACGCTGGACGAATTCATGTAGCGACATAGTTATTCCTATTGTGTATCTATTTTTACGAAACAGATTAATTGCATACATGAATTTTAGCTATTTATTACACAAATCCAATGTTTTGATTCGAAAGCCTTTGGAATGAGTCAGAGTGTTACGTCAAAGATCTGACAAATATGTCAATAACGGCGACCTGCTGTACAACCATAATAACGACAGAAATTTGAATAAAAATCTAATAATTAAGGTAGAATGGAAATAAGAATATGGATAGTAGCAGTAGTGGATTCTTAAAGAGAGCATCTGCCTTATGGAATATAATTGTTAGTTTCGCAAGTGATGTTATGGCTGGTTTGGTATAGGTTGGAACATTTTATTAGCCTTTGGGGAAAAGTTGGAATGAAATGAAAATGACATTGAATGATGATATGTCTCCTCAAGCCTTCAAATTTTTTTAGTGACTGAAAACGTACGACTTATGATATGTTTCACAATATTGTTCAGTGTATAAATAAGCCTAATAATTTCTTCACATTCAAATAAAATCTTAAACATAATTAAAGGGCTACTACTTCTCAAACGCACAAGACTTTTGCACGAAGCCTTCGATAGTAATGAACAATTTGTCAGATGTAAACAAAAGTTTCTTATGCTTACGTCTGCATATGTTTTTGGACTACTCTGTTTTTAAAGAGATCATTTAGACAACATCTGCCGCAATTCCGTTTCTCATTGCAAATCCATTAATGACGTCACTCGTGGACCTAATTTCAATAATATTGAAATCATAGATCGGAAAGGATTTACAACATTCTGAAAAACTTGAAAGATTTTCTCTTTTCAAATTCTCTATTGTTTTCTTTGTTATGTAAGAACACGTTACCACGGCAACCTGGCGCCCCTTGTAAAATAATTTCCCAATGTTAAATGTTCATGGCGATTGAGTCTTTTAAGACGGTTAAGTATGCCAATAAAGAAATAGCAACGTGTAATAATGTGAATATAGATTTTCTTTTCTTTAACCAAAAGCTTGAAACACAACAGAAGGACGAGCAATTTCTTTTCAATATTCACAGAGATTATCACCTAATCGAGTTGCAACAATTGCCTCTTTTCTTAGATTTGAGTTTCCAAAGGTTTTTGTACGAACAAAAAAAAACCCGTTTCCAATCTGATTTTGATCGGTAAAATGGCAAACTGTTTTGAAAGGTTATCACTATCTGAAGGTAAAAAGGGGATCGTACCTTTTAGTAGTTTAGAGGAGTTCTACTTCACTTGACATCTTTAGCAATTCACTGAGACAAATCTTTAAAAATGGAAAGAAGATGGAAGAATAAAAAGAATAATACAATTCGACACCATCACAACGCAATGGATAGATGTAAACAAAACTTCCGAGTGAGAGGTTATATGTTTTTGGTTTAAATACACAAATTTTCTTGGTTATCCAATTTTTGTCTCTGTTTTCTTTTTCGCTTTATTTATGACATGTTTATTGCCAATATTTACATTCTTTACTCGATAGCCCACCCAGAAAAGATTCTCATTTCTCAATTTCTAAATACGTTTTTCTTAAGAGGCCTCTATGATTTCTATCAGAGTCTTGTATGTAAAATTTTAATGTATTCGAATATTCCCTATAATTACAACTCCTTGATTATTTTCACATTATGCGTTTGTTATGTAAACCTCGTTAAATTTGTTTGGGTCAGTGCGAGCACATGATTTTAAGAAGCTTTTCACTGGTTTAGCTGGCATGAAATTGGTACAACGAGACTTAGACATGACATCCTCGGTGTTATGACGTTTTGCGTAACTTCTCACATTGATCCGTGTTGAATTTTTTGCTGTTTTTATTTCTTGTGCTTTATGGTCGTCTTTTAGAAATAAACCTACAATAGTTACAAGCAGATTGATTTGCATAGAAACGAGGTTAGACATGATAACCCGACCACAATGCAGGATTTAAACAGAACTTCGGGAAAGATTTATTGCATCTAGATGGTTTGAGTGTATATGTCAATATGGCATAAGAAGGTTCAGTTATAATAAGAAATCACTAGAAGCCACCCATGTATCTTATCACATGTTTTCTCTCTGATTCTTTGTCTTTAGAAATATTTCCACTATCTATAAGGCGTACACGTCCTTTGAATGGACAAAACTTTTGGTCCCGTAGGTATTCCCTTTTTTCAAAATTTTACCTGCTACGTGTTTTGTTTTGTCTGCATTTTCAATGATTTAATCAAAACATACATAATTAAACTAGGGTATAGATAGTTTAAAGTAGAATATCTTCTTACATCAAATAAAATTAAAATTCCAAAACACCCACCGAAAGAAATTAAGACCTTAATGCTCGTGTGCAGATATAAGTTCATATCGTTTTAATGGAAGATAAGTCAAATTCTAAGCCAACATCGCTAGCTTTTCTGCCTAATAGCAATGTGCTATTTTTAAAGATCTTATTTGAAGAACAGAAGAACTGCTTTACTTTTTAAAAACATTCTTGGTTATCAAAGATAAATTGATCCAAATGGGCAAATTTGTTAAAAATCTCTGCGATGAAGAGAATTTCTATAGAAATATACACATTATTTCAATAAAAATGATCTTCGTCGCAGTGACTTTTTGCCAATTTTGCCGACTGGGATAGCACTGGTTTTAATTTAACTTTCTTCTTTCTTCATTGGAAGCGTTGTACAAACATGGAGATTGTTATTTTCCTAAAGATGGACATGCAGGTGATGAAAAAAAAAAAAAAAATGAGACAGGCTTTTTGCAATAAAAATATCACTAGTTGAGAACATTCTTTGAGATAAATTTATATGCAAGTTGCTGATACAGTAAGTTTTATTTGATGCAAATTACAAAGTTTCGTAATTGTTTGATTCTAGTTATTGCGATACAACTTTAAACTTTGAGATGATGCTTCTAGATTTATCTGTCGAACAATTTTTATTGTAACTAGAGTGATTTCTAGATGATTTTCATTATGTACAATACACTTTGAGGCAACGCCATATTCACATATACTGGTGCTGTTAATAATTTCTCGCATGTCGATGCAGTGGACCTTCCCGAATTTAGCTATATTTAAAAGCTGCATTATGGTATTGTTACCGTCTAATTTGATTTTAATTATTATATATTTGACTTTCTCTTCTAAAAGATCCAAGAGATTACCATAAAACACAACAAGAAATGAAAAAAGCAAATAATTCAACATGAATCACTATATGAGAGGCTAAGTAAAAAGTAGCATTAGACCGAGTTATCGTGCCAAAATTTCTTGCCAGCTAAACCCCATCATTTAAAAGCTTCTTAAAATCGTGTACTCTCGCTGACCCAAACAAATTTAACAAGATCTACACAACAAAACTAAAATGGTTAGAAATTGGAAGGGAAACTGGGTGGTAGATTCAAACAAATAGTCTCTAAATTACAAAAACGTTTCTTTAACATGTTTTCATTAATAAATAAAAATGAAATATTTACGTAACCTAGACAAAGCTCACGTGAACATGTGCGTGTATCTGGTTTAGAAATTTGAGAATTCTTTTTTTTTCATAACGTTGGCAGTTCTTACGTAAAGCATTATATACAAGTAGAAATCACAAACGCAATGGTTAATGCAAATTAATTACATCAAATTATTTATAATCAAGATATTCTTTCGCTCGGTTTGACATATCGTTACGTCGTTACGTAACACCTCCTCACTTTCGTTTTCCCAAGACAAAGTTTGAAAGAGAGAGGGAATTGGGATCCCAATGGAACAATAAATAAGGAATAATACAGTTATCTTAAGAGAAAAAAATCCATCATTTTTTTCCAGAGTTGCTTGAGCTATTTATTTTAGATCTCTCATTGCACCTGTCCTGGGTTACTTTCAGTAAAAAAACAAAGTTGAGAAATTATCAAGCAGCTTTTTTTCTATTTACTTTATACTAAAAACAAACAATACTAGTATCTATTGATATAACTGTTCAGTCAACGAACCTCGTGCAGCGCTAGTGAAACAAACACTTGGAGATCTCTTACACAGGTGGATTTGATTGTTTGTTCAGGGAATTGCTAGAAAAATATCGATCTGAATTGTACTTAATATTTTAAAGTAAATTTTACAATTTTCGTGTCCCCAAATGCAGTGGTATTTTTGAATCGAGCATAAATAACACTATTGCATCTCTGTTTCCTAAGCAAACGCCATGTTTTTGCAAGGTTCTTAAACTGACGGTAAAATTAATGCGAATTGTTGTTGTTGTTGTTGTTGTTGTTGTTGTTGTTGTCGTTATTGATCTTGATGGTGTTGGTTTTAGAATGACCTTTAATTGTATACATATTCCCAAACAAGATGAAATTTGAAACAGATGTGTTGTAAAGAAATTTCTTTTTCTTCGCTTGACAAAAAACAAGACGGGTATACACAATGGACGTGATTATCCTATTCATTCTAAACCATTATGCCGCTCCTCGAGCCGAAATCGATCATTCATTCCGTTTTCTCTTAAGAAATGAAAATTTAATTTAACATTCTGTTTCTTGTATATCATCTTGCTTTGCGAGAATCCTTTCCAATTTATACATAATTTATTTCGATATTAGTTGGATGTTTCCATCGTTTTGCAGTTGATTTACAACGAATTTTCATGTGAAAGAAATTCTATAAATAGTGCAAAAGACAAGACAAGCGGTTTGACCATTGATCAAAAGAATTGAAATTGTTTCTCGATTTATAAGCAAAAGGAAAGTCAACGTAGAAATTCAATTATGATAAGCAGAAACCTAAAAGCTGACGAAGAAATGGAATTTGTTCAGGAATTGTTTCATCTAAGTTGACATTTTATGTTTTTCTTCAGTTTAGGAATCTTTGAAACTAAAAAAAAATCTTCATAGATACAGGATCTGGCATCCATGGACTCTAACGGATCGACATTAAAGAACATCACGAAAGACGGTGGCTCGGAAATCATATCACTCGGCTCAACTGAAGTCATCGCCATAAGTCAGCTTAGCATTGTTTTTTTATTTGGCACGTTCGGCAATTTACTCGTTATTTACGTATTTGCCTGGAAGAAACGTCGTAAACGAAAACGCTTCGATTGTTTATTGTTGCTGCTCGGAATTACCGACTTATTGGCGAGTCTTATCGTTCCCGTGTTGTTTATGTATGGTACGGTGACTCAGTTCAAGCAATGGCATTTCGGTTACTTCGGCTGCAAGTTATTTACAAGCCTGTTTCCGGTAACCGTAACAATATCACAAGGCATTCTAGTTTTGATCTCCTTCGAACGCTACAAGTCTATTGTGGACCCTCTCAGCGAAAAGTTGAGTCAAAGATTTATCATCTTTTGGATGTTGGTCACTATTGTTATCGCGTTGCTATTGGTTTCTCCGTTTACTTATGCACTTGAACTGGTGTCAGATCCAGCGTATGGGATCAATACGTGCATCCCATCCAGTGGACGGTTCATTATACTTTATATTTATTCTTTGGGACTTTTCTTTCGTGACTTTTCTGCTACCTGTGGCATGATCGTGTTCGGAACGCTGTCAGCGAAAGCTCTCAATAAGAAAACATTCTTATCTGGTGCAAAAAGCACACAAAGACGGCTCGCAAATGCCGCAAAAGCTAGAAAGATGCTTCTGGTCGTTGTATGCGTGTTTTGTATATGTGTGTTGCCAGTTGATATATTTCAAGTGACGCTGTACACATTGATCCAAGCAAATGTGACATACAGCCGAAAGGTGTATTTTATCATATTGAACTGCAATACGTTTTTGACCATCCTACAGATTGCAAACAGTGCCACAAACATCATTATCTATTCAAAAATGCATAAAGATTTTACTCGAAATCTGTTCGCTTGTGCGCGACGTGGTAACCAATTCATGCGTGTATCGATAAGTCGAATGGCGTTTCGAGAGACTCGATCAGACAGCTTGACGTCGTTTTCGATTGCAGATAACACGACTGAAAGCGATAAATTACCCGACTGGTGTGACTACAGCACGACCCAATCGAAATACTCGCAAAAATACAGTATTGTGTCTTTTAGTCAAAGAAGTGACAGAAAAAAAAATTAACATAAATTAACATAAATTAATATAAATTAACATGTTGAAATATCTTCAGGTTCACATGTAAAAAAAATATATTCACTTTTCTTGAAATATTGAAATTCGAGAAAACCATATTTTTTTGCAAAGGGTTTTTTTTCAAGTGGAGTTTTCACTGTTCTCCCCCCTGAACGGATTGATCCACTTCCTGTTAAGTAGTCCGTTCTTAGTTTTGTTTAAATTTTCCAAATTGTTACGATCCAATCGTCAAATCATAACATCAAAACGAGGTAGACTAAGAGTTTGACAAATTACTGGCGTTTGAGAAAAAAAACCCACAAAATCTTTTAGTCCTTGAAGTCGTTTATTTTTGTCAGAAAGAACGAGATCAGAGGTAATAATATTCTCGCTTATTCAAACAGAAGAAACAAAGTATCGACTGCAAACTATCGAATCTATCGAGACTAACAATGATCACGATTTGGTATAAATACAGTAGACTTTATTTAAAACAAAATCTTTCGAATAACGGAGAATTTGAGTTATAGAGAGTGATATTGCTAGGTTTTAGCTTGAAGGGACTCACCAATTTAGTTCGAGTTATGGAGAGTTCGGAGTAATGGAAAGTCGAGTTATAGAGAGAGTCCACTGAATTAACCAACTGTTCATATCGAGCAACATTTGGTTATGGTTGACAGTGCGTAGGTAGCCAGCAATGTATTTTGTAATAACAATTCATTTGGCTCTAGAAATTTCTTTTCAGTAAATAAAGTCTCAATTTCTTTTATTTTTCTATTTGAGAGAACATTGCACAATGTTACCAAGTTTTTAATATTTAATTTCAATATTTTAGTTTAATTTCGTCCGACGAACTGTTGTGAAAGTCTTACGTAACATACTCCCCTTCAATTACAGGGGAGTAAAGTAAAGGCTTTGTCACAACCTCGGACCCAGACTTTCTTGTTTGACATACAGACGGCGAAGGCAAGAAAATTGGGCTTACAGATTGCGGGTTTTTTTTGGTATTCATAAAAGCTGCTCGTTCTAAATAGCCATAGTTTGATAACAGAATAGCACTGATAAAAATCCACCTCAAAGTACAGCAAAGTAAGCCGCGTGTTCTCAATACATTAGCGTTAAGGTGTCTAGGAGAAAATACATTTTAGAATTTTATTAAAATTTCATGTAGCAACATTGAAGCTAAGTATCCAAGCGACAGAAGCTATCGATAAATTGTTTTTGCGACGAACAAATAATCTGTTGTGAACACCTTTTGTGTGTTATGTCCATTTGATAAGAACAAGAATTCATTCATGAAAATAAATTCTTTTCGATTCATAAGGATGGACAGTGAAGACGAACTCTTGTGTGTTTTCGTTGCATCTTCAGTTGATAGAAAATAAATGGAATGAAATAAAGAAAGTAAAACAAGCGAAATTTTCGGTTCCACAAATTTATCGAGAAAGAGAAGAATATCACGAGTGTGATCACTTGGGGCGGTAACTTAGTGGTTAGAGCAACCGCCCTGCAAACGAGAGGTCATCGATGTTTTCGCATCTTCGAAGTTCCAGTTCAAGATCGTCGTGTGTTAATTTTTGAAAATGGAAACATTTTCAATTCCTATCGCAAAAAATATGCGACAGAAATTAACGATAAGCAGGTGTTTTTGATTCCAAAAGTATGTCCACTATTTTTTTTTTTTTTTAAATAGATAATCATTTGCGACATCGACATAGTGGACACTTAGTTTTATTGGAAAAAAGAAAAGAAAACTGCTCTTTCTTGAATATCGTTGATGAATTAACCTGGAAAAATGTTATCATTTCGTTAAGAAAGTGAATTGTTTTTAATCGTGATCTATATGTCGACTTACACGATGGAACTACTGAGTCGTTTAAATAGACGCCCATATTACGATGCACGCCCATATTATGGTACAAACCCATATTACGATACACACCCATATTATGATACACGCCCATATTATGATACACGCCCATATTATGATACACGCCCATATTATGATACACGCCCACATTCTAGTATTCTCCTTCTTTAGAAAAGGTGCTTTAAATGGAGCAACATATTTTGTATGAAGGGGAAATGTTACAAACGTTTACTTCATTTAAGCGCCTGTCTCTTGATTTAAGCGCCGACTTTAAATTTAATAAACGCTCTTGACGTTTGATTGAGTAATTACGTTAACTGCATTCAATATTCTGTGTAAACGTCAACATCGCAAGACTCCAGGCAAAACAAAACAATCAAACTTTTAAAATAAATTACAGTTTTCCACACGAAACTTTTACAGCTTTCAGGAACGATTTCGAAAATAAGGATTTAACGGGAGCTGCATGGTGGATTATCCACAGAAGAAGAAGGACCATTATCATCGTATCGTTTTCGTGTTTCAAGCAACATACTGGTGTTTGGTTTCTGGGTAATAAAAACCTTCTTTTCTATCAGAAAAGTCCATTTGAAATATCAATGCTTTTTTTTTGCTCCAAGATCGGTAGAAGTTCTTTACTTCCGTTTCCATGGCGTCCTGCAATTCAAAACATTGCCTTCTGAGTAATTCCTCTTTGGTTTTCTCCTTGATTTTGTGGTCAGGTAGTTCTGAAAGGCAAAATTGATTGAATAAATAAATATATAAACAAAATAAATGAACAAAGAATATTAAATAAACGCAATAATACCCCCGTCGTTATATCAGGTTTTCAATGAAATGAAATGAAATTTCTGTTATGGTAAGGGGGATTTCATTAACCCCGTAATTCGGTCCATGTTAAAGAATTCCCCATAACGGTTATACTACTAACGTTACATAAGATAGTAAGGAGATAACTGAATATTACGGTAACGGCCAAATACGTGTTACCGAATTAATGGCCGAGATAAAAGTAGATCAGCTAAGTACCAGTACATTATCAACGCAAGATACAACCTCGTCCCCAGGGTCGTTTGTTAATGTAACATACCTATGTAGTATAACTATGTGACATACGGAAGTATATGAGGATGACAAAAAGACAAGCGGCCTTGGGTACAAAGTTGGATAAGTGGGATTAGTATCGCTTATTCATAAAAGTTTCTCCATGGGAAAACTATAGGGGAATCACAGGGTGTCCATAAAACCACTTTATGTATGTTTTTGGCGAGCTTTTTTACTTTTGACTCTTTAAGTAACAAAAATCATTGGTTCATTTTACTCAGCTCATTATGGAGTAATGGATCGGTGATCACACAACTGCATATCCAGCAATGCAGAAGAAATGACTTAATGTTATGTAAATTTAACAAGGTTTTCACCGTGGCGTCTTATTGAACTCAAGTTGGCAAAGGAGCCGTATGTTTATATCTCCTTAAGAAGTGATGCAAGACCAAACATACGTCATCAAATCCATCAAATTCGGAGTTTTTCATAGTTATTAATTTTGACTATCTTTTATATAGCATGCAATGTACAATAATGCACCGTGAAAACGTGGAACTGTAACAATGTACCTTTTCCTGTGTATTTGCATTTCCATTTGAAAATTAACTGTGCAATAGCCAAGATGAAAAATATACCCAAAATTCCTGTACATACTCCGATTAGCTGCAGGAACCAATTACTGTTTGGATCAAAGATGTCACGTGATTTCTCATGCATGGTAGACTTCTTGGGAAGCTAAGAAGAAGAAAAGTCATCGAACTCAATGAGTAAAAAATCACTGCGATGAAGAGTATTTTCATTGAAGTAGTGTGCGTATTTACGTGTCTTTCTATAGAAATGTACTCTGCCGCAGAGATTTTTAAAAATATTTTGTCCACTGGTAAATTTATACAGCGGAATCTTTTTAACGCTACAGTCGAGTGCCGATAAATCAAGAGCGGGGAAAACGAGAATCTATTTTTATATGTGACGTAAAAAGCGTGAAAAAAACCCAACAAATCACTCCAAAACATTTTGGAAGATATTTTAAGAGTTTTTTGAATTTCACAAGTTTGAGATATGCAGCGCTAAGGACTACTTTTGGTACCACTTCGTAATAGGTGAATAATTGAATTGACTTTACCTTTATTTGTTCTAACTATATTTTCTACTCACGCTTTTAAAGGAAGTGCGAAGTGGTAAGACATTTAGAAGAGTTTATTTTCATTTTTTTAGTTATCGTTACCATAATCTCACGATAATAATTCTTTCATTTCAAACAATCTTTTTGTTGTTCATCTTTCGAAGTGTATGCGTATAAAGGTATGATGTACACAATAAAACGAAATGTTTCACAATTGAGGTCAATTTTTAGTCCAATGTAGGTCATTTTTTTTGTCCTATGTAGGTCATTTTTGTTTGTCCTATGTAGGTCATTTTTGTTTGTCCTTTAAAGGAATTTACAGCCAAAATTCGATGCGGCAATGTTTCATGTATGGTTAACAAATGTGTATGTGACGACCTTAGACTGCTCAACTGAATAGTATTTTCCTTTCTATCTCTTCTAATGTATTTACTAATAAGACACCTTCAAGCTCTAACTTAAGATGCTTTCCAACAAAATTATAAAATTATGAAGCAAAATATACCCAAACTTTAAGCGCAAGTCATAATTCGGTATAGTGCCGAGAATGGTTAAGTACAGTGTGATCAGTAGCAAATGTTTTCACTTATTAGCAGCGAGAATGTAGCGGTTAGTAACTCCAAGTGCAATCAATGCAACCCGTTCTCGAGTCTCAGTAATGCCATATTTCGATACTGCGTAAAGCAGTATATCACCTCATTAGAAACCAACGACTGACTGCACATTGGCCTTCGTGCAAGTTATCGCATTGCTATATATTGCTATATCTCTTGCGGTAAGTCAACTACTAGTTGCTACCTGAGAGGTGAATGAGCCAACCTTTTTGGATGGAATTCCAGGAGCTCTAAAGTTTCAGTTACTTACTTACATAACAGCACAGTGTTTGTTGAGAATTGGGACAGTTAATGCAAAATGGCGCAATTTTATTACGGTGTCAGGACAATCCCACCCTTGAAAATTGCCCCCTCTGGATGATTGCCCCCAGCAAATTTCTAAAATTATTAAAATATCGCATCGCTTACAATATCATTTACATACCTTCAAATTTTGAATAGTTTTTCCAACGACATCGATGATGAAATCCGTTTCCAAGCTTATATATCGTCTCATGCAGCGCTCAAGCCTCGATTTGGAATATTCTTCAGATAACATTATGCCATACGAAAACCTATGTTCCAATACCTCAGCAACTTTTATCTTCTGGTTTGTCGAATAGAATTCTGGGTAGTAGCCTGCGACATATGCATCCAGCAAAGCCCCGTTTATTTGTGCGTCACTGCTTAGCTTGTTGTATAACGTAGTCACATTTGCAACTTCTAAGTAAAAAAAAATCATCTGTTCGAGAGATCATTTACACTCCATCTTCGATGTTCCTTTTAATTCTATTTTCAGTCTTCTGTGTCTTTCAGATTAAACTGTCGACAATCTATGTTTATTACTTTTTGATCAAGATTAACACCCAGAATATTGCGCCCCTTGTTTTCGCTTTCATGCACCCACATTCAACTATGAACATAATAGACCAATATAACAACTTTGGTAAACGAACCTGTGATATTGACGTTGATCGAATTCGAGTAAACCTTTTCCTCAGTGTTTGATAACACAACAACCTGGCAATTATGAAAAAACGGGAATAATTTTCCTTCATTTTAATAAACACGAAAAAAGATGTGAAAATCTTACAACAGTATATATTGAAACCACCAAGCCATTACGAGCTCACAATCAAATTCTTTCCTGATACACACGATGAAAGCTTACCAAGAAAAAACAAATACAGCCGGCTATGGCAGCAGTGGCATTTTGTAAGACTCCTTTGATAGTCTTTATAGTCTCCCTTGCACTTGAATACAGTGCTGGAAAAAATAATCTTAAAAATCATAGACGAAGAAAATGACGAAAAAACCCTAAAGCCCCTGACAAGTAATTCCGCAACCTCGTACCCAGGGTTTCTTGCCTTTTCGATATACGGACGGCGGCGAACGTATATCGAAAAGGCAAGAAACCCTGGGTACGAGGTTGGTAATCCCGAGCACTTTGCTGCTAAAGTGATTCAGAAATGTCAAAGCATTTGAAGGCTCTTTTGACTTTTAAATGAATGAATGAATGCAATCAGAAATATCAATAAAAATAACTCATCAAAATCTTACGTTTTCCCCTTTGAGGATGCCCCCAGCTGTCATTGCATAAGATGTAAAATGTGCGGTCACACCTCCTTGAAAAACCGCTATCGTCACCAAACCCATCGTTACCCATAAACACGAAAATATTCGCGCCATTATAGATTTTGGTGCACGATCACCATAACTAGACAGCAAAATAAGCCACTTGACCTCTCCTAATGTATTACCACCCAGTGGGAAAAATCTCCAAAAGTCACTGCAATGAAGAGCATTTTTTTTTAAATACGTACGTATTTTTCTATAGAAATGCACTCCTTCGCAGTGATTTTTCCCAATGGTAGTACTTTTTGCAGCTAACTCAAAATTATAGGATCCTTAGTCGAAAAGAACCCATGTAATTTTCTTACCCAACAGTTGTTATAGATACCATTGCCCACCAAAACCCTTTCCACGATCCTTTAAAGAAGCTGACTGGAAATTCGTTGGGATTTCTGTAGCAATCCTATGAATAATTTTAAAGGTAATCCTTCGTTTTGTTACACACGATCAAGGTGTTCATGCGGAGTTTTCACTACTTCGGAGAGAAATCTCCCCATTATTTGAATATAGCTACGCAATATGATAAGTTTCACAGGTCTGCATTTTATGTCTATAAAGTTTTTTATACCTACAATGAAACTTTGATTTTGTTAAGGAGATCAAAGTATAATTTGAGGTGATTTTTCGTCAGTTCGAAAAATTTTACTTCGGGTGAAGTGAACTTTTTTTAGTGTATATATTGAGCTAGGCAAAAGAATGGAGTATTATGCTCTAGTCTGCAACGGTACTAAAAAATTCAACGAGTCGGCAGTTATTTGAGGTGTCGCTTTAACACAAGCGTATAATGCCGTATTTCCTCGAAAATAAGGCCTGAAAAAAGAAGTTTAGCCTTGGAAACCTCATTTTTAATTATCGCTGAAGTCTGTCTGAATTTTCAATCTTGTTTCTTGATGGTTTTTTTCAGCAATTCCAAAGTGTTTTGCAAATGTTGTGAAACTTGATATTGTTTACATGTTTCCAAGACTTCAACAACATTTTGGGAGGTGTTTTTCAATTTGATACGATATACACTTTGATACATTATAAAGTACTAGTGAAGTGAGACCAAACATTTGACCTATCAAAAACTCATAAAACGCACCACGCGATAATTTTCCCTGCGTCCAAAATGTTTTTTTTCAAGGGATGATACAACTCTGATGATAAAAGTTGTTTAAAGAACTCTTTTTACAGTTTTTGGAAATTCTGTTTCCTTTGGGCAGATATTTCGATTTAAAAATCATCAATGCAGCGCATAATTATTATATCATATGCATTGCATAAATAAGATTTTAAAAACGAAATATCTCAAAAACTGTAAATAATCATGACATAACTGAAAAGGGACTTGTTAAACATTTCGGACGCATGAATTCCGTTAACCTCTTGCATCATGATGTATTTATCGTAGGATAAGGAAAAGAAGAGAAAATCGAAAAAATAAGTTTCGAAAAACTCATTAATTTATTTCTTGAGCTAAGTGTCCACTTAGACAGAATAAGTTCTTCGCAAATTATTTTCGCAAAAAAAAAAAGATTCCTGCTCAAGTGGGCACACATTTGCGAGAGTAATCACCTGTTATTCTCCAAAAACAGTCGCCTATTTTTTTGCGAAATGAATTGAAAATGGTTTCAATAAAAAAAATAAGTTATTCGCCAAAAATTCAAACTTCAAAGGAATAGCGAACAAACTATGACGGAAAGACAATCAACTTTGTAAATAGCTGGGTAATCGAGGCCCGTATTTAAATCTGCATATCTTATGAAAATATATCAGAACTTATGAAAATATATCAGAACACAAAAAGAAACGATAGTTCTCGCACATAAACTAATGACGTAAATGAAATTAAGTTTCAAAAGATCTTTTGTTGAAATCGTAATCCCTTGAAAGAAAAGACCGAAAGTGATTTAAAGTGTGTTGTAGTGTATATGTGTATGGTCTAAACGATCTAAACTGAAAGCATGGGTACGAAGACTTTGTTGGATAACTGAACAAGAAGGATTGGCCAAATGCGTTCGGAAATATCCTGACAAAACTTCCAAGCATTATAAGGATAGAACCATTGTCGAAAACGCATGGGCAAATTTCAAAGAGCTTGGAAATAAACACAGTAAATTTGTAAATTTGTTGTTGAACTCAAACTTTGTGTTTTCTTTTCTTTTCCTCGTGAGTATCAAAGCAAGAGCACATAACATTTCGTCCTCACTACCATGGTCGAAGTGTAAAAGAAAAGGTTTAAAAAAATAAGTCCATTTAAGTGGACACACTACAACAGGTGTTTGCGAAATATTTTTTGGCGACAGAAAAATTTGCGTTTCGCCTGTTTCGAGGAATTAATTCTGTCGCTTATTTTTTCCATTTTCTCTTTTTCCATTGATATAAAATTTTTAAGAATAAATTGGATATCTACTTTGAAAACTGCGGTAATATTTTTTTTCTCCAATTTTTTGATATTCACGCTGTATTTTTGCCTTGTGCGTATGGGCGTATCACAAAAGAAAATTATAAATGGCGAGAGAGATGGGGGGGGGGGGGGGGGGGGGGGGGGGGGGGGGGAGAGAACCGGCGCAGAGGTCGTCAGGTGTAAAAAAACGTGGTTGAAAATCTTCAGCTTTTGTAATAATGGTAACCCGACTTCGACGTAATCGTTAAGTCCTATGGCTAGCAGTATTGTTTCCGCATGTTTCTCGGCAATTAATAATAAACAAAAAAAAAGTATTTGTTGAGAAATTTCTTACTCTATATTTTTTTCTTTGTATAAGATTCCACATAACTAGCTACTCTGGCTGCTGAATATTGTCAACACGAAATCAAAAAGTATATCTGCTGCTCCTCCTCGACGTGGGTGGTGGGTGGCCCAGCAGATAGGGGAAGTGTGTTCCATTCATACGTTTTGTCATAGAATAGTGAGTTAAGTCGACGCCCAGTCACGCAGTCACAATAAGCTACATTGGAAAAATAACAATGTGCTTATTACTGCAGAACAGATCGTTCTCTATTTGTTCAGTAACATTGTTGATGTTTCGAAAATATTTATATACCTCATCTTGGCATTCATAATATGCTTTTGTGAGATACTTTGATAGATTTGACAATTGTTATTATAAAAAGGACTGAACTGAATGTGCTTAGGGGCTGACAGTAATTCCAAGAGCTCCTCCTGTTGTGAATTAAGAAAAATTATCATAATATCGTTTAAAATGAAATGAATGTTTGCTATATAATTGGCTAGTTGCAGTTCACTCCCAATGAACAAATGATGTCAAATTAACCGAAAGAATCATTGAAATATTAAAATATCTTTAGGGTTTATTTGCATTTCACTCTCGTAACGATATATTGAAATTATAATCTAATGATCCTTACAATTACATAGTGCTCATTCATCAGGAAAATTTCCTAAGCATGGAAATTTTGTAGAAGAATGTAAGTTTTGGTTTTTTAAAGTATTAATTATTATATATATATATATATATATATATGGATATTATTATATATATTATATTATTATATTATTATATTATATATATATATGTGACAGAAAATCATAACAAGTGAATTTCTGATAAATTTATTAGTGAATTACTGATTAGAAAACAATAGATTTAATCATAATTTGTTCGCTTTGTCAGTAATTTGTTCCTTGTAGTTCCTTAATTTGTTTGATGAATCAGTAAAATTATAATATATACTGATAAATAATCAGTAATTTATCAGAAATAATCAGTATTACTAGTTATAATGATTATACAGTGTGTTTCATAATGTTGGAAATTTTAAAGCTGTTTTTTTAAATGAATGTACCGAATTTCAAAAAAATTTTTACATTGATGGAAAGCCATTTTCAAGTTCTTTTGGCTAGTATATTTTTGTGAAAAATGAAAAAGTGGTTTTTGAAAAAGTAAGGAAAATGTCTTGGAAAAATGTAATTAAATTTTTAATGGTCAATTAAGATGTAAACATTATTTTCAAATTCGGTATATATATTCATTTAAAAAAGCAGCTTTAAAATTTCCGTTTCCAACATAAATTACTGATTATACTGATAAATTACTGATTAATTTATCAGTAATATCACTTCTTGTTATGATTTTCCCTCAAACTGTCACATTATATAATATATAATACGATGTGTTTATAAAACCTTGATATTTCAAATAATGATAGGCTACTGTATTGCATTGTTTCCACTGAAACACTAAGATTTGCCTTAAAATTTCTTTTGTCGTTTTGTTTTGTTTTGTTCTTTTGTTGCCACCTATTTCCATTATAAAGTTGTGTATAAAGTTATATGTAAGTTTTATAAACTTTATATATATATATATAAAAATTTGCTTAATTTTATATTCAGTCTTGACATATATAATATATTATATAATATTACGAAGACGAAGAGAATAATCTCGAAAGCTTGACATTCAAAATGTAGTTTTTTTGTATTTTTATATTTTCTATAACTACACCTGATGCTGTTTCTGATAAAATATATATAATATTATATATATATAATATATAAATAAATATAATTATGATATATTGACACTTGACAAAGATTTTTAATATATCGAAATATTGTGTAAATTTCTGTGTTTTTTTCCTTCTATATATATTATACACAACACATGTTTTACTGACTTTTTACCTTTTAATATATATAATATATAATATACTTACTACATTGATTGTTACATACATAAGGGATCGTCTCCAAAATATCAATTAAAAATTGCTTAATTTTATCGCTTATGATTTTTTTATTTAGCGATTGTAATGTTGTGCCTCTATTGTAGGAAAACTATTTTCTACAAGGCCTCTACGCTCACGCCAGGAAAAATGTAAGCATATAACAGGTTTTTGTTTTAAATTTTTACGATAGCTGCACAACAACTAAAACAAAAACCCTTTGGTACACTGCTATAAATTTTCAAGAAAAGGCATAATATAGCAATTTGTCTGACAACGCTTAGACATTTTATTGTAAAGTCTATTGAACTGTTATGGACCATTACGGAACCTATAAATTGAATTCTAATTTAATAAAGGAACTTAAATTTTACAAGTGAAATTTGGAAATGTTTCTAAACACAAGAAAAAATCTAATAGACATTTTATGCTGAATTTCCCTTTGTCCTTCAAACCACAAAAGGTGTTCTTATTTCGTGAAATCTTTTGGCATGAACACAATGTTGTTTGGTCTTTTATTTAGATACTTTCACACTTCAATTCTCATTTTTTACATATTTTTAGATTATCTATGAAATCAAATGCCATCATCGTAAAAAATTCTATTTACAACCCTACTCAATAAATTTTTCGATATCATATTTCACAGAGAAAGCACTGGCTTAAGATCCCATTCTATTCTAATACTCGTATCGATATGTTTTGGCAAGCTGATATTGAAGACAGCTGAGATCGTCGTAATTTTCATTGCGCCATTGATAATCGCTTTTATAATGATGTCTCTTAAATCAATGTGTTGCTAATGATCGAATTAAATTTTATCCGTTACATGAGATCATAAACAGAGCTTTCCCAAGAATAACGTCAGTAGAGTATTTTTCGTCTTTTTTTTGTGTTGGTAATTAACATGGAAGTTATATCTGTTTGCTTTGTAATCTCAGTATTTGTTGTCGTGCCAATTCTCCAACTCATGTCTTTAAAGAGCAACATTTCTGTTTTCAATGTTTTTTTCGTGTAAAAACAACATCTGCGGGAGAGAGTGTTTCGAGACGTGTACCGGGATAAAATGATTAACGTTATACGCCAATTGTTATTGTTTAAAAAGCAAGAAGCAAAGCTTGTTTTTTCAAAGTCGATTCGTGTGTTACGCAGATTTCTTTTAGCTGCTATTATCATGCAATAACATAAGGAGACGTGACTTCAAGATTTCCTTTGACATAAGAAACATCAGAGTATTTAAAACCGTCTGTTGACTCTTTTTTAGAAAGTGGAATATTTGTGTATGTTTTGAAAGCCGTTGACAAGACTAACAGTGTCGAAAACTCGATGGTATTTGAATGGATCTACCGCAATATGTTAGTATTCCGTTAGTTCTCGTCTGTTTTGTCGGAACGATTATTCTGCTCGGCGCGTTGTTGTACTGTTGTCGTTGGATGTGCGTCTCGAAATTCGTCGGTCAAGATGACTGGGACTCGGTTGACGGGGCTGAGCGACGAAAGAAGCGAACAAAACCGGTGCGAATGGTGAAAGTATTGTGGACATCTAATTTCGTCTCCTACCATAAACGTATGTGGATAAATTGGGCCCGAAATACTAGGTCTCCTAAACAAGCGGCTAGCTATGAACCCTACGACTTCTAAGGTAGCCAACCCGTGGCTGCTTCGAATAAGCTGTATTGGTGTTGGCCGAATCTGGTCGTATCGTTGACGGTGAGATGGTGGTCGTGCAGCCGAACACAAGGAAGTGTCTGGTGTGTACCCAGATGCCCATACCGTTCAAGTGCTATTTCTAGAATAAATTGGGACTGTCATTCTGCATCATTGGCACCATTGGTAATGTTTGGTAATATTGTTTTTCTGCGTTAAATTTTGATTGGAATTGCCATGGCAACGAAGACTTTTCGTCATTAACTTTTGACTATATTTTCGTATGCACGGTCATAGAATATGTTTTACATTGAACGAAGAAATATTTTAACTGTTAGCGAATGTGTTCGACTACAACGTTGTTGTGAATTCTATTCGTGATTTAGTTTTCTCAACTTCCGCTTTGTAATGTTAGTTTATTTTTCAAAACTGTTGTCGAAACTGTTGTTAGTAAAGAAATGATGGAATTAACGGTGTCATGGTGTTTGTTATAATGAGAGTGTAAAGCCCGATCTACACTGCGCTAACGAATAAGGCTGATTTGATTTATTCGGGGACAGTTAAGTCTATTTCTTTACAACTTTGTGGCCAACGCTTTTTACTTTCTCGTTGAATGACTGATGATGGAGAGTCAAGAGACCTGGGTTCGAGGTTTAGTTTTTGTAGAGTTTTTTAACGTCTGGTTTTCAAGTTTGTGACGTTTACATGGTAGAAGGAAAAGTTAACCAGACCGGCACATTTGGTGGAAGGTCGCTGCGAAGGAGTGCATGCTTATAGAAATATACACAATTTCAATAATAGTGCTCTCCGTGGCAGTGATTTTTTTACCATTTTGGCCGCTGGGAATGTTGCTTTAAAGGCGTTAACATTTATGATAATCATTTTTATGATGTTACAAATCACCATTTATATTTATCTTTGAAACGAGGCAAAGCCGATTCTAACTGTCTGACGTTATTCATTAGAAGGTCTACTATGGGGACAGAAAGTTTCACGAGAAAAAAAAATCGCAAAATTGAGGGCATAAACTTTCGCCCCGCAAATTTCGTAACAAAACTTTCGTGATCGAGAAAGAAAAGTTAAAATTTTCACGTGAAAAAACTTTTGTGACTGAAAAAAAGTTAAGAGGGAAAACACAATGTTCTATTCATTATCATTAATATTCATTATCATTATTATATTCATTATCAGTAACAATTTTTAGTGACGCTTTGACACAGTCACGGAAACAATTTACAAGGTTTTATAGCACAAGAGACTAAAGATTGGGGCGACTAAGGAGTAGCAGCGCAAAACAAATTAAAGAAACGAAAAAAAAATTTGATGGAAATAGCTTTCGCGAGAATTTTCTGTAATTTCATGGAGCAGAAAGTTCTGCGAATTTTGAATTTAGGATATGCCTTGGCAGAAACTTTTGCGAAAAAGGCCAAAAAAAACCCCCGTAAAAATGGCGAAGGCTTTTGCCCCTGCAGTATTTTTTAATAAAACAACTATGGTTTTAATCTTTTTGTAACTTACAATAGAGGAGGCGCATACACTTGTCGTCTCCATCCATATTTCTGTGCGAGAGAAGATCCATTCAGGGATATGGTAAAGGGTAGGAAAAATCTACCGCTCTGCATTTAGCTACGCTTTAACATACATTATATTGCATTGGTACAAGAAATTATATAGTGGAATCTCGTAAAAAACATTCCGAAAACACTTCTCCGCTTTATAGAAAATTCCACTGTACAGAGAGTTTTATACAGTCTGTTTTACAGAGGTGTCCCGTTTTGAGGTGTGTCCGCTTTATAAAGATTCCACTGTATTTTTCTAAGAATATCCTTACTTACCAAGGCCCATATGAAAATCCCTGCAATCATGGCATAGACGACAACAAAGCAAATGATGGGCCACGTCTTAGATACGGTATGTACTATCAAAGATGTTAAGGTCGATTGTATAGTGTTCTGAAAGTACACGATACCAGGCGATTCTACTAACGGGATGTACGGCTTTGAAGCTTTCGTGGTTTTAACATTGTGCCATAAAGGGGCAGCATGATTGAACGGTTTGCTGAAACGAGAAATGAAGTAGCTTCTAAGGAGTCAGCCCAATATATATAGTGTTAGACCATATCACTATTTATTGGCCAATATACACTGAGCAGGTCAATATTTAGTGAGAGCTAGTACACTGAGCAGGTCAATATTTAGTGAGAGCTAGGCGTGTTTGTATGATGATTTTATACTAAGCTTACTTTATAAGTAACTAAAAACTGAATTAGTAGAAAAAATGATTAACCATCAGAAACCAACCTCGTCCCCAGGGCTTTGTGCCTTTTTCGATATACGGATACCATATCGAAAAAGGCAAGAAGCCCTGCGGACGAGGTTGATCACAAACTGTAAAACCGTTAAATTGTGAGGCTGATAATATGCTTACAGCCAGTGTAGCAATAATGTAGTTGAAATATACTATTGTTTTTTTTATTCACTTACTGAAACTTAACCTCGTACCTAGGATTTCTTGCCTTGTTGATATACGGGAGAAGCATAAGAAACCCTGCGTACGAGGTTGACTGAAACACAATTGGCAAGAATAATTTGAGCTAAAATTAAATAGATAAAAACATTGGCTAGAAATATGAATACAAAATCCTTATTAAGCTCTGCGCTATTGTTCGGTTCAAGCTGAATGATTCTTAACTTTTGATGGAGTTCAGCCAACCTCGAGCCCAGGGTATCTTGCCTTTTAGAAGGAGGCAAAGTACATCAACAATACAATAGACCCTGGACTCGAGGTTGAGATTCCATGTAACTTTCACTTAAAAATGCACAGTTACGAAGATCTCGATAAAAAACTCAAATTGTAAAGTAAAAGAGTAGACAATATGCGATCAAAACATAATCTTTTATTACATATTTTCAATGTTCTTAGGCCTGGTTTACATTTGCCGCAGTTGTTGTGCATCTTTCAGCCGTAATCACTTTGCAACCTAACAAAATCTTAAAGGGATTCCTGCGTCCAAAATGATATACAAATATGACAGGGCGCAAAAAGTTGTTTAGCAAGTCTCTTTTAAGTATTTGATAATTATTTATAGTTTTTGAGATATTTCGTTTTTAAAATCTTATATTTCATTAATGCATATTTATGATGTAACAAGATAGTAGGTAGCACTTCTCATTGCAATAACTTTAGATACGATTAATATTACATCTTTATATATAAGTTACTATGAAGTAAGGGCTTCCACTCTGAGTTGATTGATGGAAGTTATACACACTAAAGGCTGAAATACACGATAAGTTTAATTGGACCGTTTAGTTGTAATATAAAAAAACTGATCGTGTAAACAGCAAAGACGTACAATTTTTTCTGGTTTTATAAGTTTTTTAAAAAGTTGGACATGTTCAACTTTGGCCAACTAGTTGGACGTTTTTTTCTATTGAATTTGAATTTAATTAACAAAAGCTCTATTGTGATGTTGTTTACCAGCCACGTGTTTGTGAAACATGTGTTGAGAGACTTGAGTATAGTGGTGAAAGCATACTTTTTGAAAATGGCTAGCAAAGCAGAAAAGGAAGAAAAAATAGAAAAATTCATCGAAGAATGGAAAAAGCTCCGATGTCTATTCTGTAGGATCTTCCATTCGAAATTAGCTAAGAAGTGCATTAAAAGCATCATATTTCTTTCTTTTTAAAAACCAGAACTTCACCCAAGTAACTCGTTTTTTCGCCCTATTATTTCATCAAAGTTATGCGTTGCTGCTATAGCTACTAAAGCCACTGATATGCGTCTGCGCTCATTGATACCCATTGCGAAAAGAGGAGTTTTTCCTTTCAACAGATAAGTTTAAACTGATCGTGTAAACAGCTGCCAATCTACATTTAAACTTAGTTTTTTATATGCAACTTATTGGTCCAATTAAACTTATCGTGTATTTCAGCCTTAACAAAAAACTATCTTATTACATCATAATTATGCGTTGCATAATTTGATGATTTTTAAATCGAAATATCTACCCAAGGAAACAGAATTCCCAAAAACCGTAAAAAGAGTTCTTAAACAACTTTGTGAGTTCTATCATCCCTTGAAATGTCATTTTGGACGCAGGAATCCCTTTAAGCAACACATTTGTTTCTATAGCAACAGCCATTTGTTTCCAGGGGTTTCATTGGCTATTGCACAACCTGTTATGTGGCAATTTTGTCTTATTGGAAACCAAACACTTTACGTATAGTCTTTCTATTCACTCATAGATGCAAAATTTCAAAGCTGTCGATAATGTGTCGCACGCAGTAATAAACTAAAGTACGTTTCAAATGAACTTGCACAGTTTTTATAAATGCTTGGCAAATTTGAAGGTTATGAGATATTTCAAAAATTCTTTTTGCGCTGTGTCAAGCGTAAAAAGCACTTTTTCATGACATAGAAAATTTGGAAGAAATAATGAAAATGGAAGAAGAAAAACGAAGATGAAAAAAAACGAGCTTTTTATAGAAAAGAGCAAACCAGCTCAATTTTTTGTGAGACAAACTTCAATCTCTGATCGTTCAAAGGCGAAATAATTAGGTAATAAACATTTAATATACAGTGTGTTTCGTAATGTTGGAAATGGAAATTTTAAAGTTGCTTTTTTAAATGAATACACCGAATTTCAAAATAATTTTTAAATCAATGGAAAGCCATTTTCAAGCTCTTTCGGCTAGCATATTTTTGTAAAAAATGAAAAAGTGGGTTTTGAAAAAATAAGGAAAATGTCATCGAAAAATGTAATTAAATTTTTAATGGTCGATTAAGATGTGAATGAAAAGAAAAGATTTTTTGAAACAATGACAGCAATTTCGAAAACAATATAGAGCCGTTTAGTGGAAAGATCATTGCTTACCCCCGGAAAATTAATGAAATCATAACAGAGCGAAATATGTTAAAATATGCGACCTAAGTGATTTTAAAGGATTACGTCTTGCGATCTATTTTACTTTTTTGAAAAATTATTTCACCTTTTGAACGATCAAAGATTGAAGTTTGTCTCACAAAAAATTGAGCTGTTTTGCTCTATTCTATAGAAAGCTCGTTTTTTTCATCTTCGTTTTTCTTCTTCCATTTTCATTATTCTCCCATTTTTTTATATCATGAAAAAGTGCTTTTTAAGCTTGACACAGCGCAAAAAAAATTTTTGAAATATCTCATAACCTTCAAATTTGCCAAGCATTTATAAAAACTGTGCCAGTTCATTTGAAACGTACTTTAATGTAGCAATTAAATTATCACGCAACAACTATTTAATGACTAAGATGAAATTATTTCAGGGGGTTGCACGTCGTAGTTTTGTTTTCCTTTGTTTCTCCAAATGCCCCAGAAAAAAAGCATATAAATAGCTGTTTTACACCAGAGAATGCATTTTATTTTATTTTAAAATATCTCTTAAGGCACTTTACGCAATTTAATTACCGTAAGTGATTCAAACAAAGGCATGTTTTGATGTTTAAAAAATTGATAGAACCCCCCGCTTTACAATTGCAAAAACATTGACTTAATCGATTATACCAAAGTGTTAAGTGTTTCGATAATAGTTAGTAAAATTGTAATGACTTCTGTCTCAAAGAAATTTTGCATCTATCAGTGAATGGACTATAATAAAAAGCTTATCTTTTTCTCTTTCGAATCTTACATACAAACAACCTCGAATCCAGGGTTTCTTGCTTTTTCGATATAATGTGTACAGGCATCGAAAATACAAGATACCCTGGGTACGAGGTTGTCTTATCCGGTCTGTAGTTTATTTGTTGCCTGTGTTCTTATAGTAAAAGCGTATCATGTAGTATATTTAAAAACGCAGGTCTTCACATTGAACGCGATAAGAAAAATGGTTAGTCTGCACGGAAGAGATATGTGGAGGACCCGCCATTCTTCAGCTTGACCATTGGCGATGGATCCAACTTTGATAAGTGAATTAAAGTTAAAAGGTGAAGGATTAAATTGAATAAAAATGTGCAACCTCGAACCCAGGGTCTCTTTCTTTCGCCGCTATCCGTGTATCGAAAAGACAAAAGACCCTAGGTTCGAGGTTGTAAAAATGTGATGCTCCAGGGGATTTTGATAACAACCCATAAAACGTTATGATACAGTGTGATTCACAAGAAGCGGGACTCCGAGTTTAAGGTTAGATTACTTTTTATATGTAAAACATTTTTCAAAACTTTCAAAACCATCAGACGCGAAATTTTATAAGCTTTCCAATGATATAAAAATTAAAACGTAAAAAAATACCAGTGAAGAGGAAAAAGCGAATATCTTGTGTTCATCAGAGCGATGATTCTTAATGGTCAGTTAGCAACTTGTTAATGACCATTAAGAAATCGTTGATTGCACGGTTTTATTGTTTTTTATTAAAGCAATCCATTATAGAAGCGCCTTATGGAAAGAAAATGCTACTGTCACAGGGGATTTTTTTAAAAAAAAACCCTTTGCGTTTTGTTCAACTTTATGTTTATGTCAGAATATTTTATTAAATTTACTAACTTTGTATTGTTTCTTATATTGTGATAACAGAAAGAACGATTTATTAATGGTTGTCAACAAGGTGCTAACTGACCATTAAAAATCATCGCTCTGATGAACACGAGAAATTTGTTTTTTCTTCTTTACTGGTAATTTTTATATATTTCCCCATAGGGCGAAATATATGTTAAAACCGGCATTTCCTTCTTCTCCTCTTCTTTTCGTTCACTTTTATAGCCGCAGTTCAGAATTGAACTCTGGCCTAGCTAAGGTAGATAAGATTAGAGGCTAGTCTTCAGTAAAGTGGTACGCCATCTTTTCAGTCAGGTCAGGGTCAGTGCAGACGGGATTTTGAAGATGTTTTCTAGATTGAATGATTCAATAGATGAAACGTTAAATGATGGAAATAAATCGTTTTATTTCTTAAAAAGTTGTAAAAACTTTTGAATGAACGTGCAAAAAACAAACAAAAAAACAACATTGGTAGACTATGTTTTGTTTTTATGTTGTTGATAACAATGTGTTATGATGATGATATTGGTAATTAAATGCTTGGAACAACAAACCATTGGAGCTTTGATTTCAGTGCAAAGGTGAAAATTCATTCTCAATAACCAGGCTGAAGATTTATTTAGTATGATCCTGATGTATGTATATATAGCTCAACTGAACTGGAAAGCACAATATGATGTACAGCATAAAGAAGGAATCCCTTTTCACGTGGAGATCAACCACCAGTTCAACCAGTTACGTTAATTCAAAAACAGCAAGTAAATATGTGATGTCGTATATACAATATAAAGTTCAGAAAACCATTTACGTATAATATTTTAATACACAGAGGATTGAGACACATAAATCACTTGAAAGAATCTGGTGGAGCGTACTTGGATAGTTGTTTAATCCAACAACAGAAACATAATTTACTATGAATGAACTCTATGGTCATATATACTGTTTTGATGCTGTATATCATATTTTATTTTGCAAAATTTAATATATAATACTGTCAATTTTCCTTACGAACAAGGAATCAAAACACAATCCAACATGATGACAGTCTGTAAAATTAAATGAAGCCCGAACAGGAACTTCTGCTTTCAGCTATGTAGTGGTTGGGTTATGGATGTGTATTTTTACTACCAAAATCTGTTGTTTTTTCCATTTGGGATTTACGAAGGTCATTTTTATCACATAATAAACAATGAGTGAGAACATATTTTTTTTGAACAGAGATGTTTATTTTGTTGAATTTGGTTATATAAATTGTCATTTTAAGCCCATCTCTTATTTGAAAATAACTCTTCTGTCTTAATTTGAAATACTACGCATAATATTTGTAGAGATTTTTATGCTTATGATAGTTATCTTAAATAGCCAGTATGCATACCACTTTTGTTATAGACAGTGATGAATTTTGTTGAATGTTACGGTCTAAATCGTGGCCATATTCTTCGTGAGGCCATGCGCTTTTTAACGATTGTTATATAGTAGCATGTGCACGTTTTTTTTATCGTCGCATTGTTCTACTACATGGGTACACTTTCCATTCCAATTCAGTGATTAAATTTTTCGTCACGGGGTTTGCACATGGGAAAGGCGAATATCACATCCTTTTCAAAGTGGAACTCGGTAACAATATTTTACCCTGGTTACTATCTTATATATAATAGCGAGTGTGTGTCACACTTATTTTAGACAGTGGTAAATTTTGTTGAATTTTACGGTTAAAATCCTCTTAATTGTGGTCATATTCTTCATTAGGCCATGTGCTTTTTTTAGGATTATTATATAGTAGCACGTGGCGTGACCTCAGTTTTTATCGTCGCAGGTTACTACTTGTTTATAATGTCTACCCCAAAGTATTATACTGTAGCTATTTAACAATTTAGCTATTTAACAATTTTCTTTTCATCTTTTGTACAGTAAACCACACCTGTATACAAATTTGATTTATGTTATAAGATAGTTTTATTGGAGTTACAAAAAGGAAGTGTTCTGTTGAATTATTATAGTTGAAATATTAGTCGCAAAGTGTCCATTATAGTAACTTCTCAATTTAAAGCTCTTTAGCGAAAATTGAGACAAACCTTATCATTTGACCATGGACATCTTCATTTCATAATAAGTCCAAAATAAGTTTTTTGGGGGTATTAAATTCAATTCCACCCTGCTTAGTACTTATTTGAGTACCAGGTTGATGGTAGTTATACTGTAATTATTTAATCATACATTTCTTTCTCATGGTTATCAATATGTACACACAATAATTGGCAAAAATTTCGCAATTTTGGGGAAATATATAGTCGCATTTTTGCGAATCTTGTTTACGTTACAACTTTTACATCATTGGAAAGCTTATAAAATTTCGCGTCTGATAGTGTAAAAATTTTTGAAAAATGTTTTACAAATAAAAAGTAATCTAACCTCAAACTCGGAGTCCCGCTTTTTGTGAATCACACTGTAGTATAACGTTATTCTTTGTTTAACAATCAATAAGAAAAATTTTTATCGTGCAGCAATGATATAGTGGTTAGTACCTTTGAGTGCTAAGACCCGTGTTCGAGTGCAGTGATGTCATATCTCGATACTCTACTCCGATGCGCTTTAAAAGCAGCGTATCAGCCCATAAGGAGCCATCGGCAGACTGCACACTGGCCTTCGTGCAAGTTAGAACAATGCTATACGTATCTCTGGCAGTAAGTCAACTACAAGTTCCAAGTCGGCGGGTAGAATAGCCAGCCATTACAGATGGATGCCCAAGGACTAAAAACTCCCAGTTACTCACTTACTGTTGTTACTTCCTATGTTCTTTTTAACGTAATTGATATAACGTTTAACGGTTTGCCATCGAATTTCCAAGTGCCAAAAATATGTAATAGACCTTTCCCGAATTTCTGTTTAAACGATGCACTGTAGCCTAGTTGTCGTGTTTAACCTCGCTTTTAATATTCTAGCTACTTCTAATTATTGGAGTGGGAATTAGGAATAATAGAGATTATCATTAAGTTATAAAGTAATGAAATCAGTGGAACAATGAATTGCATAAAAACGAGGTTAGATATGAAACTCGGCCACAATTCAGTGTTTAAACTGAAATTCGGGAAAGGTCTATTATATTTATTTACCGGTGGAATGCAGCAAGTCCGATTCTGTTTTGTACTGCTGAGAATAAACTAGACGTGAAGAATTGCCGCAACAGTGTCGAACAATCACTTCCAGCAAAATTGGAAAAATTCCAATGTGTTCACCATTCTCATTCCGAGAAATGTAAGGCGGAATTTCCCACCAATCAACTCGTAGAATTGAATCGCACATGTTAGTTACACCGCATAAGCCTACATAAACGAAAAGAACATCTAAACAATAAATCTCGTTCCCAGACCTTTTTTGCGTCGTCCATATATCATACAGGCAAGAAATCATAGGAAAGAGTTTCCTGAACAATCAGGTTATATCTTTAAGATAATAAGAGACTAACTATTCTTTGTTATTACTATTGTTTCGATTGAAAGTCTTTTATTTTTGCTTGAATAAGCAAGACAATTAATTTCTCAAACAGAAGCAACAAAGTTTAGGATCTCGATTCGCTACGTTAACTCAATGATAAACGATCTTTTGATGACGATTTTATCACCAAAGTTCTGACTGCTGCATTATGGTATACTTACCTTCAGCTTTCCAAAAATAGCAGCAGGAAATAATGATAAATATCTTAAAAATCTTTTTCATTTATCACAGACGAATGAGAAATCTAAAAGAAGAACAACTTCTATCTAATACAGTAATAAAAAGAAAAAGAAATTGAAGTGTTACAAAAGAAAAACAAGATTTGTAATAATATCGCATTTATTATTAAACAACAATTTGGAAGTTCTATATTGATATAGTGGAGATGAGCAGGCGTTTTAAGGAGATAATGTTAATGATTTCTGATTGTAGCATGATGGAGATTTGTAACTTTCATGTTGACATAATACTCATCATCTTGCATCTCCAAAAATGGAAATGCAAAATTTATTGTGAAGATAATTCATTAAGTTGTTTGGCTTGATGACCTCAGGATGTAACACAACGATATATATCTAGTATCAAAAATACAACATTGCCAAATTGCTAAATTATGGTCAAAACTGAGAAAATGACTGCCAAATTCAAAATCAGCGCCTTTCAATTGTGACCGTGGTCCAATTTGGGCCAAATTGTCCAATTTTGGTCAAATCTGACGAAATGTTTTTTTTGTTTTTCTTTATCTTCATGTGAGCAAAGCATTCAATTAATAATCATGCCGATGTTACATTCAGTTGCGAAGTATATACCCCTTGCGCAAAATCGTCAAAATAACTCTGCGATGAAGAGCATATTAGTATTGAAATAGTGCGTATTTTCATAGAAATTTCTATACAAATACACTCCTTCGCAGTGGTTTTTCAACAAATTTTCCCACTGGGTTAAGTGTCTGTTCGAGATCACCTGAACTTTCTTAAAGACCAACCTTCCACAATTGAAAGGTCTGAGAAAGAAACCTGCTCAATGGAGAAAGCATTTGCAACTCATTTGCTTTGATTTAAAACTGATGATTCTCTTGCTGATGCAAAGAGATCTTGTCAACTCACTGGTTATGCATTGAAGTTTTAAAAAACAATTCTTTAAAGATAAGGTACTATTATATAAGAGCTGAAGGTTGCACTATGCTGATGTCAGCAGAAATAGAACAATTGGAAGACTGGTCTGGGAACGAGCAGTTGTTTATTGTTATATCTTAATATCTTAATTTTTGTATACTGTTATTGTTTATTATGTTGACGTCATTGTTGGCATATTTGCATGTTTGTTTGTTTCACGTGATTTAAGTATTTCGTTGATGTAAACAAGACGAACAAAAACGATGCTTGAAATAAAAATATTTTGATAATAAAATGTTTTGTAGATTCCAAATATTATGGTTATGTGATGTTTCAGTTTCTTTTAAACTGTTTGAATTAGAAGTACATTTACGCTGTCGCAAACACACCATGGCTGGAGCCGCGACATGGACTGGTATAAACCTAGCCGAAAAAATCACCAAGGTTAATGGTGCCTTAGGGGCTGCCAACGGTGGAGTGTCACTTTTTAATGGTCTAGGCCTATTTCAAAATGGCGGTGGAAGACGTAACAATGTGCAAATAAAGAACCGAACCAACGCAGAATTTAATTTGCATTCTTACTATTTACATTGGGGAAAATGTTCCGTACCACCAAGCCCTGTCATTCATGAGCAGGACGGTGATTCATTTTTGTTTATAAATGCTGGAAGCTGGGCTGCAACAGGATCGAGCGGTTTGGTACAGTGGGAGTTACCAAAAGAAAGAAGCGATGAGGGAAAGAAATACTTATTCCTGTTGTGGGATGCTCCCTTTAATTTTGATTTTAGTAACAATTTTGTTGGACTTTGGATAAATGAATCACACAAGGGCAAACCAATCGATATTAAAGATGTAAGTTTTCTTAACGACTGGCGTTATAATTTGTAAGGGAGATGAGACATTCGGAGAAAAAATGATAATAGCCAATGTATCCAATAAGAGGATGACTACATACAGAACCTGGATCCAGAATGTTTTTAAAATGCTACAATCTTTCTTAGAAGACATTTCTTTCCGAGCTCTCTGAGAGCAACTTTGTAAAGATAATGAAGGTCGAGAAAAAAAAATGTATCAGCAGTCTTCTTGTGAGATAATCTTCACCAAAGAGCCAATCATTTTTTTTTACTTTGTTCGAACGCTTTGTTAATAATAAACAGCTGCTTGTTCCCAGACCATTTCCCAATTATTGTATTTCTACTGACATCATAGCTCAATAACATTAAGATATTCAAGAAGTAAACTTTGACTTAGAAAAACTAAAATGTTCTCAAATCTACCACAATACCACAATGTGTCTGCTTTTAGTTGCTGGATGTTTGTTTTTAATTTTTGTACTGTAGACCGACCAAGGATGGCAAGTCTTCAAAGAGATGTATATGGACTTGGCAGAAGACTATTGCAAGCTAGCAGAGTCGTACGACTTTCCAAAAATTCCAGAGAAAGGGTCGAAGTATCATCTTGTGTCGTGTGGACCAGGTTACAAAGGGGATGGGCCATGGGGTTTCCGTGAACCATGCCATGTAAAAAATGATAAATTCGAGATCAAAGCAATGATGGGAGATCGCCACGAAGGGGAAACAACGATAGATATTATGAACGTGTAAAGAAGTAAAAACGTTTTTATACATAAATTTTTGTGCACCAGGGAGATTGGTGAATTTACCCCTGCGCAATTGTATTCGTCATTATTTTGACAACTGATTGTATTATAACTATAAATCCTCGTTTAATCTACGAACACCTCACCTATTCCTTACAACCTTGCCAAGTATGGACAAATTTTCACTATTTTACCAAAACAAGAGAGGCTCGCATACGAACACGACTTTACTGTCAAATTCTGTCGTCAAAATGTCTTTTTCACAATATTATGAATATTAGCAGCGTAATTGAATTGAACTGTGAGTATTAATCCGTCCAAATGTTCGTCCGAATCATTAATTTTCGTCAGAAATTTTGTCCGATAAGATATACTTTACAGGAAGAAAGTGTTCGCAGAAGAAAGTTTTGCGGTTTTGGCTCGAATCGTAAAAGTTTATTCCCACAAAATGTTGAAATATTGGTAAACCGCAAAAGTTTTTTCCTGCAAAAGTTTCAAAATAATCCCAATTTTCGTTCATTATTACAAGAGAAATTCCTCATACCTAAAGCCTGTTTGTAGAAATTCATTGACTCCAATTTCAATAAGTGATTTGATCTACTTTATTTCGTGAAAATTTCAAGGTTTTTCTTCGGAAAAATTGCATTTCGTGGCATTTTAATTTCGCTGTTAGAGCGACAAGTTGCGAAATATTTTCCCAGACGAAAAACTAAACGACGTTTGCCTAGTGAAGTTTTTCTGTCTTAAAATCTCCAACGTATAAATTTTTCTTTGTCTAGTATGAATGACACTGACAAAAAATGTAACAGAGGAGAGCGAATCTGAGAGATATAAAAATTGCAATAGAACGCAAATTCAAATGTTAGTGAGTTTGTTTACAAAGTGTAGTAACTATCAAAAGAACAACACTAAAATAGCGTCAATCTACTCTTTTAATGCAATCATTGCCTTTCACATCGATAAAGAAACAACTTCCCCGACGAAATTTTCCCCTCTAAGGTACTCTCGTTTGGCAAGCACAAAAGTTTTTACTTGCAAAAAAAAAAAAAAAAAAAATGTAAACTGAAGAACCGCAAAGGTTTATTCCCGCAAAAAGGATTCATTTCGACGAACCGAAAAAGTTTTTTCCCGCAAAATGCAAAAATGCAAAAAATTCGGCCGAACCGCAAAACTTTCTTCCGCAAACACTTTCTTCCTATAAAGTACTTACCTTTACCTGTCTTATGTGGGTGGTGCAAGTGGCGATACGGCGTAACCAAGTGGTTGTGGAATGACAGGCACTGAATGCAATCTCTGGCTTTTAATGGTGTTCCGGGTGTTTTATGCTCTTGACAAGTCAGATTCGGTGAATTTTCACTTCTTCAAAATTTTCCATGGATTTGGTCCCCAATTTGGAAAATTGCACACGAAAAATCTAAATCTGACAAAATATAACATTGACAATTCCTGTTATTCATCAATTACCTCCATAATATGTCACAACTAACATCATGCAAGACGTAATTACTTATTTGTGAGATATGCGTTCATTGTGTCATTGAAAACCAACCTCGTACCCAGGGTACGGGGTTGCTTGAAAACATCAAGTCTCTTTTGTCAAACGCTTTTATTTTTGCATAGAGATATTTTGATGATCATATCTCACAGCTGTTATGAAATTTTAGGGAGATAATTGAACACGGGGGAAAACTGACAATTTCATAATTGAATTCTGAATTCAGTTGTTTGATACTTCCAGAAAAGATTTCCACAGAAATCAACCAGAACAAAAAAAGACTTATGATGTATACAGAAGCAAAACCACTTCCTGGCTCTTCTAAAAACCCATTCAGACCCCTCTCTAACTGTAAAAACCAGCCAGATAACGCTGGCTTGAGAAGAAACAGTTATAGTAAAGATGCACCTCATTCATCGGTAGAATGTAAAAAAGATGAGGAAGGTTTCAAAGTTCCAAAATCCTTCAAATGCAGTGTGACAGTGAAAGATATCAAGCCACCATTTGTTATCAAAGGAGGTAAGCCTTCTGATAACCTTATATAGTTTTTTACTTAACTAGTTAGAATATTTTTGTTTGAAGACCAGCCCAAATTCAGCGATAGCGTGAGATCAATAATACAATAGCAACATTGAAGCAATCTCGTCTTTGTCAACACATTGAAATGCAATTAAGTTCTTCTGTGTAGTTGTTTTTGGTATCCCACCATTTGTTTCGAAGCTTCTTCTAAAATTGTTTTGGTCACGTAGCCAGAGGTGCTCCAACTATGCGTGGCTCTGTTTTAACTTGAGATCGTAAAGAAAACATTTTTTCCTACATAGAGCCGGTTTCAGAACAGGATGCTTTGGTGAATATGGAGGACATTCAATTGGATGATTTCCTTTCATTTTCCCAAGCAGTCGATGACATGGATGACGAGTTAGATGATAGCGACCGACATTATTTGCTACACAACAAATCCAAACATCATTCTTCTTGGAACCAATTCTGTAAGAACACCCAAGGTGTACAGTTTGCTCCCCTGGTTAAAAGCAATGGCCGCATGAAAGCTGCACATAAATCAGATATTGGCAAGAAAGGAATACATAACTTATTGAAAAAGAAGGTGAAATGATCTTTGGTTGTGTCTATGGATTTTGCTGGTCTCGAAATAATGAAAGGACACCCATGTGAACTCTCTCCAACCTTTTTGCGATAAAAGTAACTACTTCATGTGAAGGCCATTCTCTCGATCAGGAAAATTCTCCTCATTTTCTTTCATCCGGGTGGGTGTTCCTTGGACCGGAAGAGAGTAAAAACGCTTGCAGTTGTATTTTCCCAAGTACGTCAGATGACAACCTCGTCCCCAGGGCTTCTTGCCTTCCGTATATATCGAAAAGGCAAGAAGGCCTGGGGGCAGTTACGTTACGTGACGTCCAATGGTCGAGCATTAACTGACGCAAACTGTCACGGTTTGAACGGTTAAATAATCCTAGAAAATATCGGAACGCCATATCGGTAAAACGGAAAGTCATTATACAGCTACTTCATTGCTTGGTCAAGTCAGCGGCAGTCGCCATTTCGAAGAAATTATTTTTACTTTTCTGCAACGAAAACCCTTTTCCGCAACCAAGACGTAAACCTCGAAGTTTTGAAGAATTCTTTTGAAATAAAAGAAGAAGAAAGAAATAGATTGTTCGTAAATTCCCTTTATGCGAGAAGAACCTATGTATTAGAGAGATTTGTAAGGGACTGTTCACAAATGACGTCAACTGTTAGGGGGGGAGGGGGGGTTATGCTAAAGTTGACGCTGGTTGACGGGGGAGGGGGGGGGGGGGGGGGGGGATGATACTAGTTGACGTCAACCCACACAATTTTGCAGAACCTTGATTTTTCTAATTAAGTAAAAGTTTCTTATGAAAATGTTAACACTGAATGTGATCTTGATGTGGTCCGTATGCACGAACGTAAAACAATAAGCACAGATGGAGTTTGATCAGAGAAAAATTACACGAAGATCATTTCAAATATTTTCACGTCTTATTAAAAATGCGTAAGAAACTAACATACAAAAGGACAAGTGGGGTGGATGGAGGTTGTTTTGTTTTGGAGGGGGGGGGAGGGTCTTCTCAAACGATGACGTCAACTGAGGGGGAGGGGTTAACGCAAAGTTGACGCAGGTTGACAGAGGGGGGAGGGGGGTCAAAAATCTTGAAAAAATGGTTGACGTCATTTGTGAACAATCCCTAAGCTCGACGAGCCTGTTACACGAAAAAAAGCAATAACCTGTGAGAATTCTTTTGAAACTGTTCTACTAAAACGGTATTTAAAGCCTTTTGTTGCATCAAAAGAAACATTACTTTATTTCAAGTGTTGATTGTACAATTCCCTACAAATCTATAGAAAAATAGTGTCGTGTAAACGAAACATGATTTTTCCGAATCCCGCTAATTTGTAAGATGCAGACCTAGGCAAATTCGTCGAGAAGTCACTGGGATGAAGAGCACATTTATTGAAATAGCGTGAATATTATTTCTGTAGAAATGCATTCCTTAACGGTGCTTTTTCAACAAATTTTCCCACTGAGAAGAATATCGGTTAATATTAGATAGCAAAGGTAACAGTTGTTTGTTTGTTACAAATTTTGTAACAAACAAAATTACAAGTTTGTTAAAATAATTTCTTCGAAATGGCGACTGCCGCTGACTTGACCAAGCAATGAAGTAGCTGTATAATGACTTTCCGTTTTACCGATATGGCGTTCCGATATTTTCTAGGATTATTTAACCGTTCAAACCGTGACAGTTTGCGTCAGTTAATGCTCGACCATTGGACGTCACGTAACGTAACTGCCCCCAGGCCTTCTTGCCTTTTCGATATATACGGAAGGCAAGAAGCCCTGGGGACGAGGTTGTCATCTGACGTACTTGGGAAAATACAACTGCAAGCGTTTTTACTCTCTTCCGGTCCAAGGAACACCCACCCGGATGAAAGAAAATGAGGAGAATTTTCCTGATCGAGTGAATGATCATTATACCCAATGATGGCCAGGAGAGAGAATTCAATATTCCTAATTCCGGACAGTCTTCTCAACATGGAGCGCTGTTTTAATAGGAGTCTTTTTTTCCGTATTTACATTTTCGTATCCATACCGAATAAATTTTTATTTTTTTACAATCAACTTACACTGATAATTCCACAAGATAAAAACATTTGATCTTTTTTAAAATGTAACAAAAGATACGATCAAGAGATACTGAAGCTTATAAGGTATAGTAGCCGTGTTGAAGATGTTTCCTTATTGTCATCCTATACCATAGCGTACCATCATATACCATAGCGTTTCCTTTTGGATGCTGGATATTATTGACAGTGTAATATAATAATCTTTCTGGGGAGAATTTTGCTTACGTGTAAAGTTGTTATGTAAGAATACTTTCTGACACCAAGGGGAAGGCTTCACACAGCCACTCATCTGATAACATGTTTCTTGTGTCTTCTTGGATGGCCTTCACATGAAGTAGTTACTTTTATCGCAAAAAGGTTGGAGAGAGTTCACATGGGTGTCCTTTCATTATTTCGAGACCAGCAAAATCCATAGACACAACCAAAGGTCATTTCACCTTCTTTTTCAATAAGTTATGTATTCCTTTCTTGCCAATATCTGATTTATGTGCAGCTTTCATGCGGCCATTGCTTTTAACCAGGGGAGCAAACTGTACACCTTGGGTGTTCTTACAGAATTGGTTCCAAGAAGAACGATGTTTGGATTTGTTGTGTAGCAAATAATGTCGGTCGCTATCATCTAACTCGTCATCCATGTCATCGACTGCTTGGGAAAATGAAAGGAAATCATCCAATTGAATGTCCTCCATATTCACCAAAGCATCCTGTTCTGAAACCGGCTCTATGTAGGAAAAAATGTTTTCTTTACGATCTCAAGTTAAAACAGAGCCACGCATAGTTGGAGCACCTCTGGCTACGTGACCAAAACAATTTTAGAAGAAGCTTCGAAACAAATGGTGGGATACCAAAAACAACTACACAGAAGAACTTAACTGCATTTCAATGTGTTGACAAAGACGAGATTGCTTCAGTGTTGCTATTGTATTATTGATCTCGCGCTATCGCTTAATTTGGGCTGGTCTTCAAACAAAAATATTCTAATTAGTTAAGTAAAAAACTATATAAGGATATCAGAAGGCTTACCTCCTTTGATAACAAATGGTGGCTTGATATCTTTCACTGTCACACTGCATTTGAAGGATTTTGGAACTTTGAAACCTTCCTCATCTTTTCTACATTCTACCGATGAATGAGGTGAATCTTTACTGCAACTGTTTCTTCTCAAGCCAGCGTTATCTGGCTGGTTTTTACAGTTAGAGAGGGGTCTGAATGGGTTTTTAGAAGAGCCAGGAAGTGGTTTTGCTTCTGTATACATCATAAGTCTTTTTTTGTTCTGGTTGATTTCTGTGGAAATCTTTTCTGGAAGTGGCAGCGGTAGTATTGTAGGAATACGTGGTTCAATTGAAAATAACGGCCTTTCGATTGGTAGCGGTGGTATTGTAGGAGTACGTGGTTCAATTGAAAATAACGGCCTTTCAACGGGTAATTTCCTCTTGTAAGTCTTAATTGTTGCATTAGGTTGATCAGTTGCATTACTTGAAGTTTGAGTGTATATCTGCTTATCACTTTCGGTGTGAATTTTCACAGTCTGTTGTGGTGAACGGGCTGGACCCGGCAGTATTTCAATATTATTAAAAATCGAGTCTAGCGGATCCTCTACCTTCATTGGTATTTCATTACACTTTGTTAACGTATCTTTGGGGACATCTGTCGAACGTCGATTTAAATGAACCATTTGAGGTGTTTCGTGAGAATTCGTGATATTCAGATGGCGAGGTGACGTCATATTGACCGAGTCATCCTTCAGCATGCTCTCCGATTCATCTGACGCGTCGTCGTCATTTTCATCCTCGGTGTCGGACGTCAAAACGACGGACTCAACCACAGGTTTTTGATTCAGGTTGCCATCACATACGCGATTATCGATCAACAACGGATAAGTGTCGCAACGTTTTTGAACTGGTCTCTTTTCTTCAGCGTCTTTGGTCGAGCCAGTCGATGGCACATCAGAAAATTTGACATGTTTTTCAAAGGCTAGAAGTTTTTGCTGAATTTCTACCAATGAGCCTTTGATTTCAAAACACTCTGTTTCTATGCGACCAACCTTTTGTATAGTATTACATACATACTTGTATATGTCTTGCATAAACATGGTGGAGACGGACTGACCATTATCTCGTTGGGAGTTCGTATTTTCTTTTTTTCGACGAGCTTGGAAATCCTCTATTAAAGACATCACAGTTAAAAATGATTATTTTGGACTTTTCTTCGGGTTTTTGAACTTCTTATTTTTTATTTTTATAAGAGATTTTTTACGCACTTTCCAAATCAGTATTCTCGCGAAAATTATTTTCACCCAGAAATAGGATAAAATGTAGACACAAAAATTGAATTTACAAGTTCCATGTTTTCCACGTTTTTTTTTCCAGAAGGGAAAAGTATGTACTTCAGGTACAGCTGCACGAGTTTTATGTAACAGATACATGAAGTTGATAATACGATATTAACAGATTAGACGAAGTAGATCAACGAGTATGTTTCCATGGTAGTCTGTCCAGAGCACGGGTAATTTTTAAAATTGAAAGGTAGCACAAGATTCAGCACATTGAGAATGGCCTCTCAAATCAGATGTTTTCATTTATGATACTGAGAACAACCGATTCGTTTTGGACTTTTTTCTTTCAAAAACAAAATCGCCTGATAACGTAAAGCTAATTTTAATGAGGTTAATTTTCTCATGAGATAGTTTGCCAAATAAAAAAATAGTCGTTAGAAAGGTCTCTGGTCTAGAAGCCTCTTTCATGATAGCTATTAAGTTTTTCTTTGATTCTTTGAATAGGTAAATTTATACAGGCAAAAGAGATTTTGATCAATCATTCGATAAACCAAAAATGTTTAAACAGCCAATTTTTTTTTCCCAATTTCAAGGTTTTCAAGGTTTTTTGATGAAATTTTTGCCTATTTTCAAGGTTTTTTCAAGAAAAATTCGAAATTTTTGGATTTTGTAAAATAATCAATGATATAAAAGTTAGCTTCAATGGACTTGAATTTGGTACTGATAGTTACACAATTAAAAACATTGCTGAAAAAAGTTCTCTGTAATAAACACTCATTTCAAGATTTTCAAGGTTTTCAAGGTCCGGCAGACACCCTGTTAAAAGTAATATTTTATATAATAATACTTAAAAGTATGTGTCCCATAGCTTTCACAATAGACTTGTACAAGAGAGTTTATAAAACTGACAGAATTTCAACTCCAATTAGAAACAGTGAAAAAGGTGAGAGATTTACTTCAACAGCTACTTTGCGCTAGTTATATAAGCAATACTCACAAAATAAAACTATATTTATGAGTGTTTTACATACCTTGTCCAGTCTCAGGATTACTTGTTTGAATGGAATTACAGTTGGTGAAATTACCATCTAAATAATGTTTACCAGTGGACTCTCTTTCTTTCAAAATGACATCCTGAAAAAATGTTTATATACAAGTAAAAAGGGATATGCAAGAGTGTATATACTTCTTAACTGAAAATCAAGATTGTAGATGGAACCATTGAATCACATTCTTAACAAAATTAGGAAGCAAAATTCAATGAGCGTATCATAATATTTGCTATTTTAAAGTTATTTATCTATTTTCCAAACAAAAGGTGGGACTAAAATTGAATTCATAAAAACAAGATTATGCGTTATAAGGGTTCTTAACACCACAAATTTATGTAGGATTGAAGTCAGACTTCAATCCTACATAAATTCCACTCCTTCCAAAGGTAAAAAATTATAAACATCCCTGCCTTCTTTGGTAAATGATTATTCTTAATATCTTCCCTATACTTTCTAAGGATCTCCTTCCATTCATCATTAATTTGAATAGCCACTTTAGAAAGATGACTTGGCAACTGCTTTTCATACTTTGTCATAATTTTTCCAATACGCGTAAGTCGGAGATTTCCTACATTCATTGGCATCTCCCTCAGTTCATTCAATAACTTCAAAATGGCCGAACAACACTCTTTGTATTCGTTTCCTTTGGCACTTGCAAGTTTGTGAACTTCAGTTCTCAGTTTGTTTTTTATTGATTCTATATCATGCACCACTTCATCAACATGCTGACTGCATATTGATAAATCAGCCATTATTATAATAACACTAAAAAGAAACATTTGATGTGATATATTTCAGAGAATGTTGAAAGCAAAAAATAAAACATTTGAATAATGAATGTTATATATAAAGTGAGAAAAACATTTTATCAAAATGAAGTTTTGTTTCCTTAATAACAGCGACAAAAAATAAGAAGAAAGCATCGATAACAGAATTGCCCTTGTAAGGGTGTAAACTCCAATTGAATATAAGTGAGTTTAACAAGCTTTTTTGTTGGATGAACTTTTTTCATTGTGGAATGAATGGTTATTCAGTTTTAATAAATAGAATGGAATAGAATAATATTTATTCCTCAAAAAATAAAAAAAAAAATAAAATACAAAGTATAATGAGTCAAAATAAAGACTGGAGACCACCCCAGTAGATGAATCTAAACAAAGGAGGTGGCCACCAAAAAGAAGACAAAATAAAATTATAATTAATTATATATATACAACAGAAAGAGAAAGAGAAATAAAATGGCAGTTAAACTAAAAAACAAAAAAACAAAAACCAAAAAAACCAAAACAAACAAACAAAAAACAAACAAACAAACAAACAAAAAAAACCAAAACAAACAAACAAAAAAACAAAACAAAACAAAAAAAACAAAAAAAAACTGTTGCCTGGACTTATCCAATCGTGAGATGCTAGTTGCAAGTTAGGTAGTGACTTTGAAAAAAATCGATGGCGAGATTTTTAAGTTGGTTATATGAAAGGGAAGCTAGGTCGATGTAGTTACAGGTAGATTGGAGGAGATTCCACGAAAATATTGATTGATATGAGAAAGAATAAATACCATAAACGCTAGTGTTTATACTAGGTTTAGAGAGAAATCCTGCTGACTTACCTCTGGTATTGAAGGAATGGGATAATTTGGAGAAATTGAAAGCACTATGAATGTGATCAGGAATTTTGTGATTAAGAATTTGATGAATGGAAAGAATATTTAGGGTTCTTGTCAAACCAAAGATCGAGAGAAGACCAAGTTTGGAAAAGAGAGGAAAAGAATGAGTTCTAAAGGAAGAAAAGGTAATAAGACGAACTGCAGTTTTTTGAAGAAGGAGAATGCGATTATTATTAGTAGATTCATGCAGGGCCCAGACCTGGCAGCCATAGCGCATATGTGAGGAAAAGATTGCATGGTAGTGACGAATTTTACTCAGTGCACAATTGGCTCGTCGAAGTTTAATTGAAAGCTCATGAATGTGTTTTTTCCAGGAGAGATCCTATACACCAAGATATTTAATGAACTGGCTAGGTTGTAGTTTCCTCTTACCAATTTTGACCTTGAGTTTAAAATTCAGTGATTTTGATTTATGTCTAAACAAGATAAACTCAGTTTTACTGGTATTAAGAGAGATTTTATTTGCATTAAGCCAACTAGAAAGAAGTTTTAAGTCAATGTTAATTCTTTTGTTCAGTGACTTCAATGACTTGTTGAATTGGAGGAGGTTAGTATCGTCAGCAAAATGGTAGATGTCAGAGTAAGCAAGAGCACAATGTAGATCATTGATGTAAATTAAAAAGAGTAAAGGTCCAAGAACAGACCCTTGTGGAACGCCATGACTTATGGTTTTTAAATCAGACTTAAAGTTTGAGCAATTCTTTGTAAGAGCCAGGCAGTTATGGGCAGGTTGTGATACTAATGTTATCAAAATCTTACCAAACTGATATATATTTGTTCATTTTCTAGAGAAAAAGCTGAAACCAAAAGGATTTTTGTCAAAAACTTTCTGTTTTCATGTTACCGCGACACGAAATTTAAGCCATTTTTAATATTTTTGTGAAAAAGTTTGTGATAGCATTTTTGATAGGTCATAATTTTTTGTATAGTGCCTTAAAATCACTGAAAATGAGTGTACTTAGTGTACAGCCATAGTAGTTTCACCTTTTTGAAAAGTTAGAAAATTTTTTTGATTGAAGATCTAAATATCATGGCCCAAAAGTACGTCCAGCAGCAAATTTTCGCAAAATGTACTGATTTCAAAGGAGCCTGGAAATAGTTGTAAATGAGGTAAGTGAATTTTTTCTTTTGATTATGTTAGTCTTGCATGTTTAATAACCCTCTGCACAATCTAAACTCATTTTTTTTGCCTTACTTACCCAGAAATTGAGCAAAAAATCAGGCTTAGTGGAAAATTTTTCTCAAAATATTGCATTTTCGCAGGTCCATAATGGCCGACGCCAACATAGCAAAATTTTCAAATTTCTGAAATCAACTCTCTAGTGGGGATATTTTAACAATCAATAGTCAAATTCACTCAAATATTCTTATTTAAGAGCTAATATGAGACTAAAGTTTGGAAAAACTCATATTGGATTTAGTTAATTTTTCTTCATTTTTCGAGCTCTTCTTATCAAGGCACTATTCTTTGACTTTCAGAAAAGATGCAGAAAGGCTGTCCTAGCATTTTGTTTTGTATTTTTGGCCAAAATTAACTTTGAAAAACCAATGAAAAGGTCTATTTGAAGCATTTAAGGGTTTTTTTTTTCTAATTTTCATTGCCTGAAACCACCAATTCAGGTATGTCTTCGAAAAATTTGAAATTAAAAAAGACTTGATGTCTTTTTATTGTTATTTTGCCATAACAGGACTGTGAGAACTTATTAAAATGGTTGTTTACAAAAGTGTAACAATAGAAAAATCTAGAGTTAAAAATTTCTTTATATGTATATTGGCATTATACTGAAACCCCGTTTAACGAATAACTCATAATAATTGCATTAAGGTTTTCATCTTCAAAAATATGTAGAAATTTGTTTCCTTTTATGGTGAAATTCAATTGATTTTATGATTGAATGAAACTTACTTAAAATGAAGGAAAAAATAAGCCAATGTAGCAATAAATGTAGCATTTTTATTTTTTTGAATGAAAAGAAAAAGAAGTCAAGATATTGCTAGTAAAAGCTAAGTTTCAACTTATGGTTAGCTCTCAGGAGTTTCACACAAGATAAGCATTGCAAACATTACATATTACTTTATTTCTTTTTAGAGTTAAACTAAATATATAGTATATAAGATCAGAAGCTGAGGTATAGTTAAAGAAGTATTGAACTCTAGAAATATAAACTTTGTATTAGATAATATTCCAGCAATATTCCAGCAAGGTACTAGTATAATCTATTGTTGATAAAATCAGTTTGAAACAAGTCTTTGAATTCTAAATGAAAAGTTATTTATAATTCTATTAATTATGAAGTCATCTAAACTTTTTTTAGGATCCAAGGTGTTTCCCAATCATACCTCTATCTAAGATATTGGAAAATTGTTGTTTAAAGGACACATACTGTGGGCCTTTTACCAGAATGAAAACCCCGCTGGTTAAATTATACAAGATAAAGGAGTTAAAAGACCCAGTAGAAAGACATTTTAAAGATTTGAAGCTAGCTAAAAATCTCAGAGAGAATGCAGAGAGCTGAAATGAAAGGAAACTTGTTGAGAATAGACTAGGAAAGACATTGAATGATGATGATGAAATATGTCAGTACCATAGATATGTAAAAGGTCATTATTTGAATCTTAACATAATCCACTTCCAACAGGGAATGAAATAAGAAACTTTTGCTCAATGAATTTACATAGCTCAATAGAGGCTGCCATCACAGGTAATTTTTTTTCTTTTGCATTGTTTCAATAGGATGATCAGGGTGTTTGCAGAGTGTACTAGGTTTGAACCATATACCTATTATGTTAAGATTCAAATAATGACCTTTTACATATCTATGGTACTGACATATTTCATCATCATCATTCAATGTCTTTCCTAGTCTATTCTCAACAAGTTTCCTTTCATTTCAGCTCTCTGCATTCTCTCTGAGATTTTTAGCTAGCTTCAAATCTTTAAAATGTCTTTCTACTGGGTCTTTTAACTCCTTTATCTTGTATAATTTAACCAGCGGGGTTTTCATTCTGGTAAAAGGCCCACAGTATGTGTCCTTTAAACAACAATTTTCCAATATCTTAGATAGAGGCATGATTGGGAAACACCTTGGATCCTAAAAAAAGTTTAGATGACTTCATAATTAATAGAATTATAAATAACTTTTCATTTAGAATTCAAAGACTTGTTTCAAACTGATTTTATCAACAATAGATTATACTAGTACCTTGCTGGAATATTGCTGGAATATTATCTAATACAAAGTTTATATTTCTAGAGTTCAATACTTCTTTAACTATACCTCAGCTTCTGATCTTATATACTATATATTTACTTTAACTCTAAAAAGAAATAAAGTAATATGTAATGTTTGCAATGCTTATCTTGTGTGAAACTCCTGAGAGCTAACCATAAGTTGAAACTTAGCTTTTACTAGCAATATCTTGACTTCTTTTTCTTTTCATTCAAAAAAATAAAAATGCTACATTTATTGCTACATTGGTTTATTTTTTCCTTCATTTTAAGTAAGTTTCATTCAATCATAAAATCAATTGAATTTCACCATAAAAGGAAACAAATTTCTACATATTTTTGAAGATGAAAACCTTAATGCAATTATTATGAGTTATTCGTTAAACGGGGTTTCAGTATAATGCCAATATACATATAAAGAAATTTTTAACTCTAGATTTTTCTATTGTTACACTTTTGTAAACAACCATTTTAATAAGTTCTCACAGTCCTGTTATGGCAAAATAACAATAAAAAGACATCAAGTCTTTTTTAATTTCAAATTTTTCGAAGACATACCTGAATTGGTGGTTTCAGGCAATGAAAATTAGAAAAAAAAACCCTTAAATGCTTCAAATAGACCTTTTCATTGGTTTTTCAAAGTTAATTTTGGCCAAAAATACAAAACAAAATGCTAGGACAGCCTTTCTGCATCTTTTCTGAAAGTCAAAGAATAGTGCCTTGATAAGAAGAGCTCGAAAAATGAAGAAAAATTAACTAAATCCAATATGAGTTTTTCCAAACTTTAGTCTCATATTAGCTCTTAAATAAGAATATTTGAGTGAATTTGACTATTGATTGTTAAAATATCCCCACTAGAGAGTTGATTTCAGAAATTTGAAAATTTTGCTATGTTGGCGTCGGCCATTATGGACCTGCGAAAATGCAATATTTTGAGAAAAATTTTCCACTAAGCCTGATTTTTTGCTCAATTTCTGGGTAAGTAAGGCCAAAAAATGAGTTTAGATTGTGCAGAGGGTTATTAAACATGCAAGACTAACATAATCAAAAGAAAAAATTCACTTACCTCATTTACAACTATTTCCAGGCTCCTTTGAAATCAGTACATTTTGCGAAAATTTGCTGCTGAACGTACTTTTGGGCCATGATATTTAGATCTTCAATCAAAAAAATTTTCTAACTTTTCAAAAAGGTGAAACTACTATGGCTGTACACTAAGTACACTCATTTTCAGTGATTTTAAGGCACTATACAAAAAATTATGACCTATCAAAAATGCTATCACAAACTTTTTCACAAAAATATTAAAAATGGCTTAAATTTCGTGTCGCGGTAACATGAAAACAGAAAGTTTTTGACAAAAATCCTTTTGGTTTCAGCTTTTTCTCTAGAAAATGAACAAATATATATCAGTTTGGTAAGATTTTGATAACATTAGTATCACAACCTGCCTGAGTCATAGAAAAAATTGCTCTACAGGCTTTTCATTAAGATGCGATCGATCGCTCTCGCGCTTGGTAGGGAGCTCGTAAAAAGATGTTGGCGATCAATTAATCGCTCTCGTCAATTACACATTGGGTTCCATATTTTTTGATTCAAATAAAAAGCATCCCAATGTTTGTTTTTCTCTTCTCTTCTTGGTTACGCAACGCAATTTTTTTTGATACCGGGGGAGAAAGAAAAAAATTTTCGAAAGATATTGTTTTAGTTCAATTAATAAAATTCAATGAGTTAGAGATATCTTTTTTATTTCTTTTTGCTTAATACACCTGTTAAAGGATCAGATTATGTGATAAACATTTTGTGAAGATACTTAAAAACTTTTCAATTCTTCTTCCGTTGCAAAAACATGTCACAAAAGTAGCCAATGAAAAACATTTTAAAATTGCACTGGGACAATGGTAAGAAGAGAATGAAAAAGAAGAATAAGAAAAAAAGTTATAAATAATTAATTTTTTGTTTAAAATGTTAATAATCAAATGTAATGTGGCGATTATTGGCATCATTTTTAAGATGTGCGCGGGCGGCGATAAACGTATCGTATCGTAAAAATTCTTAATGTTCTTATCGCTTACCATCTTGAATAAAAAACGGAAACCAGTCTGACTGAAACTAGTGGTATATTACCGAACTTTTCGTCTTCGAGGAATGGGGATAGTGGCGAAAGGAAAGTCAGTCAGAACCCCTAGGATTCTACATTAGTAGTGTTCGGAGTGGCTCCGCCTACTTTCCTAGTACAAGCAAATCAGCTGATTCCGTTATGGAAGTAGGTAGAGGAAGTTTGAAACTTTCTAAGGGTGCCGAACATAATTTTTGTAGTTGTCTGAATGTTTGAAAAGACCTGAGTAATTCTCATTTTTGACGAGTGTTCATAGCAAAATTTAAAAATCGCGCGCGTCAAAATTGATTTACGAGAGCGATTTGCCTAAATTTTCGCGCGCGATGTCTTATTTACCAGACCTTTTCTTCAATCTCGTTGCTTTTTATTCCGTGAAAAGCCTGTAATATTTTGACAAATTGTTGATCTTTGGGAAAGATACGACCTAAATCATCTGTTGGTGACGCCTCGAATACCATAGTATGAAAGTTTTTTGCATAAGATTTCGTGATCTACAGTGTCAAAGGCTTTTTGGAGATCAACAAAGACCCCGATACCAAACTGACCTTCGTCGAGGGCTTTGCGAATGCGCTCAGTGATGTTGATTAAGGCATGAGTAGTAGAGTGCCCTTTCCTGAAACCAAACTGTCTCTCGTACAGATATTTATGTTGATCAAGAAAAGAAGAAAGGGGAGAGTACATGAGTTTTTCTAATAGTTTTTCAATGTTGGACAAAAGTGAAATAGGACGGTAATTAGAGATTTCCAAAGGAGAGCCTTTATTTTTGTAAACAGGAACAAAAGAAGTTTTAAGGAGAGTAGGAAACACACCAAAGGAAAAAGAAAGATTAAAGATTTTTTGAAGAGGATTACAGATTTCATGTTTAAGGAGTTTGAGTATGGTTACATTAATGCTAAAAGGACCACTAGCTTTTTTATCAGGTAAGGATGAGATTAAATTAGTAATTTCAGCAGGGGTAACAGGAGATAATTTCAAAGTTTTAGTGAATTTTTTGGGTTGCTTCAAATAGGAAGAGAAGTGTTTTGATGTGAAAGGGATAGTGGTTCTTATAGTATCAGCGATAGAAGAAAAATAGTTGTTAAAGGCATTGCTTAGTATAGAAGGGTCAGAGGTAACTGAGCCATCAATAGATAAGGAGAAGGAATTAGATGATTGAGAAGATTTTACAGAAATTATTTCTTTCACTCCAATCCATATATTTTTAATGTTGTTAAGGTTTGATCTAAAGTATATAATTCAGAATAATGTTGTTTTTTGCTAATTCTGCAGAGAGAGACAATTTGGTTCCTATGGCGTTTATAATCATTGTGGAGCTTAGATTTCAAAGTTGGATCAGATGTTTTAATGAACTGTTTGAGAAGTTTATCCCTGGTTATTATAGACTTCTTAATCCCTGGTGTAATCCAAGGTTTTGATAAGAATTTGATTTGTTTCTTTGTCAGTTTGATGAGAGGGAGATGTCGATCAATTAGGCCATTAACTGTAGCAAAGAAATATCAAAAGAAAAATTCATGTCACAATTCGTCAGCTTTATTCTTTCATCCCAGTCAATCTCAAAATAGTCTAGAATGAAATTGGTTTTGTCAAAATTAGACCAGTCACGTTTGTAGACCGGTTGGTTTGATGAAATTTGTTTAGAGTCGTTGAACAAAAGTATGAATTGTGCTAAGTGATCGGATAGAATGAAAGAATGACAAATATGTTTGGTTAGTCTCACCTGACTCGTTGTTTGAAATTGAAGAATTGAGTAGTTGGGAAAGTTGAGATATTCTTATCTTTGCAGTTTGAATTAGCTGTTGGTCATATCTTAGAATTAGATTTCTATGGGTTTTGTTATTACTTTCGCAACTTATAATATATTACAAAATATATTTTCATCTTGAACAGGAGCTCTCTTTGAAGTATTCAATTTATAAATAATATGTAAAGTTGTTTTAAGGTGACCATATAATGAAGATATTTTTAGCAGTTTAATGCTACCACTGTTATATACTTTGTAGAAAGGAAGCAAATAACATTCCTGTATTATAACTCTGAACTGTGAAAACAAGTTACTTTACTTTTGCAGAATTAATCTCCCTGACTAAGTTATATAATTTATCAAATTAGGTGCTTGCAAATAATGTGAAAATTTTTGTTTTGAAAATTGTTTCCAAGAGAAAATGTTTTTAAGACAATCACACCTTAATGATAGACATTTTTGTGTGTATTTTCATATTTTATCACACAGCCCTTTTACGCATAATTTTTCACCCGAAAATTTCTACCTCTACTAAAGCTAAGGAGGTATTATAATTATTTATTGGAAGCTCTCTAGTTGCAATCAAACAAAGATGACTTATTATAGAATAGGTAACCAAAGATTTGGATGTTTGGATATTATAAACAAACAAATGAAAGTGTCTAGCTATACAAATAAATACATAATTGTTCCACACAAAGTAGTTCCTTATGCGAAGTAGTGCTCGCCGACCATAGTCGACATAGTGTCCGTACTTCGTGTAATTTGCAACTACTTTGTATAGGTAGCTCACTTTACCATTTTGAAGTATATGCATGTGAAGTACACGTGCTCAACGTCGTCAAGCCAACTCACTACTAATAAGTTCAATAACTTTACAACAAGAATGTCTTCATTTCAAGAAAAAGAGTTTAACCTCTGGTTACAAAGTCAAAAGAACAAGAATAATAATGCTATTATTGAAGATGATACCTTTGCGGAAATATTGGCCTGCTTAAAAACTGGAAAAGGTAAATAATAATGGGATTTTCTGTGTGCAGTACTGTCAGACTGCAGTACATGACATAACATCTTCATATAACTTTCTGTTAACAGTTTTATTTCATTTGGTGCATATATGAATTAAGAAATGTTTACTGTGTATATACTAGTAGATTTAGCTTTTTTAGGAGGAGACAACAACCAATAATTTTGAATATAATGACCTATAAAATTATATTTCAATACCGTGAGTTCGAGATTCAACTCTGTGAGGCGAGATTCAACATGCCAAAATCAAACTGCATCTGGTCAATAATTTAAATACATTATATTTTTAAAACTAAACCAAGTTATACAACACAAAAAAGATTTAAAGCAATCAAAACATTCATGAATGATTACCATTTAGAGAGACTCTGGCTGGCGCTATTTCCTTTTCGCACCCCCTATTTTTTTCACTGAAAACCTTTCTATACAGCACAACAAACATGTACATAGTGAAAAAAACATCTAAAATATGGATGTTTTTGGCTGTACAAAGTCTTTTAACTCGTGTTGGGATTTGAAGAGCTCAAAGGCCATTTTACATTCGGCTATAATGTAAAAAAAAATTATTTTGGAGTGTAGTATAGATTATGTCTTGGTTCAGATATGCGATGTTGTGAAATTTCGAAATTATCTTGTTGAATGTTGTGGTCTGGATAATGGTGTTGTTGAATCTCGCCCCACAGAGTTGAATCTCGGCCCAATCACGGTACACACATTACAATAAATACAATTTGATTAAGTTAAAAATTTAAAAAAATCTAAGGTTAACAAAGAAGGAAATTAAAACAAAAAACTAAAAATTGGTTAACCATACCAAAACGAGGGGATAGGGTTCCACAAGTTTTCCACAAGTTTCCACAAATTTTGAATAATGTATATTTTCTGAGTAGATAAGATGTAATCCAATAGAAACTCCATTGTAATGTCATTTTTATATTTGGTGAAACATTGTAAGAGAGTATTACCGAAATAGTTTTCTATGAGAAACCCCTCTTATTTTGCACCCACAATGATTTCTTAAATAACAATAGAAAGCAAAAAAGCAATTTACTTAACAGTTAGCTTTTTTTGGATTGGACTTGGATTGGATAGTGAATCAGAGATAAAATTAAGTTGCAATTATCACTCTTCTCAATAATTTTCTGTCATTTCTCAATCCACCACTAATTAATTATATAGCTTTATAGAATAAAGATATCTATCAAGAATAGAAGTCTTGAGAAATTTCATGTAGTATTTCATCTATGATAAATCCAAAAAACAATTAAATACAAGAATCCCAAAGATCTCGGATTACTTTCCAAGTGGGTTTCATTGAAATTTCACTTGAACATCAGTAAATTTTAAATCAAATTAGATTACATGCACTAAATTCAACCTAATGAAAACTAAAGCACCTAACACAAATTTTATCTTTTCATTTACGTTGTCAGGTTCAAGGAAAATAAAGAAACGTATACGAGGTCATAAGTACCAGTTGGTTTCTTACTTGAACTTGGGTATTCCTGAAATGCTTTGTGCTCCATCCAATGAGGTGAGACCTTTACTATTAACAGTGAATTTTCCTTGCCAACCCATGTTTTTAATGTACACACACATAGCGCTTGTTCCATCATCTATACAAATTTATTCTTTTAATTGTAAATCAATACAGTAACAATGGCCAACCAATAAAAGTATTTCAAAATGCTCAAATTCTACTTTTCATTTTGCAAACACTGTGCTTATAGAGTCACTCTGTTCTTGGTCACTATAAACAAGTAGTGAAATCAAGTGCAATGTTCCAAATAATACAACGTGTTCATTGTGATGTCTTGCAGCACTCAGGAGTTCTAAAGACATATCAAATGGTATGTATTTATAAAATCTACATAACTAAACTATCAATGAAAAATTGCTATATATACATGACTTGGATATATATTGTATTTTTATGTATTTTCATTAAAATAATTTTTCTTAGATTTCTGTAGATCATGCTCATGTGCCCAGATCAGCTGTTGAGAAATTTATAGCAAATTGTGAAGTGTGTGCTTTAAAAAAAGTTTGTAGTAACAGTGCTCCTTTAAAACCCATCACTTCAAAAAAACTGCTTGAACGAATCCAGGTAAAATTAAAAATTATTTGAAGTTGATTTTCACCTCCTTTTCATACAAAATTAAATTGCTACACTAATTATATACTTATATACTGGAAATTTGATGGATCTTTCAGAATTCATGCATTTTGCCTATTTGTGGTTTAAACTTCAATTTTATTCCATAAGCCGCTTGTTTTGCATTAATGAACAATATAAGAGAGTAGTTAAATGGTAAAACACCATTAATGGTTTAATGGAAATGGAGGTTCGATTCCTCCCTCTCTTCATGTTACAACCTATATTTTTAGTATATGACTGCTTTTTCTTCCATTATACTTTATCCTTTTCAATAACATTTAGATTTAACTATTTTTCAGATTGATCTTATTGACATGCAAAACCAACCAGATGGAGACTTTAAGTTTATTGGTCACATTGTTGATCACTACTCAAAATTTAGAATTTTTTTTCCAATGGTGACAAAATCTGCTGCAGAAACTGCAAACAACTGTATCAACAGGTTTTTTTCCATCTTTGGTCTGCCCCAAATTATTCATTCTGATAATGGAACCGAATTTGTTAATGATGTGTTGCGTGCTGTTACAGTTCTTTGGCCAGGGAAAAGTTCCTTTATCAGAGGTTCTCCTGGGCACAGTCAGTCACAAGGTTTAGTTGAGCAGGGCAACAATACCTTAAGAACAATGATAGCAGCAAGATTTATCAAAGAAACGAGACTTGAATGGGTTAAATGGTTGCCAGAGTTCCAATGTAAATCTCTTCCTTCAACTGATCAATGACAAGACAAAGATCTCCAGATTATTTATTCACTCAAAATGCATTTTTATTTTTAGTTGCAATGAATGTTTCGTATGTACGAAGTATTAAGAAATCCCCTTACGAGGTAGTTTTTGGACGGAAACCTAATATTGAAAGCATAAGTTTGCCTAATGTCTATGAAAATTCGGATGCCGTTGTTAATTTTTCAATATCTCAACCACAAGTTGAGGAAAATTTGAAAAATGGAGACACAGATTCAGAAAAGGAAGAGGAAGAAGTAGTGGTTGATATGGATGAACGTAAATGTCCTATTTCTGATTTTCATTTTTGGTTTTATTTTAGAATGTTGCACACCCTTGTGTATATCAGGTTATGTTTTATTTAATACTGTTAAATAAAGCTTTCAGTTTTATTGTATATAATTTTAAGATGCCCATACCATTTGTGATAATGTTGGTCGAGAAGAGATCGTAATTGCAGAGGAGATGGAAAGTTTTGAAGAATTGTATGAAAGTGAGCGGCAAAGAATAAGGAAGGAGGTTATTGATAATATTGAGGAAAATGCTGAATTCATGAAATTGAAACATGAGAGAAAAAGGAAAAGATCTGTGAAAAATTTCAACATTGGTGATAACGTGGTACTTCATCTAAAGAAGTCAGAACGTAGAGGTGCAACACTGCCCAATATTCCTTGTGTAATTATCTCCAAAACATCTTGTAGGATACAACCACAGTATCGTCTGATCTGCGAAATAGGTGTAATTTCAAAATTAGTTAATGCATCAAGGTTGAGTATGTATCCTGGGGAAGTGGAAACTGGAGACAAAAATATTCGAGTAAGCATAAGAGAGGCAGTTAAAAAGTTATTGATGCCTCCCATTTGGTGTACATGTGTAAAGATACCGTGTAACCAAAATTTATGTAAATGCTATGCAACTGGCACGATTTGTTCTTCTCGATGCCATAAAGAAGATAATGGATATTGTCAGAATAAAGATAAAAGTTCCATGCATGGTTAGTATTTGCTAAGTATAAGCATTTCTTTAGATGATGTTTTTTTCACTCTCTGTTTACTTGATCTTGATTGCTTTTAGTACAAACAACAATGAATGAGGATTTTTCAATGGACCAATCAGAAATTATAGTTCAAGAAACGTCTGGTATGTATAAGATAGCATATTATATGCAGTTGATGACCTGCTGCTCAAACAGCATTCATGTTATTAGGAATGAATTAAACAATGTAATATCACATAGAGTAAATTTTTGTTTTCTGTAGACAATCAAGTAATCACGCAAGCAGATACGGAGCCTGTTACCGAGCATAATTCAAACATAAAAGGTACGTGACTGCTGTTATTTTAAGAAAAACAGCATAATTTTCAGAATTGATTATCCTTGGCTGTTGTTAAGGACAAAACATACAGAATTTTTTTCCTTCAATTTAAATATTTTGCTTGCTTATGTTTCAGATTTTGAATTGGATGGTTGTTTGAGAAACACAGACTGAACAGAACAAGCCACATTATTTTATGACATTAATGGACTTAACTGCATGACGACTGACGTATTTTACAAAAATTTGGACATCTTACTGATGTAGGAAACTTACTTAACCAAATGCAAACATTATCTTTCCAGGTAACATGTTAATGATCACTGACATAGTGAATGGGATCAAGACGTCATTATCTTATGATAACCCTGTGAGTAGAGCATGTAAAGCAATATAGTTTTAACCTATTCATTTTGTATGCTCTTTGATGTGGTTTTCAAATTTATAGAATCATGAGCAGTGCATTCTCCTGTTGGATCGCCTTAAGTCATTAAACCTAACTGCTGGACAGTTGATGGAATATCCTGATGTTGTGAAGGCTATAAAATGTGTATGTATCATAATAATTGTGTACTTGATATTTTGTTTTTATCTAACTAAAACCTTTACATTATTACATAAAATGTTTATACTCTTTTCTTTTGGAAGCTTAAGAGCTACAACAAGAATGATAATATTCGTTGCATGGCACAATCATTGCATAGTATGTTAGAAAAGAAATTTATTCAATCGACTGTTGATCGTAAGAAAATATTTGTTGGCTTTACATGTTATTCCATAAGACATCTGAATGAGTCTTGTAATTACAACTTAACTGGTTCATCAGATTCTTTCTTTTTCAAGGAGTAAAGGTTACCCTGCATTTATATCCCCTTTTTGACAAAGTCTAATCTTAATTGATTGTCGATGACTTCACAGTGTTTACAATGGTCTAGATTATTAAATAATACATAAATGTTTCAGATAAGAGCCAAGACGAGACAGAACAAAGTTCATTATTGAACAAATTGAACATTGACTCTTCTTCTGAAGAAGATGATGAGTACTTGAGTTGCATAATGTCTAACAAATTTGGTGAGTGTTTAGTAAGAAAAGTAACGAGGATCTTATTTGTGGAAACCAATTTTTTGATACCTTTAATTCCCCTTTCTATAGTAAATGTGAATGAAAACAAGGAAACTGCTATTGGATGTGAAGGTAATTATGTGGACAAAATATGGTTTTCTTAGTTGATGTGTTGCTTTTTTGTGATTAATCAATAAAATTTTTAATAAGGAACTGAAACTGTAATGAAAAGTCAAACCGACCTCCTCATGTTATCTGATGTCGCTACTAATCAAGGTAATATGTCCAATTGTATCTTTTTCTTCATCAAGTATTTTTTTCTAGAGGTTTTTCTATGAATAGTGCAAAATTGAAATAACGTGGAAACTATAATGTTGCAATGAAATTAAGCAAACATTTGTCTTTTTTATCAGAACGACTGGATGTTGCACAACATAGTGTTGCAGAACATGGCAATATATTAGAAAAACCAGGTAGTGTACCCTTTCTTATGGTTATCGCCTTTGAGATATTTCTATAATGTATGGTTGGCAGTAACTCGATATGATACTTAGAGTGTATTGAGAATTACAAACTTTTAGACGCAGCATCTGCTTCCAATGACCATCAACCTACACCTATTGTTAAGGAGACCAGTAAGTATTTTTTCTATATCTTGTATATGTTTTTTCTGGTTATTATATAATCACCTCTGTAACTAAAACAAATCTCGAACTTAATAGTAAATGTTCATTATATAGATTTTAAGACTAAAAAGACGTGCCTGCTTATCCTTTTTTCCTAGGTGATGTCAGTCAACATCAAAAACTCAACGATGATCAGAATGAAGACACGGATCTTTTTCCAGCTTTCGGTGCTGATACATTGAGTTCCTGGCTTTCGTGTTTTGAAAGCTCTTCCCAGCTGATTGTTGACGATCTTGTCTTTTGTTTCCTTTAAGGTGATGTCAGTCCACATCAAAAACTCAACGATGATCAGAATGAAGACTCAGATCTTTTTCCAGCTTTCGGTGCTGATACATTGAGTTCCTGGCTTTCGTGTTTTGAAAGCTCTTCCCAGCTGATTGTTGACTATCTTGTCTTTTGTTTCCTTTAAGGTGATGCTAGTCCACATCAAAAACTCAACGATGATCAGAATGAAGACACGGATCATTTTGGCAAATTGACAGCAACTGTTTCACTGCAAGCTGGTACTGTTACCCTTTATCCTTTGTTGCTTCATTTATTTATGCTTAAAATATTTAATAGCTCTGCTTGCGGAACCCTGCTCATTTACCTTAAGGGGATTTGTTTTGCGTGGACTAATTTTTGCAAGCCAAGGTTTGAGAGCGTTTTGTATGGATTAATTTTGGTGAATTTGGTCAAAATTCTCAAAAGTCGCAAAAATTAATCCACGCCAAAAAAATCCCCATAAGGTAAATCAATATCAACATCAGCTTTAATGAAACTGCTAATTAATTTAATTTTATTCATGTACTGGATAGAAGTCAAGAAAGACAGTTTATTAGTGGGAAAAGAACCGTCATGCGGCGATAGTTCACTCAAAGGTGTTTCATTTTTGTTTTTTATAATTTTTAATGCATAGTCCCCATCACTTCATGTACACACCTTGAAAACGCCTGAAAACTGGGGCAGGACCGGAATTTTCCAATCATTTCTCCCCTGAAATGGTGAGCAATCTGTGCAGTGGTTCGTAGTCTCAATAATACATTTCTTAATTTTTAATACTAAGCTTTCATCAATATTATAGACGGGAAAGATGAAGAAAATATGCCTGTAGCAAGTACAATTTCAAAAGGTCAAGCTGATGGTTTACTTACTGGGGCAGAGAATGGTAAGGCAGTTTAACAATAACATGTTCGTGGGTTGCTATTTATTGAAGATATTTGACTTTAAAAGGAAATTGTTTATCTATCCGTTTTTAGTGTCACCAAAGTTGCATTTGAGATTACCTACTCGTATGCAGAAACGCGGAAGACCCAAAGGAATCGAATTTTCAGTTATTGGGCGAGAGAAGAGAAGAAGAAAAATTGGCGCAATAGCATTCACTAATTTGAAAATTGCGGAAAAGCAACATAGAATGTTAATTTGGTTGTTCGGTGAAATAAAGGGATCTATTGTTTTTAAAAAGAAAAGAAAAGTTACTGCTGCAGAATTAAGTAACAATCAATCGAGTATTGCTGACAGCTTTTTGGATGACGCTGTTGATGTGAAATTGTTGTTGCATTTTTTTTCTAAGCCAGCATGGAGAAAATTTAATTCCTTACTCAGACAAAAAGGTGTCATATTTGATTATGTGTAATATTGTATGTCAGTACAATTTCTTCATAATACAAAAAATTCTTTCCTCCTCAGAAAAAATTCAATCATGGACTTGCAGAAAATGCAAAACCAAAATACAGGACGGTGACCATACCATTGCTTGTGAGTGCTGCTTAAGTTGGTTTCACCTAAAGAAGTGTTCTGGTTTGATAAAGAAACCGAAAGTGCGAAATTGGTTTTGTTCTGAATGTTCTGGCAGTAAGTTCTCGATACCATTTTTAGTTTTGATCATAATTTTATCGTTTCCTTGTGCGTATTGAAAATTTGTGTTTTAGGTAAACCAACAGAACCTGTAAATGAATCAACTGATGAATCTGACGACTCTCTTACTCGAGAGTTTAAAAAAGTACGTTTACACCCAAACAAGAGCGCTTGGGAAAAACACACAGAATCAAAATTAAAGAAAACAAAGCGTTCGCTAACTCAGACTTCACCATTTTCCCTGTCCTATGAAGACCTGGTTACGTTGAAAGAAGGTTCATACATTCTTGGTCAAGTCTTAGATGCACTACTTATTCTTTTCAGTTCATATTTATTTCGAGCCGGCATCAATGTTTACCTGCTTCCTGAAACATTTTTTTCAAGAGTTTCAGTTGATACGACACTGGAAAATACCATCCCTGATGATTTTGACGGCATCGATTTCGTTGTTGCAGTTTCCCATGCGACTAATCATTGGGTTCTTGTCATGATAGACATTGCAAAACAACAAGTTTTATATTTTGACCCTATGTTCACTTTCTTGAACATAGCAAAGCAGCAACATGATCTTCAAATCATAAACAATATTATTTGGTATCGTATATTGTGTGAACCCTTAGATACGAAACCACCTTCGCGAGTTTGGGATGTTGTATTAGCGAAGGATTACGAAAATGATTTTGGGCAAAAGTTACCTCGCCAAACCTCAGGCTGTGATTGTGGGTTATTTTGTGTCATGTATTTTTTTTACATTGGAAAGAACTGTCAATTCGACTTCAGTGTCAAAGACATGGGATGCATACGGAATTGGTGTAGCGCCTTGCTGACAGAATTCCACAATGATAGTTTGACATCGAAATACACCAGGTGGTTAATGGGGAAAATGGGAAACGATAGACTTGGTTCATTAAAGTTGAATCCTAAGGTAAAGACAATCGTTTCTTGGTTTTTGAACATGTCTCAATTTTTCTAGTGTATATATAAAGTATATATAACCGTCTATGATTTTATTTATTAGGATGAGATGACTTCTTCAGATGATGAACTTCATGAGAACGGGAAGAGAATGATCGAACTCTTCAAAAAGTCGAAAAAAGACGGGACGTTTACAAAGATAGTGGAAGATTCCCAAGATCCAAGCAAAAACCCGTTCCTGCTTTTGCCAGAAATCTATAAAATGCCCATTAACGCCCTAGAGTTAGTAAAGGAAGAAAATCCTGTTTTCTTTGAAGCATTCGAAAACATGAAGGACGGTCATGGGACATCCGTCTATTTGACACAAGAGTTGAAACTATCACCTGGGAAAATAACAACTGACCGTTATAATTACATTAAGACGCAAATGATGCTTTTAGATCAATAATACGCATACATAAATGAATACCATATCCATTTTTGCAGGAGAGAAAACCCAACCCTAACCCGACTTAGTGGTAACATTTGTTTTTCTTCAATTCGGATTTAAATTTAGAACGAAAGTGCAATGTTTTGGGTTAGGTAAAGATTTTGGACAAGGCATTCATTTATGTACTAAGTGTAAATATTACTGATGTAGACTAGTTCTATTTAATTGTACTTTGTAACTATATAATGTACTAGATAATGTTTGTTACGAGCAAATAGTCGCAGTTGGGATTTAGTTTCGGTCGCACTAACTGGATATAAAAATCTAGAATCTCCATAGTTCGAGAATCGAGAATCGAGAATCACAGTGTCAAATAAATATCTATCGGCAGTATTGAATTCCTTCTGGTCGATGTAACCTCCATTGGTCTTTGCTTTATTAATCATTTCTATGGTTAAGTATTGATAGGTCATTGGTCTGGAACACTTAACACGAACAAATAAATACGTAGCAATAAATCTCGTTGCAAACGCCAGTTGAGATGCCGACACGTTTCGTTCGTCTCTGCATTCTTGTAAGATGTCCCTAAAACGATTGATGTGATATGGGATGACGTTTTCCATTTCGTCCAAGGTCGCCCAACTGTTTCGAGCAATGAGCGTTTCCAAATCCAGATTGCCAGAATACTCGAGTCTCTTTCTTTTTCCCAGATTTGCTTTACCACGTCGTATGTAAACTTCGGTGACGGCAAAACAACGTAATGTGCTGTCGGATACACCGTTCCCTTTTCGAAAGTCAAGTATGTCTGATATTGATTTTAAGTAATTTAACGACGCCGAACAACTTAGTTTCCAATCTTCTTCAAGAGTTTTAAGGAAGTCCATAATGATGAAGGGTGTACCCAAGCAACAATCGACGAATTCTTCGGTTAAACACAATTCTGATTCCAGGTCGTCAAAACTAGCCATTAAAAATTTCATACATCGTTATGCACATTGTTTTGCTTCTTTTTCAGACTTCCCTCCTCCACATGGTGTACGCAGCCAGTTCAAAAACGTCTTTTTATGTAAAGGATCGTTCACGGGAATTTACCCGTTGGTGTCTGTTGGCTAGACGTAGAAACGAATTCTGAGAAGAAGTTACCACTTGGTATGGCCTATGTGTACCTATACGAAGTGGTTCCTTTTTATCTAAAGGATCGTTCACGGGAATTTACCCGTTGGTGTCTGTTGGCTAGACGTAGAAACGAATTCTGAGAAGAAGTTACCACTTCGTATAGCCTATGTGTACCTATACGAAGTGGTTCCTTTTTATCTAAAGGATCGTTCACGGGAATTTACCAGTTGGTGTCTGTTGCCTAGGCGTAGAAACGAATTCTGAGAAGAAGTTACCACTTGGTATAGCCTATGTGTACCTATACGAAGTGGTTCCTTTTTATCTAAAGGATCGTTCACGGGAATTTACCAGTTGGTGTCTGTTGGCTAGACGTAGAAACGAATTCTGAGAAGAAGTTACCACTTGGTATAGCCTATGTGTACCTATACGAAGTGGTTCCTTTTTATCTAAAGGATCGTTCACGGGAATTTACCCGTTGGTGTCTGTTGGCTAGACGTAGAAACGAATTCTGAGAAGAAGTTACCACTTCGTATAGCCTATGTGTACCTATACGAAGTGGTTCCTTTTTATCTAAAGGATCGTTCACGGGAATTTACCAGTTGGTGTCTGTTGCCTAGGCGTAGAAACGAATTCTGAGAAGAAGTTACCACTTGGTATAGCCTATGTGTACCTATACGAAGTGGTTCCTTTTTATCTAAAGGATCGTTCACGGGAATTTACCCGTTGGTGTCTGTTGCCTAGGCGTAGAAACGAATTCTGAGAACAAGTTACCACTTGGTATGGCCTATGTGTACCTATACGAAGTGGTTCCTTTTTATCTAAAGGATCGTTCACGGGAATTTACCCGTTGGTGTCTGTTGGCTAGACGTAGAAACGAATTCTGAGAAGAAGTTACCACTTCGTATAGCCTATGTGTACCTATACGAAGTGGTTCCTTTTTATCTAAAGGATCGTTCACGGGAATTTACCAGTTGGTGTCTGTTGCCTAGGCGTAGAAACGAATTCTGAGAAGAAGTTACCACTTGGTATAGCCTATGTGTACCTATACGAAGTGGTTCCTTTTTATCTAAAGGATCGTTCACGGGAATTTACCAGTTGGTGTCTGTTGCCTAGGCGTAGAAACGAATTCTGAGAAGAAGTTACCACTTGGTATGGCCTATGTGTACCTATACGAAGTGGTTCCTTTTTATCTAAAGGATCGTTCACGGGAATTTACCCGTTGGTGTCTGTTGCCTTGACGTAGAAACGAATTCTGAAAGGAAGTTACCACTTGCTATAGCCTATGTGTACCTATACGAAGTGGTTCCTTTTTATCTAAAGGATCGTTCACGGGAATTTACCCGTTGGTGTCTGTTGCCTTGACGTAGAAACGAATTCTGAGAAGAAGTTACCACTTGGTTAGCCTATGTGTACCTATACGAAGTGGTTCCTTTTTATCTAAAGGATCGTTCACGGGAATTTACCCGTTGGTGTCTGTTGCCTTGACGTAGAAACGAATTCTGAAAGGAAGTTACCACTTGGTATAGCCTATGTGTACCTGTACGAAGTGGTTCCTTTTTATCTAAAGGATCGTTCACGAGAATTTACCAGTGGGTGTCTGTTGCCTTGACGTAGAAACGAATTCTGAGAAGAAGTTACCACTTGGTATGGCCTATGTGTACCTATACGAAGTGGTTCCTTTTTATCTAAAGGATCGTTCACGGGAATTTACCCGTTGGTGTCTGTTGCCTAGGCGTAGAAACGAATTCTGAGAAGAAGTTGCCACTTGGTATAGCCTATGTGTACCTATACGAAGTGGTTTCATTTTATCTAAAGGATCGTTCACGGGAATTTACCCGTTGGTGTCTGTTGCCTAGGCGTAGAAACGAATTCTGAGAAGAAGTTACCACTTGGTATGGCCTATGTGTACCTATACGAAGTGGTTCCTTTTTATCTAAAGGATCGTTCACGGGAATTTACCCGTTGGTGTCTGTTGCCTTGACGTAGAAACCAATTCTGAAAGGAAGTTACCACTTGCTATAGCCTATGTGTACCTATACGAAGTGGTTCCTTTTTATCTAAAGGATCGTTCACGGGAATTTACCCGTTGGTGTCTGTTGCCTTGACGTAGAAACGAATTCTGAGAAGAAGTTACCACTTGGTTAGCCTATGTGTACCTATACGAAGTGGTTCCTTTTTATCTAAAGGATCGTTCACGGGAATTTACCAGTTGGTGTCTGTTGCCTAGGCGTAGAAACGAATTCTGAGAAGAAGTTACCACTTGGTATAGCCTATGTGTACCTATACGAAGTGGTTCCTTTTTATCTAAAGGATCGTTCACGGGAATTTACCCGTTGGTGTCTGTTGGCTAGACGTAGAAACGAATTCTGAGAAGAAGTTACCACTTCGTATAGCCTATGTGTACCTATACGAAGTGGTTTCTTTTTATCTAAAGGATCGTTCACGGGAATTTACCAGTTGGTGTCTGTTGCCTAGGCGTAGAAACGAATTCTGAGAAGAAGTTACCACTTGGTATGGCCTATGTGTACCTATACGAAGTGGTTCCTTTTTATCTAAAGGATCGTTCACGGGAATTTACCCGTTGGTGTCTGTTGCCTTGACGTAGAAACGAATTCTGAAAGGAAGTTACCACTTGCTATAGCCTATGTGTACCTATACGAAGTGGTTCCTTTTTATCTAAAGGATCGTTCACGGGAATTTACCCGTTGGTGTCTGTTGCCTTGACGTAGAAACGAATTCTGAGAAGAAGTTACCACTTGGTTAGCCTATGTGTACCTATACGAAGTGGTTCCTTTTTATCTAAAGGATCGTTCACGGGAATTTACCCGTTGGTGTCTGTTGCCTTGACGTAGAAACGAATTCTGAAAGGAAGTTACCACTTGGTATAGCCTATGTGTACCTGTACGAAGTGGTTCCTTTTTATCTAAAGGATCGTTCACGAGAATTTACCAGTGGGTGTCTGTTGCCTTGACGTAGAAACGAATTCTGAGAAGAAGTTACCACTTGGTATGGCCTATGTGTACCTATACGAAGTGGTTCCTTTTTATCTAAAGGATCGTTCACGGGAATTTACCCGTTGGTGTCTGTTGCCTAGGCGTAGAAACGAATTCTGAGAAGAAGTTGCCACTTGGTATAGCCTATGTGTACCTATACGAAGTGGTTTCATTTTATCTAAAGGATCGTTCACGGGAATTTACCCGTTGGTGTCTGTTGCCTAGGCGTAGAAACGAATTCTGAGAAGAAGTTACCACTTGGTATGGCCTATGTGTACCTATACGAAGTGGTTCCTTTTTATCTAAAGGATCGTTCACGGGAATTTACCCGTTGGTGTCTGTTGCCTTGACGTAGAAACCAATTCTGAAAGGAAGTTACCACTTGCTATAGCCTATGTGTACCTATACGAAGTGGTTCCTTTTTATCTAAAGGATCGTTCACGGGAATTTACCCGTTGGTGTCTGTTGCCTTGACGTAGAAACGAATTCTGAGAAGAAGTTACCACTTGGTTAGCCTATGTGTACCTATACGAAGTGGTTCCTTTTTATCTAAAGGATCGTTCACGGGAATTTACCAGTTGGTGTCTGTTGCCTAGGCGTAGAAACGAATTCTGAGAAGAAGTTACCACTTGGTATAGCCTATGTGTACCTATACGAAGTGGTTCCTTTTTATCTAAAGGATCGTTCACGGGAATTTACCCGTTGGTGTCTGTTGGCTAGACGTAGAAACGAATTCTGAGAAGAAGTTACCACTTCGTATAGCCTATGTGTACCTATACGAAGTGGTTTCTTTTTATCTAAAGGATCGTTCACGGGAATTTACCAGTTGGTGTCTGTTGCCTAGGCGTAGAAACGAATTCTGAGAAGAAGTTACCACTTGGTATGGCCTATGTGTACCTATACGAAGTGGTTCCTTTTTATCTAAAGGATCGTTCACGGGAATTTACCAGTTGGTGTCTGTTGCCTAGGCGTAGAAACGAATTCTGAGAAGAAGTTACCACTTGGTATGGCCTATGTGTACCTATACGAAGTGGTTCCTTTTTATCTAAAGGATCGTTCACGGGAATTTACCCGTTGGTGTCTGTTGGCTAGACGTAGAAACGAATTCTGAGAAGAAGGTACCACTTCGTATAGCCTATGTGTACCTATACGAAGTGGTTCCTTTTTATCTAAAGGATCGTTCACGGGAATTTACCAGTTGGTGTCTGTTGCCTAGGCGTAGAAACGAATTCTGAGAAGAAGTTACCACTTGGTATAGCCTATGTGTACCTATACGAAGTGGTTCCTTTTTATCTAAAGGATCGTTCACGGGAATTTACCAGTTGGTGTCTGTTGCCTAGGCGTAGAAACGAATTCTGATAAGAAGTTACCACTTGGTATGGCCTATGTGTACCTATACGAAGTGGTTCCTTTTTATCTAAAGGATCGTTCACGGGAATTTACCCGTTGGTGTCTGTTGCCTTGACGTAGAAACGAATTCTGAAAGGAAGTTACCACTTGCTATAGCCTATGTGTACCTATACGAAGTGGTTCCTTTTTATCTAAAGGATCGTTCACGGGAATTTACCCGTTGGTGTCTGTTGCCTTGACGTAGAAACGAATTCTGAGAAGAAGTTACCACTTGGTTAGCCTATGTGTACCTATACGAAGTGGTTCCTTTTTATCTAAAGGATCGTTCACGGGAATTTACCCGTTGGTGTCTGTTGCCTTGACGTAGAAACGAATTCTGAAAGGAAGTTACCACTTGGTATAGCCTATGTGTACCTGTACGAAGTGGTTCCTTTTTATCTAAAGGATCGTTCACGGGAATTTACCAGTGGGTGCCTTGACGTAGAAACGAATTCTGAGAAGAAGTTACCACTTGGTATGGCCTATGTGTACCTATACGAAGTGGTTCCTTTTTATCTAAAGGATCGTTCACGGGAATTTACCCGTTGGTGTCTGTTGCCTAGGCGTAGAAACGAATTCTGAGAAGAAGTTGCCACTTGGTATAGCCTATGTGTACCTATACGAAGTGGTTCCATTTTATCTAAAGGATCGTTCACGGGAATTTACCCGTTGGTGTCTGTTGCCTAGGCGTAGAAACGAATTCTGAGAAGAAGTTACCACTTGGTATGGCCTATGTGTACCTATACGAAGTGGTTCCTTTTTATCTAAAGGATCGTTCACGGGAATTTACCCGTTGGTGTCTGTTGCCTTGACGTAGAAACGAATTCTGAAAGGAAGTTACCACTTGCTATAGCCTATGTGTACCTATACGAAGTGGTTCCTTTTTATCTAAAGGATCGTTCACGGGAATTTACCCGTTGGTGTCTGTTGCCTTGACGTAGAAACGAATTCTGAGAAGAAGTTACCACTTGGTTAGCCTATGTGTACCTATACGAAGTGGTTCCTTTTTATCTAAAGGATCGTTCACGGGAATTTACCCGTTGGTGTCTGTTGCCTTGACGTAGAAACGAATTCTGAAAGGAAGTTACCACTTGGTATAGCCTATGTGTACCTGTACGAAGTGGTTCCTTTTTATCTAAAGGATCGTTCACGGGAATTTACCAGTGGGTGTCTGTTGCCTTGACGTAGAAACGAATTCTGAGAAGAAGTTACCACTTGGTATGGCCTATGTGTACCTATACGAAGTGGTTCCTTTTTATCTAAAGGATCGTTCACGGGAATTTACCCGTTGGTGTCTGTTGCCTAGGCGTAGAAACGAATTCTGAGAAGAAGTTGCCACTTGGTATAGCCTATGTGTACCTATACGAAGTGGTTCCATTTTATCTAAAGGATCGTTCACGGGAATTTACCCGTTGGTGTCTGTTGCCTAGACGTAGAAACGAATTCTGAGAAGAAGTTACCACTTGGTATAGCCTATGTGTACCTATACGAAGTGGTTCCTTTTTATCTAAAGGATCGTTCACGGGAATTTACCCGTTGGTGTCTGTTGCCTTGACGTAGAAACGAATTCTGGAAGGAAGTTACCACTTGGTATAGCCTATGTGTACCTATACGAAGTGGTTCCTTTTTATCTAAAGGATCGTTCACGGGAATTTACCCGTTGGTGTCTGTTGCCTTGACGTAGAAACGAATTCTGAGAAGAAGTTACCACTTGGTATAGCCTATGTGTACCTATACGAAGTGGTTCCTTTTTATCTAAAGGATCGTTCACGGGAATTTACCCGTTGGTGTCTGTTGCCTTGACGTAGAAACGAATTCTGAGAAGAAGTTACCACTTGGTATGGCCTATGTGTACCTATACGAAGTGGTACCTTTTTATCTAAAGGATCGTTCACGGGAATGTGGGTGTCTGTTGCCTTGACGTAGAAACGAATTCTGAGAAGAAGTTACCACTTGGTATAGCCTATGTGTACCTATACGAAGTGGTTCCTTTTTATCTAAAGGATCGTTCACGGGAATTTACCCGTTGGTGTCTGTTGCCTAGACGTAGAAACGAATTCTGAAAGGAAGTTACCACTTGGTATAGCCTATGTGTACCTATACGAAGTGGTTCCTTTTTATCTAAAGGATCGTTCACGGGAATTTACCCGTTGGTGTCTGTTGCCTAGACGTAGAAACGAATTCTGAAAGGAAGTTACCACTTGGTATAGCCTATGTGTACTTCGTATAGGTACACATAGGCTATACCAAGTTGTAACTTTTTGCAGGACAACTACTAGTTGGTGTAGCCTATCTGTGGCCATGCAAAGCACTTCATTACCGTAAAACTGGTTTAAAAAATATATATATATACTGTATGTCTACTTTGTTTAATGCTTGCATTCCTATGGAATGGGATTCACCTATCATTTGGTGATGTAGGCTAAAACAGGGACAAATAATTAGAAGAATCAGAAGCTAAGAAAATAACATTTTCTCACGCGGAAATGTCAATTAAATGAAAATTTGGCAAATTCATGAAACATTAAAATCTTGGGTAAGTATGAAAAAAAATGAAGAAAGAAGGATTAACTGCACATTATTATATTTTTTCTGTAAATATTTTGGCAACCACTTTGTAGAATCATATACCTAAGTATCAAATCAATGCGTGAAATTTTATAAATAATTACAAAACTACTATGGTGAAAGACAAAAAGAAAGCTAATGAAAATTATAGAATTATTAGAAAAATTATTATTAGAAAAAAATTATAGAAATATTCAATATCGCAAACATGCATTTCATGAAATATAATAAGCTTTTAACTATATAAAATAAGTACTTTTCGGAAGCTCATTAGTTTGAGTGGTGTTCATTTAACAAAGTCATCATTAACACAGATATAACAATGAACTCATCAAAATGAAAAACATTTATGTAGAAGAAAAAATGAGTTTTCAAAGAGAACATTTCTTTCTAATTTGATTGTCCAAAGGATGATTATTATAAATATCTAAGTCAAGAATAGATAGATACATAAACCAATACCGATACATAGTTTTGACTTATTTATTACTCTTCGTCAATAACAATATAACAATATAATAATAACAATACAAGCAGTATCTGCACTTGAAACAGGTTTCGCGTTTCGTATTGTTGCTTTTACTTTGAGAAACGATTATATGTCGGCGGCGGTATCACAGTTTTTGTTATTTGCACTTTTCCTTTATGGGAAGTAGACCTTGACATTGACCTCCCTTGAACAAAGATAAGACCCAGCCATCTGTTTGTTACAGTTTAGTATTCTTTTTTGATATTCTGGTGAAAAATAGATGTTATCTATTTCCAACTAAAGTTTGTATATACACCCAGGCACTGAATTAGGTGTTTCCCTACTTTCGATTTTATTAAATTTCTTGCATCCGCAAAAATTAATTCCGCAAAATAATGGCATTTTTGGGTCATTTATCGGCAAAAATATATTCCTCAAAAATTTCTACCACAAACAATTTCTTCCCTTAAAGGTATAATAAATTTTCTCATATATATATATACAGTTTTTTTAATAGAATCACGAGGCTGAAATTCATCAAAACTTAAGAATTAAGATTCACACTTGGGCCCATAATTATGTAACCAAAAATTTTTAAAAGCCATAGAATCAAATCCAATGTACATGATGACTGTGGGAAATATCAGACATTCTTTTGTTAGAATTTTTCATGCTTTTAAACCCAGCATTCAAAAGTTTATACAAATCAGTCATTTTTAGATCGGAAATCATGTGCACAACATTCTAATGTTTTGTTTGAATGAGAAAATTTTACAAAATACAACAACACATTCATTATTGTTCAATGAGAGATAAGATAAGATGAGTGCCAGAAAGAGGAGGAAACAACTCAACAAATTTAAGAAATAATATATACCCCTAAACATCACATAAATAAAGCTCAGGTTACCCTTTTCCTAAAAAAAGTGCCTTTTGGATGTTCATAGTGCCCTTTTTCCTTGTGCCGGACGCTGCCCTTCCATTGTAGATTAGTTCCTGTCCAAACTTTATTATCAAATCGGCCATAGTAAATGGAACCATAATAACAGCGGCCATAAGGAACTACTTCGTAAAATTGGTCACTACTTCGTGTGCGGAGCGCAAGTGCTACTACCTTATCGGACAAAACAATGTCGGACAAAATTTTCGTCGGACAAAATAATTCGTCGGACAATATTTTCGTCACCCGTGGAAAATTTCGTCACTTTTGTCCGACGAATAATTTTGTCCGACGAAAATTTTTGTCCATTTCTTAAGTTTTGGAAAACAACATAAATTACTCAGTATCATCATTTATATGTTATACAACAGTATTAACTTTGAAGACATGCTACAAATCTTTCTACTTCCAATCATAAAATGTTCTACTTTTTTTCTATAAAAAGTTCAATTGTGCTATCAATGTTTTCATCTAACAAGTTTTCAGTCAAATTTCAGATGTCTCACTGCTATTTTCATCATCTTCATCCAAAACGACTCGTGATGATTTTTGTGTTGCGATTGTGCTTTCCTCGTTAATTGGAGAAAACTTTCTTTTGATTCCAGGCTTTAAATACTCACCGTCACTATTTCAGTTTTCAGGGTTTCTTTCTACTTTCATTAAAAGAATCCTTACACGTTTTTTTTAATAAGGAACACACTTATAAGGAACGCGAGGCTGATATTTTGCCTCAATCTTAATGCTATCTCCGAAACTATTATCAGTACTGAATATTCTAAAATCTGAGGTTAAAGATAAGGAACTGTGAGACTCAAATCAAACTTAATGTTCCTTATAAAGAAAACAACGTGTAGACATTTGTTTTAAAGCAGTATTATGTTTTATAATCTCTAGAACTATTTTGTTCAGTATAATGTTTTTTTGTTTTATTTCTAGAACTAAACCTCTTATGTTAACGCAGTTATGCTGTTATATTAAGTTTATGTTATACATATTTCATTGTAGTAGAAAATAGAGGAAAAATCTTTAAAGCAGTTCATAAACATTCTTTCTTTATCAAAGAATGAATATTATTCAAACTTTGGTTTCGGACAAAATTTTTCGTCGGACAAAATTATTCGTCGGACAAATTTTTCGTCGGACAAAATTATTCGTCGGACAAAATTTTCGTCACCCATGGAAAATTTCGTCACTTTTGTCCGACATTGTTTTGTCCGATAAGGTACTTCGGATAAACTCACTACTTCGGTTGGAACACATACAGTTGTCTCTACTAGGAATTTGCCTGAACAAGACATCTCGTTCTGGTTTTGTATAGGGTTGTACATAGCCAATAGCATTAGCTTAAAAATGGTAAACTTGAACGTGTGGAAATGTGGTCGCAGCCAAACGACTTTTGAATTTTTCTTATTCCATCTGAATAAAGTGTTTGGAATATGAAAGGAAATTCTGTGCACCCAAGAAAAGGGCCGCAAAATGCTATATATATAGAATTAGGAGACATCTACTTGCTTTCTCCTTTGTACTAAAATCTTTCAGTAATAAGGCTGAGCTGAGGGTTTTGTCAAGTGAGCCTCCTCCGTTTTAACATAGCCTCCGTTAAGCCTCCGTTAATGACTTGATGAACAGTTTATGGCATAAAATATATATATGATAGGGGGGAATCATTTATCATTTTATTTCGATTATTGCGAATACTTTAATAAACCCAACACATCTTACAATCTGTAGTAAAGTCTCAAAAACATAATAACTTTGAAAACGACGGTATGGCAGAACCGACAGACGACATCGATGCATCTCCACCGCAGCGAGCTTTTCTACTGTGTGGGTTCTACAGCAATGATCAGTTTACTGAGGCTGAACGTTTACAAAATTACAACGAAGTAAAGGTTTTTGGGCATTTTCAATAGTTTTAAGACCATTTCTAGTCCATTGATCAGTTAACAGAGGCTGGTATCACAAAAAAAAATTATAAACGGAGGCTGGCATCACAGAAAGATCCTTAACGGAGGCTGAGTGTTCTGACAGTCCAAAACTGATTTGCTAACGGAGGCTGTTCTCATAATACAAATATACAACGAACAAAAGGGTTTTAGGTGTTTTTCAATAGTTTTAAGACCATTGATCAGTTAACGGAGGCTGGTATCACAGAAAGTTCCTTGCATGTTTTCTAGATAATTTCTAAATTTCACGTGTCAATTTCTCATTTCAGATAAAGCTAGAGTCAAACTAAACGACTTCGCCTATGCTATTACGTGACATTCGAGGGAAATATTTCTGCTTCGTGATTTTTAACTTTTTCGTGATTTTTTTTTAAATTGAAAAAGAGAAAATGAAATTCAAACGTTGGTGTAAGAATAAAACAGTCAGCTGGCTAAAACCGCTGACCAAAAAGTAATTCTGAAAAATATGAGATTTTTTTGGATTTTTTTGAACATGGATAGCAAGCTCTTTTCTCACATTTTATCTGAAATGTTTGGAGAAAAAACAGGGCAGTTTTTCTATGGCAGACAGGAGGACGCTGCCGAATTCTACAGGGTTTTATGTCATCAAGTGGAATTCCCCTTTAACAATTTTGTGGAAACTGAAAGCAACGCAATATTTGGAATCACCCAAGAACAAGGTAGTATGCATGAATTGCAACTACACGAACGACACAACAAACACCGAGGTAACTTTAGGACTGTCCCTATCTAGTAAAGGGAATAAGCTGTCAGACATGTTGCTTCAGGATTTCGAAGATGTAATCCTTGATGATTTTTGTTGTGAGAAATGTTCTACCACTAGTTGTGCGAGCACAAAGGCAGTAATCAATGCTCCAGCTGTTTAACTCTTCAGCTGAAAAGATATGAGGAGGACTTGACAACAAAAAAGGAGGATTCTGTCATACCTGACATGGAAATTGAATTGCCAGTCGAGGGTATTAACGTCGTGTATCGCCTTAGATGTATCATTTCTCATAAAGGAAGCTCAGTTAGTGGCGGCCACTATTGTAACTGAGGACAAGTTCGTAGAAGTTGATGATCAAGTGGTGACTGTTGGGAGCACATTCACCAAAGATGTTAACCACAACGGCTACGTTTTTGTTTACGAAAAGAATGAACTGCTCATAAATTCGATCAATAATTGGCTTCCTTTAAATTGCTACTTGCTGGTCTTAAACCAAGTGTTTCAGTATCAGACAGCAAGAAGATACAACGAAGTGCTGTCCTTTATTTGGAATAGAATAGATAGCATCGACCTGCATGCTTTCGGAAATCTTATAAGAGATCTGTCATCAGTAACCACCAGACAAGTATCATTGCAGAAAATATTGTCCCATGGTGCAATGTGCGATGGTATTGATTTGCTGAAAATTTTGCTATCACTCCTAAACGTTTCTGATGTTTCATCCTATACCATGGAGTTCGGAGAAACAGTGACGTGTATGGATTGTGGAAAAATCCAAAGAGCTGTGAAACCAAGGCAACAACTGATTTGTGCTGAAGTTTCAAACAGTGGTTTAAAGGAAGCTGTTGCCTCCAGTGAAACTATGGGAGCTTTTTGGTGCTGTAAGCGAAAGCTTCAGAACGTTTCAAAAATGGTTTTGTACCCTTCCAGGGCCGTTCTTATACTTTTTAAAAATCAACTGCAGAAATTAACATTTAATGAAACTGCAATATGTGAAGGATTCGATCCAGAATTGGGGAAATCATATGAAGCCTGCGTTATTCTCACAGGAAATGCAGTTCATTTTAGAAAAAAAGTGTGGTTTACCATGAATGAAACAGGAAACATAGTAACTGGATCAAAATCCATCAAAGGCACTAACGGAGCTGCTTTATTCATCCGAAATGATCACGCATATCATGATGTTCCTGTAAATTGTTGGGCATTAAAAGAAAGAGGAAGTTCACCATCTGAAAATGGCATCTTATGGGAGGCCATTCTTGCTTTAGATTGTTGCCTTGGAAATCTCGTCACTGGTAAAAAGGAAATGATAGATATGTGGTTGAGATCCAAGATGCTCTCCAGGGACGATGTATCCATAACTGCATTTTCAACATTTTTTTAAAAAATGTAGCATCCATATTTGATATCAACATTGGCAGTGTGAGATCTACAAGTTGCCGTGCCTTTCTAGAAAGCTCTTTTTCAAATCGCATACAAAATATGGAAACTTTCAGTAGGCACAAAACACGAAGCGCACTCAAGTTTGACGCCATTATATTTTGGTTTGATCAAGGAATTCAAATCCTGTTGCCAGAGAAAGAAACAATTTACAGAATTGGTGGGGAATCTTTCTTTAAAGAAGGTAATGAATTAATTCCTTTACCAACAGATTTTCATGAGCTTTTATCTTTCCTCATTTTTCATAAATCTTCGAAACTAAATTCATTCAGTGAGAATTTTAAACATGCAAAATCCAATCGAACTTAAAACTTGAAGTTTATGTAGACATAAATTTACATAGTCTGAAACAATAAACGCATTGATTTATTTGTTTTACTATTTATTTACTTGTTTCATATGATATTTTCAGCCATGACAGTATCATCGAAAATCATCGAAATTGTTAAGCTGTTGATGACATGGATCAAAGAAGGCAACTGTGAAGTCACTAAGTGTATGGCGCAAGATAAGGTTATCTCCAATGAGATATTTAATTGTTGGGACAAAAATCTTTTGTTTCTAACAATATTGTTAGATATCATTAATGGTAGGCCTATGGAATTACCATCACAGAAAGCTGCTAGATTGAGTGTTGTAGCCAGCTCGGTCCTACCATTAAAATTGGGAAACCAATCTGGTATGGCTAGCCAAGTATTGACTGCTCTAAACGAAAGGATAAAGTTTGTTGAGGTGTTGAAGCCATCAGAAATCAGAGCAGTGCATTTCGACTGCTGCATATCCAAAGAGTCATCGATTTTACAGAGCAACATATCTTCCACTACCTTTGTGGCACGAATTCTGAAACGTAAAACACAGCTACAGTCGGGAAAACTATCAGAGGAATTGCTTCTCAATGTGTTGCAATTTCTTCAAGAAGTAAAAGGTCTATGCATACGGCTTACAAAGGTTGCCCCGACTAACGATGAACAGAAGCGCTTGCGAGAAAGGAAGTTTTCATACACCAGTACCAAGATGGAGACAAAGATAGAAATTGAAGAAAAACTAGAGAAGGTCGCTCCAAGAATGCTCATCGATTGTTTCCATGCCTGCACAGAAGAAATGTTCTACGATCACGAAGAATTCTGTTACGTCGCATTCGATATTACGAAAGGAACATATTTCCATTCACATGATTATATTGCTATCGATATTGTCCCGTATTTATTGAAAAAGTACCTTTCAGAGAGAACAGGATGCGACATAAAACACATTGGAGGTTTAATGGAAAGTCCTTATGACGAACTTTCATCTAGTAGTAGTGACAGTGATATATTATTGAATGTTATATTTTCATTATGATTTCTGCCTTCGTTAACTGATCAGTGCATCGTAAGAGGTCCTGGATCTTTTGAAAAACACCTATATTTGTATAATGAGAACAGCCTCCGTTAACAAATCAGTTTTGGACTGTCAGAACGCTCAGCCTCCGTTAAGGATCTTTTTGTGATGCCAGCCTCCGTTAACTAATCAGTGCATCAGAAGTGGTCTTAAAACTATTGAAAAACACCTAAAACCCTTTTGTTCGTTGTATATTTGTATTATGAGAACAGCCTCCGTTAACAAATCAGTTTTGGACTGTCAGAACGCTCAGCCTCCGTTAAGGATCTTTTTGTGATGCCAGCCTCCGTTAACTGATCAGTGCATCAGAAGTGGTCTTAAAACTATTGAAAAACACCTAAAACCCTTTTGTTCATTGTATATTTGTATTATGAGAACAGCCTCCGTTAACAAATCAGTTTTGGACTGTCAGAATGCTCAGCCTCCGTTAAGGAACTTTCTGTGATGCCAGCCTCCGTTAACTGATCAGCGCATCAGAAGTGGTCTTAAAACTATTGAAAAACACCTAAAACCCTTTTGTTCGTTGTATATTTGTATTATGAGAACAGCCTCCGTTAACAAATCAGTTTTGGACTGTCAGAACGCTCAGCCTCCGTTAAGGATCTTTTTGTGATGCCAGCCTCCGGTAACTGATCAGTGCATTAGAAGTGGTCTTAAAACTATTGAAAAACACCTAAAACCCTTTTCTCCGTTGTATATTTGTATTATGAGAACAGCCTCCGTTAACAAATCAGTTTTGGACTGTCAAAACGCTCAGCCTCCGTTAAGGATCTTTTTGTGATGCCAGCCTCCGTTAACTGATCAGTGCATCGGAAGAGGTCCTAGATCTTTTGAGAAACGTCTAAAGACCTTAAGTTCGTTGTATATTTGTGTTATGAGAGCTACGTTTCTTAACAAATAGCACGTGCTAATCTCCGACAATGAAGGCTTGTATATATTAAAGTTTTGAAGTTTATCCGCTTTTTTGATAATATTTGTTTGAAATATGGACGTAGAAAAGGTTCTTCGTTGGAATTTCTTATCATCCGCCACTCCATATATACCCGTAGGCGGTGTCGGTCGTCATCAGGAAACTGTCGGCCTTGGATCCTCCACCACAGAGGTCAAAACTGTTTTCGGTGATTTTTGAGTGGTTCCTGAGGATAAATAAGTTCTGAGTAAGTCTTTTGAATTGTTTAAAGAATTTTTAGGCAGTTTACATGGTCATCTATGGATATTATCATTTAACATGGTCTCATGGAATAAAATATTAACGGAGGCTTAACGGAGGCTTAACGGAGGCTACTTAACGGAGGCTCACTTGACAAAACCTGAGCTGAGAGTCCCCCTCTCTTCCTTCGTCAAAATATATGATCTCCTAGATAGCTGGCTAGTAGACTGAGAATAGGTCCAACACCTTTCAATTGAAAACAAATTCGTGGAATATTAATTTTTCTTAAGCTTGATACGGCATATATGTGACGATTTAAGGGAAGTATATATATGTGACGTTCCAGGGGATTTTGATAACAAACGATATTAACGTTAATATCGTTATTATCGTTAATATCGTTAATGGAACTACAGAGTAACGTTATTATCGTTAATATCGCTAATATCGTTAATATGGTAAGAGCACAGATTACCGTTACTATCGTCAAAAAGTTTTGTTCAAGACATTTGTTTATACATTTCACATACGTGTGTCGTTTTATGAAGTTCTAAAATAACCGTGATTTAATTATTATTTCGCCAAATAGCAATAAATTCAAAACAAACTCGCTTGTTCATGACATGATAAACTCTGATTCATTCAATTACGTGGACATATATTTTTCTAGAAATAACAAAGCACTTTTTTTTTATTTGTTATTCCTGTACCTTCAGCACAAATTTGAAAAGCCACTTTAAAATACCGTGTCATTCGATTTGGTAATGTATTATTTTGAAATGTACATTTGCAGGTAGCACGCGTTTGTGTATTAAATTGAACTTAATTAGCTGGTTCTTATATTCATTTGGAGATTAAAGATACAGAAGTAAGTTCGAAAGCAGGCACGAGTAGAAACCGTCTGCTATAATTCTTTTTTCTGAATTGTTCGACGGGTTGCCATTCTATAAGCTCTTGGGAAAAAAAAACTTTACATTATTAAAGACACGTTACATTAAAGTTTTTTTCGATAGTAAAACTTTTATTATTATTCTTTCGAAAGACATTTCACTTGCACTGGGTGAAGATGTACCCTTAATTAAATTGATCGCAACGTTTTCAGTGATCATTATTGATTTTTGTCATTTCGTCGATAATGTTTTCAGGTTCAACATTGGGATGAAGGACGAATGTAGGAAGGGACGAATGAAAACATTTTAACGTCGGCTTGACGAGTTGCAAAAGTTCTCTTTTGAAATACTCACCTTCGTTTAAAAATAACATTACCTTTTCCTTCAGTTTGTTATGAAGTTTATGTGAAAGGTTGTCTGAAAGTTGTGTTTACACAGGGCTCTAAAACTTTACTTGAGGGTAATTCTAAAATTGAATTTCTTACGCCGTAATCAAGCGAAAGAAAGATTAATATACACGAAATGGTTTTCTTGTCACAAATAAAATGATCACATGCTTAATATTAATGTTATTATCGTTAATATCAAAAATATAGTTTTTTTTTACTATAATTTCGTAATTATAGTATATATAATATAAACGATAATAACGATATTAACGATATTAACGATAATAGCGCTATTAACTATAATAACGCAACGATAATTATTAGCGATAATATCGCTAATTCTATTGTTTTATTAACGATATTATCGTTAATAATTATCGTTAATATCGTTTGTAATCAAATTCCCCTGGAACGTCACATATATATTATAACAATCGTTTTTGTGATTTACTCTCTACTGCAAGAAGAGTATATGTGACATTCCAGGGGATTTTGATAACAAACAATATTAACGTTAATATCATTATTATCATTAATATTGCTAAAGGAACTACAGAGTAACGTTATTATCGTTAATTTTTACCGTTAATATCCCTAATATCAGTTATGAGAAGAGCACAGACCGTTTATCGTTAAAAAGTTTTGTTCAAGACCTTTGTTTATACATTTCACATACGTGTGTCGTTTTATGAAGTTCTAAAATAACCGTGATTTAATTATCATTTCACTTTGAAATATACATTTACAGGTAGCACCCGTTTGTTTGTGTATTAAATTGAACTTAATTAGCTGGTTCTTATATTCATTTGGAGATTAAAGATACAGAAGTTAGTTCGAAAGCAGGCACGAGTAGAAACCGTCTGCTATAATTCTTTTTTCTGAATTGTTCGACGGGTTGCCATTCTATAAGCTCTTGGGAAAAAATTTTACATTATTAAAGACACGTTACATTAAAGTTTTTTTCGATAGCAAAACCTTTATTATTATTCTTTCGAAAGACATTTCACTTGCACTGGGAGAAGATGCACCCTTAATTAAATTGATCGCAACGTTTTCAGTGATCATTACTGATTTCTGTCATTTCGTCGATAATGTTTTCAGGTTCAACATTGAGATGAAGGACGAATGTAGGAAGGGATGAATGAAAACATTTTAACGTCGGCTTGACGAGTTGCAAAAGTTCTCTTTTGAAATACTCACCTTCGTTTAAATATAATATTACCTATTTCCTTCAGTTTGTTATGAAGTTTATGTGAAAGGTTGTCTGAAAGTTGTGTTTACACAAGGGCTCTAAACTTTACTTGAGGGTAATTCTAAAATTATTGAATTTTTTACGCCGTAATCAAGCGAAAGAAAGATTAATATATGCCAAATGGTTTCCTTGACACATATAAATGATCACATATTTAATATTACTAATGTTATTATCGTTAATATCGAAAATATAGTTATTTTCGTACGATAATTACTATATTAACAATAATAGCGATATTATCAATATTAACGATAATAACGTTGTTAACTATGATAAAGTAATGATATTTATTAGCGATAATATCGCTAATTCTATTGTTTTATTAACGATATTATCGTTAATAGTTATCGTTAATATCGTTTGTTATCAAAATCCCCTGGAACGTCACATATGCATCCATGATCTTACACTTAAACTTCATGAAAAACTGAAGGAAACAGGTATATTATTTTATTTAAACAAAGGTGAGTTTTTCAAAAGAGAACTTTTGTAACTCGTCAAGCCGACGTTAAAATGTTTTCATTTGTCCCTTCCTTCATCCAAATGTTGAACCTAAAAAACATTATCGTAATGAAGTTACATAAGTCAACAATTATCACTAAAAAAGTAAAGATATGATAATTTAATTAAATGGTACATCTCCACCTAGCCAAGTGAAATGTGTTTCCAAAGAATAATAATAAAGGTTTAGCTATCAAAAAATTTTTGTTTTTAATAATGTAAATGTTTCCTCCCAAGTGATAGAATGGCAATCCTGTCAAACAATTTGGAAAAAAGAATTATGGCGGATATTTTGGATCTGTACATGCAAGATCAGTGGCTATGTGTAAATAGCTCTAATGCTTAATTTATCAATTTAAAACAGGCCTTGCCTTAAAGAAATAGCAACGAGAGTTAGCAATCGATAGCGCACGCAAATTGTTTTGTGAAAATCACTCTTGTGAACATGAATTTACCCGAGTGATTTTCGAAATTAATAAAACCACTCTAAGAAATCTACCAGCACCTATACAAAACAAGTTGTTTAACCTAATGAGCATTACTAGTGCTGCAAATAACTTTTTTACACCAGTGGTCATCGTGATCATTAAAAGTCAGTCTGCCGGTGATATGGCTATATTGCCGGTCAAGTCAAACTTGAAAAATGTAAACATTCCTTTTCACTTTTATTGTGAAGGGAGCTGGAAACTAAAGTGCTTTTTAATTTTATTGAATAACACGAAAATGAGTCCTGCTGGTACCACTTATGTTTTTATATTATTTTATGTAAACAAATGAATTCATAAACGAAGGAAATTTCAAAATTACCTTTGCAACGGTGGTCATTCTCCCTAGCAATAACAAATTGGTGAATAATCACTTAATATACCTAAGTTATCCTTCGCTGTCAATTGAGCACAGAAACTAATTATAAGTTGAGCATGTTTTAAAGAGTATCTTGCTATCCTTCGCTATCAATCAATCAATCACCGTTATTTGCAGCGTTATTTGTAATCATTACTAACTGTTTATTTTTTTTAATTGATGCAAATGTTTTATTTTATTTTTATTTATTTTATTATAACTCGATAATAAATTTATGCACGCTCTACCAGGCACGGGATCGATCGCTCGCGTCTTGAAGCAAGGCTTGAAGCAATAAACGCAAAATTTTAAAAGTGTGATATATTTTGTTGAAAATTATAAAGCTAAAAAAATAACATGAAGAGATGTTACTTATGTGACGAAAAATTTTGCGTTTATTGCTTTTACTGTTTCCAGCTTACTGGCAATGAAGTTTATCAGTTTATGTAATAGTAACTACGGTCAATTTGAGTGCATAATTCAATTTCTCATGCTTTTATAAACTCAAATAAGAAGTTATAAAAACTTAAGCAAAATATTCTGAATCCACTACTATAAGATTTTGTGAAATGATGTTTAGATGTTAGGAGATTGTTACTTAGATACAGCTTGGTAAAATCACCTGAATTTTCCTTGATATTGTCGTTTTACTGGATATCTCCTAACAAATGTCAAATATTTCCAATATATATTCTCCTAAATCACCTAAAAAACAGCTAAAAACTAGTGGGACTCCTGACCTTTATTGACAATTGTACATTTAAAATTAAGCTCATCACTAAAAGCTTGAGAAGTATATACAGCTTTTAAGGATTGATCATTTTTTTGAACTTCAAAAGATTACCCTTGTTTGAACAAAAATATTCTGTTATATAGATGACTATTAAAAGTGACTGTGAATTAAAGTATGTGGCATGTGGTTGCAATCGAACGACACAAGCTTTGGCATGGAGTAAAAATGGGTTAATTGCTTATGGTGGATGTAATTCTATTTTCGTTTATGAACCAAAGGTAGGAGAAAATGTTATTGGTTCTTATTTTTGTTGTTAATCATTCAAAGTGTTCTTGTTACGACAGCAGGAATTAGAAACTTGAAGAAAGGCGATAGTCAGTTTACTCAATAACATGACATTACCAGAAATATGAATTATTTTATTTTTGAATTTAAACATACACATTGGAGAATGCACATGTGTCTATTTGTGAAACAAATGCTTACTGTTTTAGAAGTTTGTAACATATGGAGAGATAATATCAGTTCTCAATGGACATCAAGCAAGAGTAAATTGTGTCCATTGGATAGAGCAACACAAACATGAAGGTTGAAACAAGAAAATTCATGACAGTTTGTTTACCAGAATCACAATGTCTCTTTTATATTTCTTTGTTTTATTGTAGGCTTGGAGGTTATTTCCGGTTCTTCAGATAAGTCCATTATATTGTGGCGAAAAAGTGATAAGGTATGGTTGTTGGTATTCCTTCTGTTTCATTTTCCTTCTCCCTGACGGACAGCGTAATCTGTACTACCTAAACATGATTGTAATTTCTGATGCATCAAACTTATCTCATAATTTCTCTTACTATTGAGTTTTAGTGGGAAGCTAAACAACACATGCTTGGTCATGATAATGCTGTGTGTTCGTTAGCCTCAGTAACCTACGCAGATAATGATCAGTCTGTGTCTTTGATTGGATCTGCTGCTTCTGACTCCACCGTGAGAATATGGAGAAGAGAAGCCTCCTCAGGTGTGGTACTTCTACTGAGGCTATATAAAGATGTTTTTAATTATATACTTAAAAACGTTTTTAAAACATAATTTCAAATCCACATTTTGATACTTGCTATAATCTTTCCAATATAAAGAATTGCCTTATTTTTTCATATATCTTTCGCATAGTTTGGGATTTTTATAGATTTTGTTTGCTGTCAAACCATGTCATTTGGAAATGGCTTTGTGCATGCACTGGACATGTGCACATTACCGAACAGTAAAGGTATATCCCTTCAGTTAATATTTCTGTTCATTACATTAAGAAGATCTTTATAATCATTGCGTATATAGGCCGGTGTCTGTGCCACAAAAACTTGTCATGCCCGCTGTACAACTTGCAGACCACAGTTTCTATGCAGAAATCCTTGAGTTAAATATTACTGATAACAGAACCAAAAAGTTCCCACTCATAACCTGGTCCCTTTGTTTGTAAATTGGGTCTAAAGTTCCAGTTTATCGGGTCTATTGTTTTGTTTCGTATGTGAACGATTCTAAGTGTTATGTTCTAGTGCATATTTTACAGACTTATGTTTCGGTGGAGCTTGCTATTAGAATGTGCTTATATTTCAGGTCTGTAAAATACTGTTGTTAAAAAAACTAAAGATGCTAACTTTAGTTATGAAAAATAATTGAATTGCTCACCACGTTGTTAGGGGATAGCTTTAAGGTGGAATGCTTTCTTCATTTTCCTGGGAACAATAATGAAGAAACAGTTAAGAAAATATTGCAGAAGACCTTTGATACTTTTTAAAATTCACATGAACAGTGGTTAGCATCACCAGAGGAACTGGTTCAGCGTGTGTCGTCTCAGGTTTGTTGTTTTGTCATCCCCCCTCCTCTCTCTTCTCTCTGGAGGATGGCTGCCGTTTGAATATTGTTTATATATAACTATCGAAAAATATGAAAGCCTAAACAGTAGCACTGCTTAACTAGGGTTTAGGCACACAAAAACCATTGTAATTGAACCAAACCAAAAAAAGGAAAAACAATCCTCAGTAGCCAGTATTACTAAGCGGCTGTCCTATTATATAACAATATAACTAGAAAAATGGTAAATAAGTAATTAAACGACGTTGTAACTTCATTAAAGGTTAAGACTAAATTTTACTGAATGTAAATGTGTTTTTTGTATCGAAATCCTATAAAATATTATCAGCCTTACTCTCTATAATATTAGATGCTGCTTTATAATCTACTTATCCTTTGTTTAAGGTAGCATTATTTACCTTTTTAGTCAATTACCAGGATAGTCAGTTAGATTTCAGTTTACACTATCATAGCAGTTGCTACAGAAAATGCACAGATAGCATCTAAAATGGAAAGAGCAAGGAAGGGTTGCAAGTAGTAAGAAGTCATCAAGTACAGTAGTCAAACCTAACTGTTCTAAGCAAAAGCTTTACCCAAATTTCCTGGTGCATTAAGATCACATAGAATAAAACTAGATCTGGCATTTTGGAAGAGGTTTGCGTCATTTGCGAAAAGGGAAGTCCTTTGTTAGGTCAGAATTGCTTTCAATTTATTAGATGTTGGTTATATTACAACATTTTCTCCAAAGGTTTTAAAGAATATATTTTCTCATAAATTGAGTTTTCATGTGTGTGCACAATTGAAATATACATCTTTGGGATTCGAAAAAAATATTCCACTTAGTAATGGCTATGACATCAGATGTTGGCGAGCTAAGACTTAAAAAAGACCATGCTGTTGAATTATAGAAAGGAAGTTCATCATAAAAGTGTTATAAATGTGTATTCAGTTCACAAAAGTAAAAACAATACATTATACCACTAGTCATTGGAATTATTATTCAATTACATTGATGAAGGAGTAATCAAACTGATTGAGACTGTCATGCCGAAAGAACTGTATGATGAGTTTGTCAGAATAGTTAGAGATAATAAGGGTTTAAATGCCTGGACATGGTAGATGGAGAGTCAAGCCAAAGATAATGTCAAAGTTTAAAGAGAAACTATGTTTTCATGATCCACCTGAAAAAAGCATTCAGTAATGTTAGAATGAAAGGTAGTAGTGAAAGTGACACAGAAAGTGAACGTGAATTTCAACAAGAAGAATATTTCAACAAATCTGTCAACCAGCTTCTAATTCATGTAGTCCATCTGTAGAAATCAAAAAGAAATTCCAGATGAGTTGTTTGTGGCCACCCAAATCATCATAGCTGACATTAAAGGAGTGTTTGAATCCTCTTAATCTTTTAAACCTTTTTGTCTGAATGTCTTGGTCTTTCTGATGACACCACATTAGATAATGTGTAGGAGTTTAAACCAAAAGTTTTGGTTGTCACCCAAGATATGATATTTTCATCATTAAAGGGCACAAAAGCATTATCTTTAAGCATGGAAACAAGGCAGATAGCAGGCTCTAAAAAACGTTAATTCAAAAGTTGAATGGTTTTGGGCATGGTGTTTCCCATTCTATTGTTAGATCCCATGAAACAGCACTTGCTTAAATGAATATGATCTCTGTAGCTCTACCATCAGTTCACAGTATTGTGTTCACAACTTTTGTTTGAAATAACATTGATTTCAGAGTAGAAACAAGATCAACACATAGATATGGCCAATGGTACCATAATTAAAATAAGCAGTGAAGAATCTGCATCAAATGAAGGATTCCAACCAGTAAAGAAAAGTGAGCGATCTTTGAAAGAACCACTCATAACATTTTACGCTTTGTATTGGGGAAAAAAGAATATGTGTGTAACTCAATGACAGTACAGATTAAGCCTTGGTTGTCTGAATGAACAGGAATTTCTCCTGGAACAACTTATTCTAACATCGAAAGAATTTGTAAAATACATCTTACATCTTACCTAGTTGGACAGGTAAAATGTAAGATGTTAATACCACAATGTCACAGGCACCTCTACATTTTACAAAATACTCATGTTGCGGATGATGTTACGGATAATATAAGAAACGAAGAAATATGCGTTGATGATTACGATGATGATTATGATGAAGACTATTTGATACGCTTATTTGTCGACTCTTAATCTTCTACTTTCTGCGTTTCACTTAGTAGTTTATAGTGATTGTAAAAGTCATGTCTTAAACGTTTCCTTTCATGTGTTTGCAAATACCCGCGTACGACTTGCCATGAAAATTAGGCAACCTACGTCAGAAATTGCTTAATTACATGAATTAAATGGATTTATCTTTATTGTCCTCTCCTGTTCACTTTGATTTTCATAGTTTCTGGTTCATATGAAAGCAAAAATTAGGTGAACAACAAAGAACCACACACCTCCTCCTGAAAGCATGGGTAAAATCCAATAGTCGTCTGTGTTCCATAAATAGTCTACAATACATTTTCAGATATATGTTTGGTAGGAAACTTTGTTCTGCATTAAATTTGCTATACAATGATATATAAAAAAGTTTTTTTCCGCCATATTGAATTTTTTCTTCTTCTTATGACATCACAAAATGTGTTTTTGGGTTATTACGTCATAACGGACCAGCGAATTTGTGGGAACTTTTTCGTTTCAGAACCACTACGCACCCCTTAACATTATTCCAGCATAAAAGTGTGGTCTGCAAGTTGTACAGCGGAATATTTTTTCTGAGCATCTTTTTGTTACACAGACGCCGGCCTAATAAGAGTGCCAACTGTTTATTTTTGTATGAGATTGCAGAAGGTAAAGAAGAATAAGTTTTGATAAATATAAGAATCTTTTGAATTTTTTTTCAATATGAATAAAGAAACCTGGAAAGCCCACCACTGTAAAAAACAGAAGCCATACTCTTTTTGATAGTACAACAAGTCCTGCAAAGTGACTTGAAGGGTAGTACCACTATTAAACTTAACAACAATGCTCAAAGTGATGTGTTTTCGTTTTCTTGCAGGTGTACTGTTAGCTTGCGGCTGCGATGACACTGTCATCCGACTGTATGTACTCAAAGAAAAGCTGGTAGATTTATAAGACTTTATTCTGCTCAACTGTATGGCATAAGACAATATTTCATGTAAACAACATAAAAGATAGATTTTACTTTGTAGTTCGAACATGTATTGAATTTGATTGGGCATGAAGATTGGGTTCGATGTCTGGCATTTACCAAGACATGTAATGTATCTATTATATATTGTCACCAATTAAAATATAACTGCTCTTTACTGTGCATTTCCAATTTTTCTTCTGTTTAAGATTTTTGTATGCAATAATGGTATATAAATTTGCACTGTAGTGGTTTTCTGTAGTAAGCCTTGTTTTTTGTATGCTTGCAGCTAAAGAAACAGATGTTTTCCTGGCAAGTGGCTCTCAAGATACCTATGTGCGTTTATGGAAGATATTCAGTGATACCAGTGAACTGGAAACCAACAGTGATGATCTTGCATTGAAAGAAAAAGCATTTGTTAGTAGTGATGAAAGTACGGAATTTTTGAAAGTTGCATGAAGTTTGAAAGTTCATTGCACCAACACTAATGTGCTTGAAAACAGGAACCACTTTGTGATTGTGAATATCTTTATAGAGTTTCACGTCGTTTTGGAATCAGTACTTATTGGACATGAAGGTTGGGTGCAAGGGCTTTCGTGGGGTCCCTTCCATAACAAAAGTAAAGTATAATCTTGTTTTCCTGTACATTCTGGTAAAAAAGATCTACAAAATCTCTGTTAATTTAAATTACCATGGCTGTTTTGCCAAAATCGATAGTACCTTGTTGTTGATCATTATGATTTTGTGTGTCTTAGCACCAACTCTCCTTTCTGCTAGCATGGACAAAACGATGATCATATGGGAGTATGATGACAGCAACCAAGTTTGGCTTGATCAGGTTTGCTTGTTTTCAGAATCTGATTGAAACAAAGTCAGCCACATCAGGCATCTTTTCTCCACAGTGGTAGTATTGATGAGGAATTACAGTTGACTCTCGAAAGCTCGGTCTCTAAGGAGATCGGGAAATTGTTCAAGATATCAATAATTCGAATTTCCAAGAATTGACATTGGTAGAAATTACACTAACTAGCCGCCAAGGCGGCGTCACTCGCCGCCCATGTTCAGTATGCGTTGTGTCATCTTCAGATTTCACGAAAAATAAAATTAAAGAATTGGCAATGATAAGTGTTCCCATGTTGTAGAGCTCGAAAAACCGATCAAAAAATGTATGGGATCGTTTTGCTACGACCAACCGTTACGGAGATATCGTTGATCAAATATATTGATGACGTCATAGACCCCCCCCCCCCCCCCCCCCCCCCCCTAAAAAAAAAAAAAAAAAAAATAGACCCAAATTTTTCGTCACCCTATCGCCTGTATCGCAGACCCCAGAAAACGTCAGTTATCCCTATTGGTTACGGAGATAATTTTCCCTAAATGTCGCATTCGATTAGGGTCTCAATGCAATGGTTTCACACTGACGTCGCGCACAAGAAGAGAAATAATTTATTTGTGATCTTACATTGCTGACTCCCGATTTCTTTCGCAGTTCACATCTACCATTTTGCGTGACTTACAAACAAACAAACAGACAAACAGAGAATCGGCTATTAATATATAGATGATTATGTCAAGGGACCAACAAAAAAGTTTGATTTGACTCCTTGATACGAGTACGAGTAATCGAGTATTTGACTTTTTAAGAGTCAACTGCATTATTTGCAATGATCCTTATAATTCTCATGATTGCTATCATGTTTGTTTAAATCCTTCATCAGTAGTTTTGTCTACTTACAGGCTCGTATGGGTGATGTTGGCGGTAATACATTGGGTTATTACGGGTGTGCGTTTGGTGCGGACAATCAGTCTGTTGTTGGGCATGATTATCAAGGTGCTCTTCGATTGTGGTCAAGAGAAGAAAACATGGTAAAATTGATTTCATCGTTAGCTCTCAGAGAGTTTGATAGAAATTTCTTTTACTCATTTCTAAACAGTGGGGAGTTGATTTTAGTTTCTTATATTATTATGTTTTGCTTTAGAGTGGGAATCAATGGAAATCAATAATTACTGTTAGTGGACATTTTGGAGAAGTGGAGGTAATTGTTTTTGGTGACGTATTTTGTGTCTTACACATTCTGTCATAGCTTGAGCTGTAATTTAATTCAAATGGAATGAGATGCTTTGACATAGTAATATTTAAGTTGTGTTTGGCCGGTGACATATAAACGACGAGATAAGTAAAGCGCTTTAGTTTGTCGACAAGACTGTTGAGGCCTGTAGCGATTGATGGAAGTTTTGCCAAGAGAACTGCTTTAAGGTTCAGTTTAAGATGTTGTGACGTAATAGAAGGATGTATTAAAATGCTTGATGATATAGTGTACTGAACTGTTACAAGATATGTTATAAAATCATGTTACATTTGGGACTGAATATTTTTTATTTTTGCAGGACTTTGACTGGGATCCTTTCGGAGAATTTGCAATCACTGTTAGTACTGATCAAACCACACGTCTGTTTGCACCGTGGAGGAGACACCAAGACCAAGTAATTGCCTGTTAGCTCTCGAAGTTGTCCTTGAATTCCTTTTTCAAGCAATAATCTCAATCCCTTTTTATAGTTCACATTGTCAATGTAAAATTTCAGGAATCGTGGCATGAAATTGCTAGACCTCAAGTTCACGGTTACGATATGAAGTGTCTGGCAATGTTGAACAGGTATCAATATGCTGCTGGTGCACAGGAAAAGGTAAGCCCGAATCTGGGGTTTGTACTGTTTGTTTAACGTACTTTTTGGTATAAAAGACATTATTTGGATGTTGTTAGTTGTATATGTTATGTTGTGTCATGCATGGATTTCATTTTCGTACTTTTTAATGTCTTGATTTGTTAGAAGTTAGATATGTCCGCATTTGGACGATTTTGTCTGCTGGAAAATGCTCTAGGACCTCCTTCACAGGATCCTCATTGATAACAGTACCTTAAGGAACTGAATAGGCTATCCTGGGTAAATAAATAAAAAAATAATAATAATAAAGACACGTTATACATCAGTCTGTATTGCAACTTTCTACTATCCTGTTTCTCGTTGTTGTTGTTGTTTTAGGTTATTCGTGTTTTTACTGCACCCAAAGCCTTTCACGACACCTTCGCCAGTATATGTAAAATAAAAGAAGACAGCCAGGTTCGTATGGTTTGTTTTTCAGTTGAACAACCAGTGGAAAAACTCATCAAAAAGTCACTGGTACAAAGAGCATTTTCATTGAAATAGTGTTGCATATTGAGGTGTCTTTTTTCTTCGTAGTGACCTAAGCAATGAGCTGTCAGTTTGTTGTAGTGATTTGAGTGTTCCAAGGATTTTTGTTTAGTGAAAGCGAGGCCTTCTTAAAAACTTCTTGTTCTGTGTGTAGGTTGGGCAAACATTACCATTAGGAGCCACTATTCCAGTCTTGGGTTTATCTAACAAGGCTGTATATGAAGGCGATATAAAGAGTTGGGAGAAAGACAAGGAACAACAAACACAGCCAATGAAAGCATCCGCATTTGCTAACGAAGATCCAGTTCCTTTCAATCCAACTTTGATCAGTGGTACGTTTTAACCTATCATCCAGTAATTTTTCTTATATCTTTTACACCTTCCAGGGGACAATTTTCTAGTGGGGAATTGTCCCCACACTAAGTTTATGAAGAAGTCTATCCCAGCTTCACCTTGGTACGTATCTGTTATGTTGTTATACGCTGTAAACATTCTGTTTTTCTGTCCTCCAATGCTTCGTTCGTACCTCATGTTTGGACTTTTATATTGATAGTCTGGAATTAAAATGTCGGGTTCGAAGTTTGTCGGGTAAAGTCCGGAAAGGTTTTAGTCGCGTGCAAAAAACCCCAAAAGCCCAGAAAAAGTGATTATCTTTATTTCCAACAAGGGGGACAGTTTTGAAGGTTCCTTTGACAACATAGTGTCATCAGAACGAAGTGAAGCTGGATTGTTTAACGCACCGACAATATCTGATGAATTTGTAAGCGTGCGTATAATGCTTAGCACTTCTCATTATATGTATACTTTGTTTAGAGCCACCTGTGGAAGATGTGTTGCTACAGAATACTTTGTGGCCAGAAACTCAAAAGCTGTAACTACTTCTTGCTGATTTTTTGCTCGGATATCATCTTCCAAGTTGACTTATTGTTTGAAGCATTGCTGCGAAGGAGCACATTTCTATAGAAAAGCACACAAATATGCACGTAATTATATGAAGATGCTCTTCGTTGCGGTGACTTTTTAACGATTTCGCCCACATACAGTATGACCAGTATGCAAAAGGTTATACTGTATGTTATTTCAAGAATCGTTTAGTGATTGAGTAGAAGTCAGTTTCCATTCCGAGTTTGTCATGTGGATTCTATCTTCACCTCTCCAGGTATGGGCATGGTTTTGAGCTGTTCGCTATTGCATCTTCTCATGCTGGAGATATCCTTGCCTCTTCGTGTAAGGTGGGTTTAAAGTTGATCATTGTGACTAAGTCCCCGCTTACACCATGCATTTATTTCTCTGCATTTTTTTTTCGGCATTATTTCTCTGTTTAGGCTTCGAAACCAGAATACGCAAATATTCTAATATGGGACACATCAACGTGGACTCAAAAGGATAGTTTAATCGCGCACACACTTACCGTCACACAAATCTGTTTCTCACCATGTGACAAGTACCTGCTGTCAGTTTCGCGTGACAGGACATGGGCTCTGCATGAAAGGAGCAGTGATAAGAGCTGCAGGTTTAGCCTCCTTCAAAAGACGGACAAAAAAACGAGCATTCACGCTCGCATCATATGGGCTTGCGATTGGACCAGCGACAGTAAATATTTCGCGACTGTTTCACGTGACAAAAAAACGTTGATGTGGGGGAGAGACGATACAAACCAGTGTTGGTCGGTGAAGGGAGAACCACTCGATTTGGAACAGTCCGTGACAGCCGTCTCTATTTCACAAAGGAAAACTTTATCTGAAAGGTGGTACTCCGTATTTGCTCTTCAGACTTCTGCAACCTCGTACCTTGGGTCTTTGTGAGCGCCAAGTGTCCCTGGGTTCGAGGTTTGGTTTTTCCTCTGCCAGTATCTTTATCGTAATAAGTGACTTATGGACAAACACATGATATGATTTTATGAAAACTTGCGTTCCCCTTATAACATTGCAAAATTCTTTTAAATTCATTAATTATTGTATTTCAACTCTTTTCCTGAAGGCAACGAAAGTTCGTTCGAAAGTTTTAAAGAACGTTTTGAATTCATGCATGTGTTTGTTTTACTTTTTATTCATTCATGAAAACCGTACGATTACGTCATTGGTAGAAGTTCACCTTTTGTGACTGCTGATAATAACATGTGTGTCTCCAGCAGTCTGGCGCGGAAATTCTGACAGAACGTAAAGCTCATTCTAGTCGATAACGTCAATTTTGCTTTAGGTATATTATCGCGCTTGGTCTTGAGTCTGGTGGTGTTCACGTGTTCAGTTTCTGTGAGAAATCCGAACCGTGTTGGAGCCTGGTGGAAACCATCTCAAAATCGTATCTTTTTCACCGCATACTTGACAGATGCAAACGGCTTCATGATATATTATCTTTGATTTCTAAACGATGTTTTGTCTTAAGGTTAAAACACATCGTTTTCCTTTACCGCATGCACTTTAGATTATGTCCCGTGCTGACTGTGAAACGTCTGCGATGGAGACCGTCGAAAGGACCGGACGAGATGCAGCTTGGCGTCTGCAGTAGCGATCACAGCTTTCGAATCCTAAATTTCCATAGGTCAATGTTCAGTTAAATTCGGATGTTTTTGAACTGAAGAGGAGCGTGGAAATACATTTTTAATCCGGTTTTTGAACGACTTGGATATGATGGAGGGCGGAGGCATAAAAAACAAACGAGTATTCTGTTCGCTCTGAATAATTGACGGGATTGGCGTATTTGGAGACTGGACTTTAAATGACTTATTTTCTGTGAAAGCTCGAAAAAGTAGAATTTTACGTTACGTTTTTGAAGGTTTCCGCAAATATAAACGTTTCCGAATTTCTGATCGAGTTTACTTTCTCCGTGAACAAAAAAATTGAGTACATTGTCAACGCTTCTATTCACTCTCCATCATGTATTCCAGGAAAGAGATTTTTTTAACTCCCCTATGTCTCCTCTTGCTAGTGACATTTTGTAAAAACCCTGAAAACTCCATAAACATAGGGTTTTTCCATAAAGACTAACAATCGAAGTCGTATTATATATTATATGGCATCACACGCATAATCTGATAGCTGTGTTATGGTTTTGGTCTTACATACTCTTTGGGTTTTGTATTGAGGTCAGGTTACAGAGGAAGGTAAAAATGTCTGTCAAAACTTAAGAAAATTTTATTCAGAACACAGTGTCCGTAGGGAGGGACTTTCGCTTTCTGCAACGAAGTACTTACATAAAACAACGAGCCGTTGAAAGAGACAAACGGTTAGTTCTCAATAAAGGTCATCAAGAAGTGACATGAACATATGGTGGCTGTCGATGACCTTTTTGACATTTGGTCAAAAAGGAAAGTGATGGAGTTTCATTCCACAGTAGTAGTGTAAACCAACTTTAGTGAAAGTTTATTTGGACGGAGAAGCGGTATTTCGAATAAGATGTTTTCCTGCTTGTGTGTTTACAACACATGGGAATTTTCCTTTAGCTTATTTGAAGTAATGTGATTTTCTGTTTTTTTAGCACAGAATATGAGAATGAAAGTATTATCCTTTTTCGGCTAAATTGGAAAAAAACGTAGGGGAAAAACTTGCAGAGATTGGCGTCATCAATGATCATTTAAAAAATCGCAAAATGACAATGCAGCATAAATTAAGAACTTTTAGCTATACGCTGAACTCAGCTTTGAAATGGTGGTCTGATCATCATCGTACGAATATTTTTACTAGTCCTAAACTTTCCTTCATTTGAACATATATCAAAGGTAATAGAGAGCTGAATGGACTTTAAAATAGCAAGAAAAAGATGCGAGAGAGTAAAGTATTTTTTTCCTGAATTTCCCTCAGTATCCTCGCCCTAAAATATAGTTTTCTCTCTGTTGTTTTGATCAGCTGCTCTCTGAAATTTGACGAATTCCAAGTTGACAGGTATTATAAATGTGTATAAATTGCGTTGTATGCTACAACATGAATGCTGTTATTGATCAGTCATCATTCTGTGTCTGTAAACATAATAATGTGCTTAATCAGAGCATTCCCTCCTCTCTCTTCTGCTGATGGATGCTCCTTTTAATATAATACAACACTAACACTGATCGTTGGTATTATTGTGTGTGGTTTTGCACAGTCAGTAAGTAGAAGAACTTGATTAAGTTTGATAAAACAGTTACACTCTTCAACTTGTTGAAAGCCTTAAACTTTAATTTAGCTATGGAACTTAATTTAGTTTGCAGTTTCGCCTACACAGTAATTTGACTTCAACGCAAGTCTAATTAAACTATTTCTCGCTTAACTTAAGCATATATACAGTAGAATCCCGATAACTCGAACCCCCACAGGACCGAGAAAATAGTTCGACTTATGGAATGTTCGAGTTATCGGGGGTATTTTATAAGAAAGTATTGGTTCGAGTTATTGAAAGTTCGAGTTATCGGGGGTTCGAGTTATCGAGATTCTACTGTATTTGCTTTTTGGATATTTTTACCGTTAAAAGAAACAATCCACACCAAGATAAAGCTATATTTTGATGAATAGTATCATTATTTGGATCATATCACCTCGTAGAAAAATCTTACATGGAAAACGGAGTATATAGCTATATACAAGATATTTCCTTGACAATATTTAAAACAACTAACTAAGTGTTTATGCTGCTTAATTATATAAGCTACTTGTATCTACTTTGACTTTTATAGCAGTTCTATATTCACCAAATTAGACGAATCATCCACTAACTTGGAGATATGCAGCTTATTAGCGGTGAATATCTACTGTAACCTGTATTTTTGGACTTTCAACTATATATATAGAATTTTTCAATTTTTTTTTGTCAAAACACTCCCAACCATTATGTATACACTTTACAATCGAAAAGATCGTGCGACCAGGAATATTTCAGTGTATTTTTTCATCTTTTCATTTTTACTGCACCTATTTATGTGCTATTCGGCTTATTATTAAACTTCTCCTAACTAGGCACCATTCCTCTAAATTAAGCTTTGTAGCTTGATTAGAAGTTGTTCCTAACTGTTAAAGACAAACAAAAAAACGTCATTTTCAAGTCATGGAAATGGTAATTTTCTATTTTGAAGGAGTTTTTTATTTGAGCACACTTCTGGTGACAAACTTTTTTTCGATAGTATATATATGTAGCAATTGACAATGTGAAATTTAGGGGAAAATGTCTTGAGAACCGATACGGAAAATGGATGTTAGTCTGTGATATGGGGTATATGGAATGATGAAGGAATTTGTGACTATTGAAATCATTGGTTGACGATATCTCAGTAGCGGTAATATTGCATGCAGAAACTGAGTCTAAACTCAGTTTGTCTTAACTTGTTTTTGAATAACACTGTGAAATTACATAGAAAATAAATTTAATTCCAATCACTAAAAATCATTAAAAATATTTTAAAATAAAACAAAAATATAAATATTATAAGTAGTTACAATAGTTGAATAACACTGTTGACTCATTTTTGAAGATCTGACTTTATCAAGCCAATTAGTATCAAAAACGACATCATTTGCAAGTATCTACTTAATGAAAGACAACCCCAATTTGGTTACATTAATACGAACATAATCATTGTTCTGATGCATTAAAAATGCTTTTTTTTCCTGCAAAATTTGCAAAATATTTTCCCGCAAAAATTTCTTCCCTTAACGTATAATGCTTTTTATATATTTCTAGGTACTTTCGTAAAAAAAAGTTCTGGATTTTAATGGTCCTCTACCTTTTCATGGAAGATTGTAAATCTAGTCATAAGAATAGCAATTCTGATAGTTTGGTTGTTACATCTCATCGTAGAAGTAGCTTGGGATCAACTTCAGCTTTAAATGTTGGTATGTCCATTTGAATTTTTACTGCTGTGTTTGTAGTGTTTTTGTTGTAAATTTATAAACTCACTGTAAATAAGACACGTTTTTTAAAAAATATTCTAAAGCAAATTTTGATCGTCATTCCTTTGACACATACATATCTTTTTAAGAAGCTGATTAAAATATGGAATTTTTTTTTGTGAAGTTTTATCCGATCTCTTTATAAAGATTTGAGAATGCCCTTTTTAAATTCTCTTTTAGCTTTCAACGATCTAAAGAGACGTTATCTTGCCCAACAGTCAGAGTTAACAGAATCGAATTGTCATAGAATTCAAATGTCGTCTGAGCTGGCGCAAAGTTTAAGCACTATTCAGATGCTGGAACGAAAAATTGAACAACTTCAAAAATCTCTTCAGTCAAAAAGTTTTGCCTATAATAATCTTGAAGAGGTTTATAAGCAAACAAGAGAACATGAAGAGTCATTAATAAAGCATTCAGAGGAGACCCAGCATCTACTCGAAGAATCACTACAAAAATTACATAGGTGTCAAATTGAAAATGAAGAAATCCGAAAGGAATGTCATCAGCTTACAAAAAAATTAAAATCAGCTGTAGAAGATAAGGCAGTGGTAATTTTTTTTCTTACCTTTGTTTCCTTCTGATATTTTTCATTTTTCTCTATGGATATTTGTTAAGCACATTTAATTTGTGTTCCTATTTTTTATCGATTATTAGCTTTCTCTTTCCCTTATCTCTGATTGATATCATATCAGGGATAAGTTTGTCGGGGAAAAGTGACGAAATTTTTGCTTCGTGACGAAAATTTTCCCTGACCAAAATTTATAAGAAAGTATTAGTAAAATTTTGCAAAATGAAGAAAATTATCCCCGATAAGGTAACACTGAGAATGAAACTTAGGTATGTCCAAAATAAAATGAAAATGCCTGACAAAATCTAGATTACAAAACAAAATGAATTATTCACAACCCTGGAAACTTAAAACTAGTTCGAACAATTTGCTGTGTTTCTATCATCATGTGAAATTGCCCATTATAAAATTATTTTTTCATTTTGTTTGTTATTCCCTTATTCGGCTTGATCTTATGGCTTTTCAGCTCGAAAAAGAACTCGAAACCTTACAAATTCCAGAAATCAAAATCTCAAGCATTGAAGAAAAATTGATATATCCTGAAATGAAGTTTACCGGAGGGAAAAGTGAGTCTGAATCTGGATTGTGTGTATTAAAGAATCTGCAGCGTCAAGTACATCACCTGAACTCCGAAAATCAAACATTACGAACAAATGTGCATTGGTTGAGTAAAGAGCTGAAGATAGCCAAAATGGACAAATCCACGAATCGGATTCGAAGATATAGTGATAGTTTGGAGGAAGGTAAACAAAATGGCCGTCATTGTCATGCGAATGACGACAGCTGCAAAGACAATTTCAGAAATTCGTATATTCATAAGTTACAGAAAACTATTTTCACACTTAAAGAAACTCTAATGCATAATAATAAGATCATCAAATTTCTGCTATCCAAAAAAGTGTCCGTTAATGGTGACTTGAAGAATGGGAACTTTATATCACGTAGTGACAAAGTGAGTACAGAGCTCGATGTGAAAGGAAAACTAAGTATTATGAATCATTCGGACAAGTTGCCTGGTAATAAAGACAGCTCAAAAATGACATTTTGTGACAAAAGAACGGATGGAAATATATGTCGATTTTCCAACCCAAGTGTTTCTGGTACATCTACATCTGAGGATATTTGTGTATCCAAGATCTTGACACAGTATACAGATATCAAGCTTCCTCCGTCTCTACTTGAAAATGTTCAGCTGTTACAAACACAAACATATTTGACAAGTAAGACTTTACCACAGTATTCACAGCGAACATTTGACCAGCATGACTGTCACTAAATGTTATTATATGCTTTGTGACGTATATAAAGCGAAATTTCTGAGGAATTATTTTGAGGTGAATTGAATTTTATTTCTTATATTAAATATATATTTTATAGTATAAAGTGTTAAATAATTATCATTGTAAAAAAAGATCAATAGAAATGTTAACACTTATCTGGGATGTAAGATCTTAGCACAACAGTCTAATGGGCCTATTGAGCTCATCAGTAATTTACAGTTGCCCTAAATTCACTCCATAAGATCAATGTATTGATCTTCAGGCTTGCTATAGGATGTTGACGTAGCTGCTCTGCTATTGCTTTGGTTATTATTATAATGATTGTTTTACAGAGTGATCATGGTGCATTAATATCACAACAGAATGATTTTTTAACAAGAAATTTGGATTCCTTTTGATTCATTGAGCATACTGTTATCTCGTAAATTTAATTTTTCACGAACTTCTTTTATGTAACAATTTTCATGACAGTAATCTGGTGGTTTCTTTTGCTTGATCAATTTACAGATTCTTGAATAATAATAATTTCTGAGACTACTTTTTATTTTTCATTATTTTGGTCCCCGATGTTTATTGTGATTACTTATCTTGGTATGTCTTATCTTGTTTCGTATGTGATTCATTTTGGTGACACTGAACTCTTTCATTACTGTATTGCTTGCATTACTGTACTGTTTGCCATTTTCTCATTATGATCATGACAGTAGGTTGAAGAGAAAATTGACTTGCGGAAGTAACTATTAAAAATGTGTTAGCTTTTCTGCACTGCAATAACTTTGTGATTTTATGTAAAAGTTACTTACGTTTCCAGAAACGTAATCATGAATTTTTATGTATGTAGCATTTTTATTTTTACCAAATCAATTTGTGAATTATTGTTTTTTTCTATCGCAGAGAAATATCTAGTTTTAATATCATCAAAGATATTTTGTCTATGTTTAATGGGAATGGCAACAGTCAATGATGTATTAGTTATGAATGAGGAGATGTGTTTTTTACTAAAGTTTTAAGGAGGCTTAAACGAAAATAGAACTGAAATGAAAGGAGACCTTAAAAGGGAGAATTTTCAGTATTAATCTTAAATTGTTTTATAAGATTACATGGAAGAACTGCAGTTATTTTTCTTTATTAGATAAAAATTCATCCTTTTCCAGTATTTTTAAGAGCATAACATCAAACAGTCATGGTGGTAAAATGAATGGCTTCAGTGTTGTTGATCAAAAGGTAAAAGCAATTTATCAATGTTTGTGTTGCTAAATGAGGCTATAACATCTCGAATTGCTTCAAAAAATATTTCTGCATATCCCATGCTGAGCAAGTATGTTAAACTTCTTAGCTGTGATGCTTGACAGATACTTCTAATCAGTTAGCATCGATACATGGCAGCTGGAAAGAAAGATTTTCACGTTTGTGTATGTTCTAACTACTCAGGTAGCAAGAAAAAAAATCGGTTTGTACAGGTATTATCATTTCTTAGTTACCTGAAAATGACAAGCGTAGTTAAGGATAAAGGCCAATTTTTTGAAGAAAGGTGTATGCTCTGATGTGACTTTTTTGGCATTGAATGCTTCCTTGATGACTAAGCAAGTTCTTTTTTGACCTCTTAGAGTGCATCAGTGATAATTACTGTATTATGTTATGAGTGTCATGTTTGTTTTTGCTTCTCTCTGAAGGTCCGTTCAGTGTTTGAATGTGACATGGAGTATGCAAAAGCACTTTTACTCTGTAAAATCCACATTGAGACTGTTCTACTTGCTGGTACACCCTGATTTGTTTGAAGCGTATCCTCGAGAAAAGGTATTTGGTGTGTTTGTTACAAGAAAATAAGTTTTTCGGATGACCTCCATTGTTTGTGTGTTAACTGTTCATTTAAATCCAATATTTTAGCCAGTATTTCTCTTCAAAGTGCAGCGTCTCCATGTTCCTTCTTGTCTTTTATCAAAATCCAAATAACTTTATTGTCATTGTTACTTCTCAGCTTCTCTTGAAGCCTTTAACCTTTGAAGATCAATATATTGATCATAGCTTCTCTTGAAGCCTTCAACCTTTGAAGATCAATATATTGATCTAAACGGAAAGGTTTTTCTTATAGAAAGTGAATGAGGAATCCTTGAAGTTATTCCATGAATATCTCGATGCTCTTGATAAGAATGCGTCGTCGATGCGCCAGCTTACTCTGACATTCTACAAAAGAGCAGAGAAAGACGATTCTTCAGTTGGTAGGGATGGGTTTTTTTCTTGTGTCAGTCAACGTCGCTTCTTGCACCATGCTCTGTTCGGCCACACTTACAATCAGTGTTTTCATGCATCAATATTCTAGTAAGTCTGGGTGTGTGTATTTCAGCAACTGCACTCATGCCAGCGAGACGTCCTGAGTATTTAAGTATAGTTCTAAGCTTGAAAAAGTCGACTGCTCCAGTTTATCGCGCGTCAGTTGCTGCTGATACTAAACGTGAAAAATGCCTCATCATCGCTTTTAATTAAAACAGTCACTCCCTAAAATGAAAGTGGAATACCCCTCTACAGATTTTAAAAATCTGAAGAAACTTCATAATATTTTATTCCAAAATGAAAACGTCTCCCGCATATATAATGGCGGTGGGCTTATACCCGCGTATAAGCCAGTGGTCCTATAAAAAGGGCGGGCTTATATGCAGGGTAATAGGGTATGACATGTAATCGGTGGATTAAGCCAATCAAATTCCACTACAATTATTTCTAAAGCATTTGCCATAGTAACAAGCATGGCCATTTCCGGATTGCTTTCTAAGAAAGGCAAAAACCTTTCGCACGAGTAAAATCATTTATCGTTAAAGCTAAGAGGGTCGACTGCTATTGGCGATTTAAAAGCACTTCTTTTCGAACACTTCCCTAGTGGGCAAAATCGTCAAAAAGTCACTTCGATGAAGAGAATTTTATGAAACTTGTGTGTACCCTATTACCCCGTTTTTAAGCCCCCTTCAGATTTACGCCCATGGGCTTAAATCCGGATTCAAGCCCATGGGCGTAAATACGGACCCATTTTCAGCATTCGAGAAAAAACAAAATCATTCTCAGGTACATCATTTTTTGATGATGAATTTGACAAATTAGTCAAATTTACACGGGCCTTCTTAAATAATCCTTAATTAGTAAATGCCCTTTTTCTGTGGACACATATGACTACTGATTTAAGCCCATGGGCTTAAATGGGCTTAAATGCGGACCACTTTTTGAAAGAAAAAAACTTACTCAACATTAAAAATCCGCTTTTAAGCCCATGGGCTTAAAAACGGGGTAATAGGGTACATTAAAGGTAAGGTGCATGCATATAAATAATATTTCTTCGCAGTGGTTTTTCAACACATTTTCCCGCTGGGTGTTTCTCTTAGGAGAGCTAACCTTTGAAAGAAGGATGGCGTTGATAAATAAGAGTTCCTTTGTCCAAATATCTACTACATTATGTAAACAGTTTGTTTTTCTAAAGACATGCATAGAAGTATCTGCTACCTTAGAGGAAGTAAAAGTTCATCTGAATGCTCGGTCAAGAGAAAGTCTCATTCAAAACGTTCTTCGGCCGTTCAAAATCCAGTCGAAACAAACGACGTCGGAACAAACGATGTCGAGTATTTCCGACAAGACGATCATACACAATGTAATGAATGAAATTTTACACGAACATCCCTTATATGGAAATATAGTTAGCGATTGGAAATTTTCCAATAAGTTCCAAAGAGATGAACCGGTCACACTTTCCAGCTGGTTGAAAGAGAATTTGTCCAAAGCTCGGAAAAGGAAAAGAGAAGGACAATTTGTAAAAGCCGATAACGATCGTGTATTAAAACGGCTGCAGCAAAAGTATGGAATTCGCACTTTTTCTATGGATGCGGCCGGTATCTTCTACTCGCACACTACCATTAACAGCGTGCTGAAGCAATTCGAGAAGCTGCTTGACAGAGATTTTAAAGGGTCTGCTCACCTACAAAAGCGAACGTTGACCCTGGACAATTTTACCGGCTTGGATCAGCTTAACCGGTTTGCGTTGAATCCAAAAGATGTCCCGGGCCTATGGAGACAGGTTAGGAGCTTATTAATGAACGATTTTAGTTGGTTTTTTTTTCCTTTGCCGCTGCTATGTCGGATTGGCCAATAGTTATAAGGCGCAGGGAAACTTTGTGGATTGAAGCGCTAGAACGAAAACCCCCGGTTACTTATCTTGCAAAGTGTTCGCCCCTTTTTTATGTAGGCCGTATCCAATATCCCTAAAGATGTTCAAATTTTGTCCAAGATATCAGATGTGGAAGAAGAGTTATCTCAACGTAATTCTGGTTTGAGATTTGTACGCAGCCGGTCCCATGCAACTTACCCCGCATGGAAATACTGTTCTGGGTTGCGGATTATATTGAGGAAATGTTGCATGCAACCTCGAAACACGGAGAAAACATTTCACGATATTTCAGCCGTCCCAGAATGGTGAGAGGAGTATGTTGTTGTTGTTGTTGTTGTTGTTGTTGTTGTTGTTGTTGTTTCCATTGATGACATGACTTTCACCTTAAGTCCACCTGTTGGTAATTCGTAAATGTTCTAATTTTCACTTTAGGCATGACAGTTTTACTTCCATTTCAAGAGAAGGGCAGTTGAAAATTCCTTTACACGTATCTGCCGAAGCGCTAGATGCTTTCCTGATCCGAAATTACGTCACAATTAAGGAGAAGAGACAGGCTTATTTGAAGTAAGTTTGAAGTGATATAAGATTTAAAGAAAGAACAAAAGAGTAAACGTAAAAGTGACGTGTTTTATTTGCTCGCAAGAATGTATGGTGAAAGTCTTATAAATTTTGTCGTGGTTAGTAAGGCTATGGTCGGGTTCTTAAAACGTTTAATACCTGGAAAGAGACTGCTGTTCTCCATTTGAGATCATCACCGCTAGATGATGTTTGCTTAAAGTGGACTGATGAATGCACCTGCGCAGGAGCTCCGTAGAACACTTTCTTTCTCTGATATATACCGTTATCATGCTTATGAAGTGACTTTTAGCTCGTTGTTACTTCACATCAACCAACACTCCACCTTTCCTACTGAACTTTTATAAAAATCCTTCCTTCCTGTGTAACGAGTATATAACTGTTCTAATACTCAAGTGCTAATACCTACTGTTTTTTGTTTGGTAATATTTCGATGGCGTTTCAAATTAAAGGGGCGTTGTATATAACACCCGATGCTACTGCAATCCACCACTCACCGCCTCATACAAATGATAAATGTATTTCCGTTCTTGATAGTTACAATATTGTTTGTTTCACTTCTCTCTAGTAGCTTACAAAAGCAGCAGCGAGTACTTTTCCAGTGTCAACATCTTCTTGAATTGGACTCGATTGGTAAAGATTATCATATCACCGCAACGGAGGTAATCGAAGCCTGTCACAAACTATCAACATACGAGAATCGGTCGATACTTCGGAATGCTTCGCTGCAGTTGAGTTCTTACTACAGTGTTTCCAACGATGGTTTGATAAGATTACCATGGAACTTCACCTTCTGAAACCTGTTACATTATGTATGTATAGATGGCTTCATTCTTATTGGCTGATATTTGTGAGCCCTATATTCTTATTGGTTGATCTCAACCAAATGCATGTGAGGTACCGTAATGTTGTTAGAGCTATGTTGTTTTTACTTTCGTCAGAGACTTTTTCTAATCCTTCTCTGGATGATGAGAGGATAGATAAGTTCAACCAATGAACGTTAATTACTGTGTTTAGAGGAAATTTCTTCTTGGGAATGCATTGGATTTTGATCCCACTCCGATCAATCAATCCCAGTAGACAAATATGTTGAAAAATCACTGCGAAGGAGTGCATTTCTATAGAAATATGCACATTATTCAATAAAAATACTCTTCGCCGCAGTGACTTTTTGACGATTTTGTCCATTAGGATGTTGAAGTGGTCATCTTGCGCAATTTTACAAAATAGTAAAGGGCTGATCATATGTTTCTACTATAGCACATGTTCCTACTATGCTACATGTACATTTTTTTCTCGACCTAATGGTAATTCATTATCTTTAAAGGCGTATATGAGATAATAAGATATATATAGGATAACAGATAAAAATCTATAAATGTCATTTTATTTAGCTAGTTATTATAAATTTTGACTCATATGATTTCATTCAGAACTATGGATGGCGGAACAGGGGCGGTTGATATTACCCAATCACTAAACGTTTGGTAAACGACGCCATACCTGAATGGTTGCCATTAATTCGTGGTCTTACTTTTTCGTTTCGAATGCTACTGATGCAGTGCTCATAATGAACAAATAGAACTTTGCAAGGATTCGTAACGTTGAAACCTTAAAAGTCCATATCATAACGTTTTCCATGCCATTAGCATTAAACATCTTTTTGTGCAATTCTGGAAATTTGACATAAGGTAAATGCTGTTTAACGTGAAATACGTAGGTGTCGTGAGAACCAACATAGGGGAACCCGTCATCGCAAACACCACGTCTAAGTGTACTTTTGCATTTAGAGGTGGAAGAATGCCTTGTCAAACAATACATCAATCTCTTATCTTGCAAGTGTTGATAATTCAATAGCTCCCATCCACTAGCAAACTTAACATCAACGTTGGTGATAGCAATCACTTCATTTTTGAAACATTTGGTAGCATAGTCAATCAAATGTGGCATCTCTACCTCCTTTCCCATGTAGTGTAAAACTAACTTGTTACCATGTTTGAAGTCGTATCTTTGAAGTAAGTCCAGAGCTTCTCGATGTTCTAGGAATTTCACCAGTTTCTTAACGAAAGGGTGGTTTAGATTCGCTTGTAGTGTGCTCGTCATTTCCAACCAACGAAGTTCAGGATCATTGCATCCGTCTTAAAACGTAATGTTGAGCGTACCTTTTATGCTTGGCGTAAACACAATCCGTGACAATGATAAATTGGTTTTTAGGTGTATGCGTCATGTTTGGGCAAGCGAATTGTTGTACTACATGATTTTTGCCCGTTTTTAGAGTCGGAATAACCGATACATTTAAACCAGGCAATCGTATAATAAATTCGGATTCAGATGGCACTTTTTTCGGATGTCTATTTACGAATGAAGGATTCGGTATGAACTTCTCCTGCATAAACAGTGTGTATTTCATCGAAATACACACGTATAAGATAATCGTTGACACCACAAGAAAAAAAAGTAATAGATTATTCATTTTCTTTTGCCTGAAATGAAGAAACAATTTAAATTCTACATGAACTCAGTTCGTGCCGGGCAAATTTGTTGAAAGTCAGTGCGGAGGAGTACAGTTTTTAAAGAAAGGGACACAAATTTACACAGTATTTCAATGGAACGCACTCCGTCGTAGTGATTCTTTTTTACACGCTTTTCTTATATAAACCTTTTTATAAGAGTTGACTGAATTATCAGATTTGGCTGAAAAATAAGAACAACCTAAAATAGGAACAATTCGTGATATGCATTCTCTTGCAATTTTCTCTCAAGCTACCGATGAAAGTTGTCATGTTGTAACCTCGTTTTCATGCGATTCATTGTTCCATTGATTTCATTACTTCATAACTTATTAATAGTGTCTATTACTTACAAATCCCATTCCAATAGTTAGAACGACTTTGCATATTTAAAACGAGGCCATAATTCTGTGCATACTTAATCAGAATGATAAAAATAACTTCGTGACTCTCGTATCCTTACTTTTCATAAACGACACAAATGTCATTATTGTGCAATTGGAAAACGAGACAATGGTTGCTGTGACGTTATTTTCGAAAGAGTCGATTTGAAAAGAAAACTGCTTAAGTTCTATCGTCAACCGTCAGCATTGAAATGTGAACAACATTTAACAAAATTTCTTTTAAAGCCATTTTTGAATGTTTTGAAATCCGAACTTCCCTAAAGACCAACCTCATTTCAATACTTTTCTCTTATAAACTTCAACAACAAAATTTCAAAACATCCAATTTTCTTTCAATTATACCATGTTTGTTTGTTTTTCACAATACTTTTAGATACTTCCATACAACCGTTCATTAGCATTCCTTTTACAGCAAAACTTCACACAAGACCACACTTTCTTCATGTGTTTCCAGGCAACTCATTTTTCACAAACAATACATTTTGCTCATCAGAAAGCAAAACAATACAACAAACCAAGTTTCAAATCAACCTAGTCACCAGGTGTTGTCACTCATCACCCTCGAGCAACATGCGTTCGTAAACCTCGTCTGGATTTGAATAAACATTAGGGAGATTCGTAACGGTAAAATCGACGAGCCTGTTACACGAAAAAAAATCAATTACTTGTGAGAATTTTTTTAAAACTGTTCAATTAAAAAGTTACTTTAGTTAAATCTCTGAAGTAACTTTTTAATTGAACAGTTTTTAAGCATCTTTTCTTGTATCAAAAGAAACATCATTACTTTACAGGCTCATTTCAAGTGTTGATGTGAAGTTGCTAATGACTTTGTAGGGAAAAATTCACGAACAACTCTATAAATCTATAGCAGTTGTTACAACTTATCCTTGTTTGTAAAATAATTTTCTGTCGCCTGATCAGCGATGGTGTAGTGGTTAGTACCTTTGAGTGCGACCGCTGCGACCCGTGTTCGATAAAAATGGTTTTCACCGCCCCGCTGGGAACCGAGCTTTAAAATTATCTCAGTAACCAATAGAAATAACAGACGTTTTTTGGGTCCACGATATTGACCAAAAGTGGTGGCGAAACATTTAGTCCTAATTATTTTTGGGGGACGGGTCTGTGACGTCATCAAAACTTTTGATCGACGATATCTCGTTAACGATTGGTCGTAGCAAAACGACATGCAAACGACATGGAAATGGTACCGTGGCTGTGTTACCGTAGTTATGGGATGATCGATATTATATTGTACCTTATCGGGAAAAACTTTGTCGGTACAAATTTTCGTCACCTCCCCAAAAATTCGTCATTTTCGTCATTTCGAAAAATTTCGACCTTTTTCGAAAATTCATTATAGCTTGTTTTCAGTTTCTTGACTCGCTTTATATATATAAATGGGGAAGTACTTATTGCAAGTCTTTAAGGCGCGCTTATCTCGGACGTAATGGTGAGGGTTTCCAGGATGTTCAAATGATCTTTGAATAATGTTCGTGTAAATGTTGGAAAAACTTCCGTTTCTTAATTTGCAAGAATTTGTCTCTTTGCCCAACCCATTAGGATTTAATATCTTGGTGCCCTGTTTGCTTGGGGTGATCCCCCCAAATTAATCCACCCACAAACCAACAACGCACGTAAAAGTTCAGAAAAGGTGAATGTTTGACGGCAAAAATTCGGCCGACAAAGTTTTTACTGATAAGGTATCTCAACCAATATCTGCTTTCGTTTCGCACGCGCAGATACAGTGGACTCTCGATATAACGAACCTCCAAGGGGGATTGAAAAGAGTTCGTATCGAGAGTTCGTTATATCGAAAGGTGTGAAAAAATCGGAAAATTTTGCCTAAATCGTTTAAGTCTCGTAACCCTTTCGAACAAAATGCTTTAAATTCGTATTTTCAGCTAGGATCCCCTTCAAAAGTAAAATGATAACGAGTTCGAATAAACACGAAACATTCGGTGATTTTCCTCTTATTTGCTACGCCCACGTCGAAACAGTATTTTTCTTTCTGTCACATTCCTTTGCAATGCTCTTGTTTGTATTTTTGCCCTTCACAATTTTCTGTAGGGCTTTATATTTATCAGTTATGGAGATATTTCCATCTCGATTCACTCATCGTATACACTTCACCTTCTTTTATATTGCCTTACAGATTGTAGCTTTGTATATGTTTAGATTCGAATGGTCCGATTCGAAGCGTTCGATTTATTGTGAATCATAAAGTTCAATCTACGCGATGCAAACATTGTTTTTGTTATTCTTTGTAGCATTTCTTACTTTGAGTTCGTTATATCGAGGCTTTTTGCGTTTGAGGGACGAAAAATTTGGTTCGTTAAATCGAGAGTTCGCTATATCGGGGGTTCGTTATATAGAAAGGATTTAAAAGAGTTTCTTAAGGCAAAATCCAAGGGAAATGGACTTTGGTTCGTTATATCGAGATGTTCGCTATATCGGGGGTTCGTTATATCGAGAGTCCACTGTAATAAATTATTTGGTTGATTAAATGTCCTGTAAATCTACAGTTAATTTATATGTTTTAGGGATGGACAATTTTCTGTAAGACGAGCGAAAGGTTGTTTTTTATAAAGTGGGGCACCTGATCAATGCATTGAATAGATGATTAATGGAGAACAAAAATGTCATGGTGGTATTATAGCACTTCAGAAGGAGCAGTTCAGAGATGGGCGCTGACAACCCATGTCATCTTCCAATGTATTTTGCAACTGACAGCTGGTTTGAACAAGAGAATTTATGAACAGTCCCCAAAGGACTTGGGACCAACTAGGATATGTTTTGACCAGAAGTCAGTACAGTCTGCTTACACCATTTTATCCAACTGGAGAAATCCATTTTCCATTGAACAGGAGTTGTTGGTACACATACGTTCTAAAGAAACCCTAAGAACGAGGTTGATATGTTCTAGTGTAAAAGCCAAACCAGAAATGCAAATGGATATATGATTTCAGCAAATGAAATAGGTGTGACCGAATAGACCTTTGCCGAATTTCTGTTAAGACACCGTGTTATAGCCTAGCCTCGCCTAGTTTCGCCTCTTTTTTAAACTCTTAATTACTTCTAATTATTCTACTGGGGAACTGAAAGAACGAGTAACTACAGTGTGTCTCAAAATGTTAGCTTCAGTAACTTTATTCTCAATTTTCTAAAAAATGAATAATGGTATAATAATGAAATATATACCATTAGAAAGCTGAGTTTCTTGGCTTTCTATTGATGTGGTACCCATTAACTGGTTTTTTATATTTAGCTTATAATCCAAGAAAAAAACAAGTGTTTTAATCTAAAAATTCTTAACGATCAATTAACACCCCGTTTAATGAGCAAAATATTCATTGTTGTTTATAATTATGGTATTGATTTTTTACAAACCGTTTGAGAATTCTCAAAAATTGTTACCAAAAATAAAAAAAATGTTAACATAACATTGAAAGGTAGTTATTTTTTTAAACGTTTTTATTGTAATGATAATTTTTCACTTGTGTTATAACTTTTGTTGTTTAATATTTTTATTGTTAACTGAGTTTTAATTGATCGTTAAGAATTTTTAGATTAAAACACTTGTTTTTTTCTTGGATTATAAGCTAAATATAAAAAACCAGTTAATGGGTACCACATCAATAGAAAGCCAAGAAATTCAGCTTTCTAATGGTATATATTTCATTATTATACCATTATTCATTTTTTAGAAAATTGAGAATAAAGTTACTGAAGCTAACATTTTGAGACACACTGTATTACTAAAGCCTGGTTTCAGAAATTACGATTACGACGATTCCCTATACGTTCATCAAAGAAGCCTTGTAAACATCATAATCAAACTTCTTAACCTAAGTGTTGAATTTTCATTGCTTTGTGAGTAATTGTATATGAATATTTTAATCAGCGTCGTCTCCGTTTTAGTCGCAGCATCGTACGGTTCGAACTCAGTTGACTCAGTTAACAACACAAGGCGCTTTATAGAAAATTTCTTAAGAGGTTGGAAACTTTTAGTTGCTTATAGAATTACGAGTGACAAACTCCATACTTAACTTTTTGTCAGTAGTCAACCTCGAACCCAAGGTTTGTTTCCTTTTTGATAAAAAGGCACGAAGTCGTGGGCTCGAGCACCAATTTTTTCAAAACAATTAAAAAAAAAAACAACTGATGCAAAAATGCATACAATCACCAACATAGAGGACTTAAGGTGGGTAAAGCAGCTGAGATAATATTCTTTTTTGTTATAATATTATAATATTATAATATTATATATTATATATTATATTATAATATTATAATATTATAATATTATAATATTATAATATTATAATATTATAATATTATAATATTATAATCTACTTATACTAATCCGCAATCGTGCATCCCACTTTTATTTTAGAGAGTGTTGTGTTTTCTTAAAATTTACGGTCAAAATCTTCTTAATCGTGGTCATTTTTTCGTTAGACCATTGATAATTGACGATTAGTATAATAGCACGCGGCGTGACGTCAGTTTTTTTACCTTATCACGGGGGATTCATTGCATTGCATCCCCAATCGAACGCAACGTTTTTGGGGAAATATCTCGAGAACCAATAGGAATAACTGACGTTTTTAAGGGTCGGCGATACGGGTGATGGGGTGACGCAACATTTGGACCTAAATTTTTTTGGTACTGCGGCTATGACGTCATCAAAATCTTTGATCGCTGATATCTCTGCAGCAGTTGATCGTAGCGAAACGATCCCATACATTTTTTTGATCAGTTTTTCAAGCTCTACAACGTCAGTACACTTTCCAGCCCAGATTCCGTAATTGAAATTTTCGTCACGGGGTTCTCACATGGGAACGGGGGATTCTTGCACATCCGTTTCGAAATTAAAGCCGTAAAAAACTTTTACGCAAGATACTATCTTATTATACTAATCCGCAATCGTGTGCAACACATTTAACTTAGAGAGTGTTGTGTATTTTTAAAATTTACGGTCAAAATCTTCTTAATCGTGGCCTTATTTTCGTTAGACCATTGATAATTGACGATTAGTATAATAGCACGCGGCGTGACGTCAGTTTTTTTTTATCTTATCACGGCGGGAATCATTGCATTGCATCCCCAATCGAACGCGACGTTTTTGAGAAAATATCTCGAGAACCAATACGGATAACTGACGTTTTTTGGGGTCTGCGATACGGGTGAAAGGGTGACGCAACATTTGGGTCTAAATTTAATTTAGTACTGCGGATATGACGTCATCAAAATCTTTGATCAACGATATCTCTGCAACCGTTGGTCGTAGCGAAACGATCCCATACATTTTTTTGCTCAGTTTTTCAAGCTCTACAACATCAGTACCTTTCCAGTCTTGATTTCGTAATTGAAATTTTCGTCACGGGGTTCGCACACGGGAACGCAGGATTTTTGCACATCTTTTTCGAAAATAAAGCCGTAAAAAACTTTTACGCGAATTACTAGTCTATATATACTAATTCGCTTTGTGCATCCCACTTTTATTTTAGAGAGTGATATATTTGTTTAATTTTTACGGTCATCGTCCTCTTATGTGCGCGTAAAACCACGTAGATGCGAGAGACACTTTTTTCACGATCATTCCAAAAGCACGTGGCATCATTTGACGTCAGTTTTTTTTATGATCACGGGGAATCATTGCATTGCAGCCCCAATCGAACGCGACGTTTTTGGGGAAATATCTCGAGAACCAATAGGGATAACTGACGTTTTTTAGGGTCCGCGATACGGGCGATGGAGTGACGCAACATTTGGGTCAAAATTTTATTTGGTACTGCGGATATGACGTCATCAAAATGTTTGATCAGCGATATCTCTCTAACGGTTGGTCGTAGCGAAACGATCCCATACATTTTTTTGATCAGTTTTTCGAGCTCTACAACATGGGTACACTTTTAAGTCACGAATCCGTAATTAAAATTTTCGTCACAGCGTGCGTACACGGGGGGAATGGTGGATTTGACCTAATGTTTTCTAAGTTAAGTTCGGTAAAAATTTTTTACCCGGGATACTAGTCTATATATACTAATCCGCGTTGTGCATACCACTTTTATTTTAGAGAGTGTTTTGTTTTTTCTAAATTTACGGTCAAAATCTTCTTAATCGTGGTCATTTTTTCGTTAGACCATTGATAATTGGCGATTAGTATAATAGCACGCGGCGTGACGTCAGTTATTTTTGTCGTATCACGGGGGAGCCATTGCATTGCATCCCCAATCGAACGCGGCGTTTTTGGGGAAATATCTCGAGAACCAATAGCGATAACTGACGTTTTTTAGGGTCGGCAACACGGGTGATGGGGTGACGCAACATTTGGGCCTAAATTTTATTTGGTACTGCGGCTATGACGTCATTAAAATCTTTGACCGACCATATCTCCGGAACGGTTGGTCGTAGTGAAACGATCCCATACATTTTTTTGATCAGTTTTTCAAGCTCTACAGCATGGGTACACTTTCCATTTCCAATTCCGTAATTAAAATTTTCGTCACGGGGTACACACAGGGGAACGCGTCGTATTTCTGCAGATTTTTTTCGAAATTAAAGTCGTAAAAAACTTTTACGCGAGATACTAGTCTACTTATACTAATTCGCAATCGTGTGTAACACATTTAACTTAGAGAGTGTTTTGTTTTTTCTAAATTTACGGTCAAAATCTTCTTAATCGTGGTCATTTTTTCGTTAGACCATTGATAATTGGCGATTAGTATAATAGCACGCGGCGTGACGTCAGTTATTTTTGTCGTATCACGGGGGAGCCATTGCATTGCATCCCCAATCGAACGCGGCGTTTTTGGGGAAATATCTCGAGAACCAATAGCGATAACTGACGTTTTTTAGGGTCGGCAACACGGGTGATGGGGTGACGCAACATTTGGGCCTAAATTTTATTTGGCACTGCGGCTATGACGTCATTAAAATCTTTGACCGACCATATCTCCGGAACAGTTGGTCGTAGTGAAACGATCCCATACATTTTTTTGATCAGTTTTTCAAGCTCTACAGCATGGGTACACTTTCCATTTCCAATTCCGTAATTAAAATTTTCGTCACGGGGTACGCACACGGAAACGCGTCGTATTTCTGCAGATTCTTTTCGAAATTAAAGTCGTAAAAAACTTTTACGCGAGATACTAGTCTTATTATACTAATTCGCATTTGTGTGTCACACTTTTATTTTAGAGAGTGATATATTTGTTTTTTTTGCACGGTCAAAACCTTCTTATTTTTTCCCTTTTCGTCGTAAAACCACGCAGCTGCGACAGACACTTTTTTTGATTTTCCGCGATTAGTATATGCTCCTCCGTTTTGTTATTTTTGGTTTGCGCAGTGGAAATCAGCCGAAAAACGTCTTTGGAGGAGTGCGAGCAATGCAATTTCTTCGTTCGAAATTTGTCAACGATCATTTCGTGAGCAAGAAACTTCGCGAAGAAGACGTGCTTCTTTTTGTATACGAATATTTCAATTTAAATTTGATTGTTTTAGGCAGCAAATCGACGAAAGAACTGACGAAGAAACACAGGTTTGTATGCACGAAGGTATTGTTATTATTATAAAACGTTTTATTATCGTTTGTTTACAATGAAAAATCATATTTAGATATACAGAAGAAGTGCAGTGAAGTTTTTAAAAATTGGCTGTGTAGAACGAACGGACAGGTCTATACGAAAGTAGTAATATCATAAGACTTTTATTGTTTAATATTTTAGATTAATAAAAGAACAGGTTTTTAAATGTTTGTTTACGTTTTAGTTATCAAATATCGCTATACAGAAGAAAGTGCAGTAGAGAAATGCAGTTTGATGTTTATTTACACAGTAAGGAATGGTTTTAATTTAGTTTTGAAAGATTAATTAATTGATTTAGCTTTGAGTGGATGTCTCAGTTATTCTGTTGTTTAGTATGTGTATATGCTGCTGGATGGAAAGGAAGCCGAGAGAAATTTGTTTTGGTCACGCGCGCTGATTATTACATTAAAAATGGTCCTACAGCTATGGATGTTTTTATTTTTCATGACGCTGTGGAAGTGGGGAATGTGTTGTGCTGTCTAATTGTATCTAATGTATCTAATTTATATCGATGCTTGATGCTTTTGTCTGCCTGCCAAAAAGTACAAAATCTACTGGAAAATTCAGAAAGTTTAGCAGTTTTTCCAAACGAAGAGAGCAGTTTTATGTATTTCACTTAAAAAAAATGGTAGCGAAAGTGTTTTATAAATACCTATGTATGTTTGTGCTGGAAAGTAAATAAAGTATTAGTAATTTGTTTACAGGTATGAATATAGAAGTAAAGAGTTTAGAAGTGTTTGAAAATGTCTACAGAAGATGAGCAATGCTGTTTAGTTTACTAACATGTGAATTGGCAGTGAAAGGTATCCCATTTTGTTTGAAGTTCAGCTAAAGTTAAAATAGTATAAATCTATTTAGTTATAACACAATTGGTATGCTGGATAAATAAGAATAAAGGGTTGTTTAACTGTTGTGAATTAGCAAGAGGAGATTTTAACTCAGATTAAAAATGTGGTTGTTTTCAATTTTTTATAAACTCTTTAGATATATAAATTCTGTCATTACATTTGTGTTTTTAATATTATTCATAAGGTAGATGTGAATGGATTATGTATTTAAGAAGTTCATTAGTTATTACTGTGCAATGAAATGTTTATGCATTATTTTGTGTTATGGTAATCGTTTACGTACCTGGGTATATATATATATAAGTTTGGGATTACGATTTTATTTGTGACTTTTTATCTTCTGGATAAATTTTTGTTTTAAGGATAAATGCGTAGTTGAATTTCATTTTTTGTTGTTGTTTATTTCAATATTCTTATAGCATGATTAGGTTTTCGGTATTACAGTACTACAATTATTACGGTATTTTGTTGTTTTGAGTTATTGTTTTTAGGATGAATGCATATTTGAATTGCATTTTTGTTGTTGTTGTTGTTTATTTCAATATTCTTATAGCATGATTAGGTTTTCGGTATTACAATTCAAGTATTAATTTTTTAGGTAATAATAAAAAAAGCATAAAGAAATGAAACTCATGGTTTTAATCATGACGTTGATGGTTTTGGGAAGTACAGACTATATATCATTTCTAAAATTCATTAATGGTAGCAGTCGAGTAGTAACTTTGGAACAAAAGAAAAAGTTGGAAGGTATCAATTTGTTTTGAATTAACATTTTGTAATGTTCGGTTTCGTATGTCTGGGTAAACAGTTCTGTGTTGTATATTGCCATTTTTTTTACATTAAAGTTACTTCTCTTCTGCGTATAAATATATTATTCTGAGCCATGTTGCTATTTGTTTCTGTTTTTAATCTTCTGAATGTAACAACAAATTAATGCCTGAAAAAAAACTTTTACACAAGTTAAATTCTGTGACACAACGCATACTGAACATGGTTGGCGAGCGACGCGTACGTACCACAGGAATGGTGGATTTGACCTAATGTTTTCAAAGTTAAGTTCGGTAAAAAGTTTTTACCCGGGATACTAGTCTACTTATACTAATTCGCAATCGTGTGTAACACATTTAACTTAGAGAGTGTTTTGTTTTTGTTTTTTTAATGGTCAAAATCTTCTTAATCGTGGTCATTTTTTTTGGTCACAAAATCTTTGATTGATGATATCTCTCCAACGGTTGGTCGTAGCGAAACGATTCCATACAATTTTTTGATCAGTTTTTCAAGCTCTACAACATGGGTACACTTTCCAGTCACGATTTTGTGATTTAATTTTTGGTCGCCTATTTTCGACACATCCTTTTCGAAATTATAGCCGTAAAAAACTTTTACGCGAGATACTAGTCTACTTATAATAATCCGCAATCGTGTGTAACACATTTAACTTAGAGAGTGATGGTTTTTTTAAAAATTTACGGCCAAAATCTTCTTAATCGTGGTCATATAGCGGTAGTTAGACCACGCAAGACACATTCACGATTAGTATAATAGCACACGGGGCATCTAACGTCAGTTATTTTTAAGCCAATCAAAACGCAAGAAATTTTTTTTTCGCCGTTTTGATTGGTTGCCGACGGAATCCGTTAGTAAATCCCGTAGTCTACAGACAGTTTAGCACGAAGCAGACGAAGGTGAAAGGTGAAAGGTTTACTACACTTACTGGAAAGAAAAGAAAGTTTACAGAGGTATTTAGTGTATGTTTATAGTAGAAAATCTTCTGCAAAATAGAGAAAGTTACCTCACATAAGCATAAAAGCAGTTTTTCCAAACGAAGAAAGTAGTTTTATGTTTTTCAGTGTATAAATATGGTAGCGTAATGTCAGTGGAAAAGAAATAACAGAAGAAAGTGTTTTAAGTATATGTTTACAGTAGGAAAGTGTGCTGGAAAGTAGTAGTTTGAATTAGTAGTAGTTTAAAGTATTATTATTTTGTTTTCAGATATGAAATATGGAAAGTAAAGAGTTTATAAGTGTTTGAAAATGGCTGCAGAAGATGTTGTTGTTTACTAACATGATGATGGGAATTAGTATGGATAGGTATATTCTCTTTGTTTGAAGTTAAACCAAAGTTAAAATATTATAGATCTATTTAGTTAGAACACAGTTTATTTATCCAGCATTTTTGTTGTTTTCCTGTACACACAAGTTATTTTTACTACTATCATGAAAGATGTATTATGAATATTTTGATGTGTGTCAGATCTTCCGATTAAAATGTTTTTCTGTTCATAACTCCAGTGTTGATAGTGAACTAAAAATGCTTTAGCTGGAATACCTAGAGTTTCTTAATTAAAAGGGTGAGAGTGTTTTTTTTTTCGTATTGACGTTAGCTTTTTCATAACGGGCAACCATTGCATTGCATCTTCAATCGATACAATTTATTTTACAAAGTGAAAAAAGCCGATGCACACGCAGCGCGTATTTTTATTTTTGATGGGTTTAAGATCTTCCAAGTAAAACGACTGTTCTGCGCTCCTGTTTCTAAAGTTTAAAGTACTTACAGCACTGATACCCTTTCTGTTCATCATGCTGTGATTTAATTTTTGGACACCAGGTTTGAGATGTCACTTTCAGAATTAAAACCCGTAAAAAATTTTTACACGGGATACTAGTAATCTACTTATACTAATTCGCAATCGTGTGCAACACATTTAACTTAGAGAGTGTCCGCAATCGCAATCGTGCATCCCACTTTTATTTTAGAGAGTGTTGTGTTTTCTTAAAATTTACGGTCAAAATCTTCTTAATCGTGGTCATTTTTTCGTTAGACCATTGATAATTGACGATTAGTATAATAGCACGCGGCGTGACGTCAGTTTTTTTTACCTTTTCACGGGGGATTCATTGCATTGCATCCCCAATCGAACGCGACGTTTTTGGGGAAATATCTCGAGAACCAATAGGAATAACTGACGTTTTTAAGGGTCGGCGATACGGGTGATGGGGTGACGCAACATTTGGACCTAAATTTTTTTGGTACTGCGTCTATGACGTCATCAAAATCTTTGATCGCTGATATCTCTGCAGCGGTTGATCGTAGCGAAACGATCCCATACATTTTTTTGATCAGTTTTTCAAGCTCTACAACATCAGTACACTTTCCAGCCCAGATTCCGTAATTGAAATTTTCGTCACGGGGTTCTTATACGGGAACGGGGGATTCTTGCACATCTGTTTCGAAATTAAAGCCATAAAAAACTTTTACGCGAGATACTAGTCTTATTATACTAATTCGCGTTGTGCATACCACTTTTAATTTAGAGAGTGTTGTGTTTTTGTTTTTTTAATGGTCAAAATCTTCTTAATCGTGGTCATATAGCGGCAGTTCGACCACGCAAGACACATTCACGATTAGTATAATAGCACGTGGCATTTGACGTCAGATGTTTTATTATCACGGGAAATCATTGCATTGCATCCCAAATCGAACGCGACGTTTTTGGGGAAATATCTCGAGAACCAATAGGGATAACTGACGTTTTTTAGGGTCAGCGATACGGGTGATAGGGTGACGCATCATTTGGACCTAAATTTAATTTGGTACTGCGGATATGACGTCATCAAAATCTTTAATAGACGATATCTCTGCAACGGTTGGTCGTAGCGAAACGATCCCATACATTTTTTTGCTCAGTTTTTCAAGCTCTACAACATGGGCTCCATCTCTTTTCAAGATTCGGTGATTAAATTTTTCGTCACCTGTTTTCGTCACAATGTTTTCGAAATAAAAACCGTAAAAAACCTTTTACGCGAGATACTATCTACTTATACTAATTCGCAATGTGTGTAACACATTTAACTTAGAGAGTGTTTTGTTTTGAAACCGTTTCCTACTGCATCAAAATGAGGGAACGGTGGTTTTACAAAAGGATCTTATATATGGGGAAGCCCCGGCGCTGATCGTTTTTATTGGCTAATAAAGGAAAACTCTTGAAATGCGCTATTTTGATTGGCTGAAAAATTCATAGCAACAGAGTCCGTTGATAAGGTTGTTCATTTCTGCTGCTCTTTTGAAGAAGAAACGGGAAAGTTTTATATATATTTAAAACTTTTATTGTTATACTTTTACTGTTATTGTATTGTATTGTAGATCATGTGTAAGTGAGTATCAAGTATTACTATTCAGACGTGCAGTGCAAAGTGCAAAGTGCAGTGAAAGTTGTTTAAAAATGGCTGCAGAAAAGATGATGTTTATTTTGTTACATTCACGACGATCTTTTGATGGGAAGTTTGGTGGGTTTATTTACGTAATTTAGGTATATAAAAGACATTATTAACGGGAGATTTACATAAAAAACGACATAATAACAGTGCTGGGAAACTTAGAAGCCAGTGTTTTTGTCTTTGAGTGTTGTAAAAATGGCAGACAAATTTCAGTAACGAAGAAATAGAGAGTAGGAGCAAGGACATTTTATGTGTTTGCAGTAGAAAAGTGTGCTGGAAAGTAAATAAAGTGTTATAAAAAGTGATATTAATATTTGTTTACAGGTATGAATATAGAAAGTAAACAGTTTAGAAGTGTTTGAAAATGGCTGCAGAAGATGATCAATGTGTTGTTGTTTACAAACATGATGATGATGTGAATTGGTTTTGAAAGGTATCCTCTTATGTTTGAAGTTAAACCAAAGTTAAAATATCATATATCTATTTAGTTATAACACAGTTAGTATGCTGAATAAATAAAGAATGCAGGGTTGTTTAGTTGTGTTTTGAATTAGCCAGCAGAGGAGATTTTACCCTGTTTTTAAAAAATGGTTCCACAGAATGTTTTCAGTTGTTAAAAATTCTTTAGCTATACAAATTTCTGTCTTTATGTTTGTGTTTTTAATTATTATTTTTAAGGTAAATTTGTTCTCGAACATTTTTTTAGTTTGAATTTTTTCTTTCAATATCTACATAATAATACGATTAGGTTTTCTGTAATATCAATATGCATTCGAAATCTTTTTTTCTTTTAGAAAAGCAAAATAAAAAATACATTAACAATAGATAAATGAAACTCATGGTTTGATATCATGATGTCGATGGTTGGTCAATAACAGATTATCCATTTAAAAAATTCTGAAAAAAAGACACACCGTTAGAAGGAATAGATTTGTTTTCAATTCGCATATTTGTAATGTTATTCAATGTTTGCTTTTGTATGGCTGGGTATATAGTTCTGTGTTATGTATTGCTGTGTTTTACGCTTAAGTTATGATATACTTCTTTTATTCTGCATATACAATATTATATACTTTACTTCTTTGTTATATATTACTATTTGTTTATGTGTTATATCTTCTGCATGTAAAAGCATGATTTTGGACTGTAGTAGGGTATTTTAATTGTTTTGTTTTTTATTTCAATATTGTTATAGCATGATTAGGTTTTCCATATTATTATTTGAAATGTTATTTTTTTAGGCAATAATAAAAAAGCATAAACCATTAAAGAAATGAAACTCATGGTTTTAATCATGATGTTGATGGTTTTGGGAAAAACAGACTATAATCATTTCAAAAATGCATTAATGATTGCAGTCCAGTAACAAGCACATGCGAAACAGTTGGAAGGTATCAATTTGTTTTTATTTAACATTTTGTAATGTTATTCAATGTTTGCTTTTGTATGTCTGGGTAAACAGATCTGTGTTATATATATGTTGCCATTTTTTTTTTTACATTAAAGTTACTTCTCTTTTGCGTATAAATATATCTTCTGGGCCATATTTGCTATTTGTTTCTGTTCTAAAAATCTTCTGAATGTAAGAAAGGAATTAAAAAATTAATGCCTGTAAAAAAACTTCTACACAAGTCAAATTCTGCGACACAACGCAAGCTGAACATGGGTGGCGAGCGACGCCGCCCTGGCGGCTAGTCTATATACTAATACGCGCTGTGCATCCGCTTTTTTCACGCTTTCACTCTCTAAAATATTGGGTCGTTTTTGCGGGCAGTTATTCATAAAAGTGTGTCAGACCACGGCAGTTAATATTTTTCTACGATTAGTATAAGGAGAAAACATTGCATTGCATTTAATCGTTTCAAATGTTTTGATTATTCGCGAGATCAAAAAACGATAGCAGCGTTCGTTCGCCAGCAAGTTTTCATTTCCTGATTTGAAAAGCTTCAAGACAACAAAGTTATTAACGAAATTATTGCACGAAGATTTATTAATGTTTTTAGGGTAAGTTACGCTTTTGAACTTTTTTGTTTGTTTGTTTTGTTTTTCTTATAGTATGAACAGAGTTTCTGCATCATTACTTTTCCTTTAGGGAAGACAGAGACAAAAACAATAATACGCGATTGAAGAAATGAATGACGTTCTGGGTTGGTGAAGAACAATATTCTATATTGGTATCCGATCTTAGCTTCGTAAAAAGAAAATCACTAGAAGGTATAAATTTGTTCATAATTCATATTTTGACACGTTTACGACTTATGGGTTTGGCTTCTGTTTACGTTACGGGTTCCATGAACAGTCACGGCCATTTCAGTCTTTCTGTTATTTTCATGTACGCACAATTTATTTCTTTATCGTATTGTGAAAGGGCTTATTATGAGTATTTTTTATGTGTTTCAGATCTTCCAAGTAAGAAGATGTTTACGTTCAGAGGTGCAGTGTTGATAATGAACACGTAAAAATGCTTTAGCTGGAATACCTAAAGAGTTTTAATTAAAAGGGTGAGGAGTACTTTTTTCCATTTTGACGTTACATTTTTTTATCACGAGGAACCATTGCATTGCATCTCGAATCAAACAAGGCGCTTTTCGGAAGATATCTCGAGAACTACATTTTTGAGGGTCCACAACATTGGTGAACAGGGCTGTGATGTTTGATCGCCGACCTCTCGGTAACTGTATTTTTCAGATCAGATGGATGTACTTTCTAAACATCGTTCCGTGATTAAAATTTTGGTAGCCATTTTTTGAATCAAAACCCATAAAAATATTTTACACGGGATGCAATATATTTTAGAGAGTGAAAATAGCGGATGCACAGCGCGTATCTAGAACTTCTAAGAAAATAAGTGGCATTTTTATGGTCCGCGTCATTGACACGAAGGAGTGACTTCAACATTGATGCACTTTCTGTTTATCATTTTGTAAATTAATTTTTCAACACCATTTTTGAGACGTCATTTTCAGAACTAAAACCCGTAAAAAAATTTTTACACGGGATACTAGTAATTATAATAAACACACTCCGGATGAAAAACTAGCAGTTACTGCATAAGAACCAAAACAGCAGCGCCACTTTTATTTGGCATTTTTTACTGTCACAATGTGTATCCATGTTTCGTTCGCATCTATAAAATAAAGGTTTAAGTGTAAATTAGGAATTAATGCTTTTATTTCAATTGATAACACATGTCATAAACCATACCTTCGTTGCATTATCGATGACACAGCTTTGGAAAGTTACCCACTGCTCACAACCATCTTCTATAATGAAACACGACAAACATTAAATAAAAAATAAAAAATCCTTAATTAACAAACAACCATTTACATACAGTGATGCATATTTACCTCAAGTTGCGTGGGGGAGTTGAAAATCTGTTTACATGTTGCATAAACAATTGTTATACCAAATGACAAACCCATATTGTTCCCCATCTCCAATCGATCACCAAACCCATATTGTTCCCCATCTCCAATCGATCACCAAGCTAATTTCATTTTGTACAAGAACTCGCATAAAACAACAACGTTCATGAAAAAGAAAAGTATTCAGTCAAAGCGTTCGCTCTCTGAGATGATCTAAAACAGAAATCATTAAATCCTAGAAATGAAGTTAGCAGTTTGACCTGTAAAAATGGAAAATGAATTATCCTGAAAAAATGGAAATAAATATGATCATTAACATAAACATGTCATTAGCCCTGAAATCAACTTGGCATACAAATTATTCCCAATACTTTCATGATTTAAAAGGTCCAAAGATCCTTTTTTTAGTAGAACAGCTTTGCAAACCATATTCATCAAAGAATCACTCTCCAAAGGATATGTTTCAAATGCACAACGTATATTGAGTACTTTTTTTTGCATTTTTTATTCTTTTTTTTTCATTATTACTTAACTCAAAATATGTAATGCTGATATGTATTTGGCACCTATGATTTTTTTTCACATATTAACTTCAAAGAGTTAGATTCAATCCAAAGTTTGCTTTTAGCAAGTCTCTGCACACAAAGGATGGTTTTTATACACACTGGCCTCAATCTAGAAAGTCACTCATCCTGGAAAAAAACGATGCATAAACCTTTTCTTCACCAAAGAAGTTCGAAACTCAAAATACAGTGGAACCTCCTTAAAGCGGACACTTACGGGACCAGAGATTTTTTCCGCTAGAGAGGTGTTCGCCTTGGGGAGGTTTTGCTTATTTTGGTTAGAAACTCGGAAGAAATTCTACTCCTAAGTCGGGAACTCATTAGCATGCCCTTTGCTATATTACCCTGCTATTGGCCAGTTGGGCAAAGAAACATTCATAAAAGGAAATTTGACCTGAAAATAAACAATAAGAAGATACTTACCGTATTTCCTCTAATAAACGCCGCCCTCTATTAAACGCCGAACTTATAGCCGAACATTTGTAATAAACGCCGCCTTCTAATAAACGCCGCATCTTGGAAAGCGGCGTTTATTAAGAAACGGGCTAAACAAGAATTGGTTTAATAGTTAATAGTTTTTTTTGTTTTCTATCAACAAATTCTTCCATGTTTGCATGAATGTTTGATGTGTAATTAATTGCTATAAAAGTTTTCATCTCATAGAAGAGAACGGCGACAGTGACATTGCTCTTCTTTGACATTTTTGTGAACGTATCTTTTGTGTAAAACATTTTCACACAACCTTTTGTAACCTTTTTAAGGATAAGGGAAAAATTATTGTTTAAGTTTGTCTCTGTCCAATTTTTCATTTTGTAACAAATGCCCTCTATTAAACGCCGCATCCAAAAACTTGAATTTGTAATAAACGCCGCGGCGCTACAGAAGAAAAGAATGAACACGACAAATATGCCGTTGCTGCATCAAATGATGATAGTGTTGTGGTGTGGGGCACATTCCGTGATTATCAAAGCATATATCCATGCTTTTGAAATTACCAGGCTAATACGTGGCAGCAGAAGTGACAAGAAAGTACGTTGACCAGGGAGTTGGTTAAGGGTTACAGCTGCCTTGTATTATTATTATTATTATTATTTACGAAATACAATTCGCAGGCTTCCAAAGCCTCTATGAATCGCTCATTGTTAGATTAGGTCATACGTATCGTTGTTGCATCCAATGCTCGTCTAAATTACGCTTGAATTCGCCAATGCGCTTTGCATGGGCAACAGATTTTGGTAGTTCGTTCCATGTTTTTACAGCACGGTGGTAAAACGAGTTGGTTTCTACCCCACGAATCAAGTATATTTAGTATATTTCAGGTTAGTGATTTGGCAAACAAATAAAATAAACCTTATAATAAAAGAACAAGAAAAAATTGTAAACAGATGTTGAATTTTGAGGTAAATTTTAGGGGGAATTGTGGTGTGGGATCTGGAAAAAATGTCCGCTTTAAAGAGGTGTCCGCTTTATACTGTCCGTTTTGGGGAGGTTTCTTTGTAAGAGTTTATCAAGGATTCGTCCGGGACAAAATGGTCCGTCTAAAGAAGGTGTCCGCTTTAGAGGATGTCCGCTTTAGAGGATGTCCGCTTTGAGGAGGTTTTACACTAGATCGAAATTCATTCTATACATACAGTGAACTCTCTATAACTCGAATACCCACGGGGAATTGGAAACCGTTCGAGTTATAGAGAGTTTCGAGTAATAGAGAGTTGGGAGTTTTTCCAAGTTTTTGTTGAAACTTTTATACAAATGGCCAATTAAGCTTGATTTTTTCCTTATATGGATTGGGGAGGAAAGAATTAAAAAATAAATACCAAATATTATATCTCGACAATTTATCCTTGGGAAAAGAAATCAGAAATTACAGTTTGCTTTTGTGCATTAAGGACATCTTTCTCGACAATTTGATTCAAGTCCTTAAGTGATTTCATCATTGCCTCCCCGAAATTTGAAAAGAGGCTGAAATCTTCAAGAACACTGATAGCTCTCCGCACTTCTGTATTCGTTGGTTTAGTTACTGTATCTTCATTCTCTTCGTCGTTATTTTCTTCGTCCGCTTCGTGTTTACGTTTTGTTTGAATGTTTGTTCGAATGACATTCGAATCATTTAAGATCCCCACCATGTAAATTTGAAACATTCGAATTAGTTAAGACTCCATTTACATTTACGGAGTCAAAACAATCGAAAAAAATCCTACTTGTATCATAAAAACTTCTAGATACATGCTGCGACATTCGAGTTATAGAGAGGAAATACATCAAGGGACCACAGAATTTGTTCGAGTTAAAGAGAGTTTCGAGTTATAGAGATTCGAGTAATAGGGAGTTTTTTATGAGAGTTTATTAGGAAATTCCCACCGTGCCAACGAAATCGTTCGAGTTAAAGGGAGATTCGAGTTAAAGGGATTCGAGTTATAGAGAGTTCACTGTATTTAAAAATATAAAAATTTCAGGAATGTAACAAAAGTTCTTCACAGAAAAAGTAAATGAAATGACAAGAAATTGCGACTTTTTCGTAGTATAATTTTTACCTTTTAGCATTCTTTAGGAAGGGAAAGATTTCTAAAGGCTAGATTGATGCTGTTGAGGATTATGATGACCTTTTGAAAGGAAGCGTATCTGCTGCTTTATGAGAAATCAATCCAGGCTTGGTTTCTGAAGAATTGAAAACGTTGTGGAAGTGTTTGATGAACCAGTTCTGAAGTGTAGGTTGAAGACACGTTTGGAAACCTTACAAAATTTATACCTATTTAACAAAGATGGGCTGCGTTTAATCCCTCGTTGTCAAAGACAAAATAGTTTCTAAAAACAATGTAGTATTTTGACTATGGACACTATGAAGTGATTCAGTTTGAGTTACGAATAATTTCGTGCATTGCAACCCACCTTTCGTAAGCCACTGCACGGTTGTTCGTTATAGCGCATAATGCTTGGCAGTGGCATTTCCCAATCAGGCTGTTACCCTCTTTTCTACAAAACGTCCAAATTGGTGGGCAGTAGTTAAAAGGCAATAAAATATAAGTATTAACAAGCAACTGACTGTTTTGGGTAATGAAATTCCTTGCCCTTTTTAGAGTTCTGAGTTTTTGGTCAGATCTCTTACATAGCTTTGTAACATGACCCAAAAAAATTTACTATAATGCTTTATCCCTAGAATCTTGACAACTTCAACATTATTTTGTATTCTCCATGTTTAGAGAAATATTGGCGTTAACTATTCCATGGAATATCAGTTGATACTTTTAGGGGGTTTGCAACCATAGAGTTTTTAAACCTATGTAATTATTGAATCAGTGATATTGTAGTCTTTCGGTTTCGAGCGTTTGTGTAATAAGCAACAAAAACTTTCGGCAGGACAAACTTCCAGAAAGTTTTTCTGTAAGAAACTTCCGTAACTTCCGTAAAAATATGTTTTTGGTTTTTGGGGCCTGATAAGTGGCATACTTTAAATATCCCGAAAAAGAAGTCTTTGTTGAAAATAGTGAGGTCGCCTATGCACAAGCAACTGGCCTAGCTGCTGAACGAAGGTACGCTGCACAGGTGGTTTCCAGAATACGCTAGGTGCATATTTAGACATGGAATAGAAACATTAATTTTCCAGACTATTAAAAGAAGCCTAAGAGGGCTGTTAATCACTTATAACTTGCATATTTAGATATTGAGACCACTACATCTAATTGTTTAACTGTTGCACGAAGGTGGACATAGGCGGCTTTCAGGTGCACTAAGGTGTTTAAATTTTGTAGTCTACTAAAAAAACCGTGAAGCAGCTTCTTATCACTCACAACCAATATTCATAGATAGTTAGGCCACCTGTGCGCAACTGGTGTATACAGGCGGTGGGCACAGGTGGTTTCCTGACGCGCTAGATGCATATTTAGAGAAGGAACTGACAATTGCATTTTTGGGACTATCAAAACAAACCCTAAAGAGATTTTCTTCGCCCATAAGCAATATACAGAGATAGCAAGGTCACACAGCTGTCTTCTTGTTGTACGAAGGTGGGTACAGACGGTTTCCTGACGCACTAAGTGCATATTCAGATATCGTTACTCGCCCGACTGTTTCCAGCGTATCTAGAGTTCCGTCTAAACGTATGGAGGAGGGTGAAAGGGAGGAGAACAAAAGAACTTGCAAGTAACCTAATCTAAAAAGGAATCATAATTTTGGGTTTTTCTTGTATAAAATACAAAATACGGCTAAATACGGCTATTATAAGAAGGGGCAGACCAAAAACCTAACCAATAGAATGGAAACAAATTTTGAAAATACTGATTTTACTAAATGACAGCATAAACGTCCGAATACATTGATACTTCTATTATGGTTTCAGAAAGCATTGATATTTACAAATTTTACAGCATATTATCTTGTCGTGGCTTGTATTGCGCTGTCAGGCATTGGCTTATAGTCACCAGCTAAACATTTGCTCCTTCCGTGCTTCAAAGCATTTGGCTTATTCATGACAAAATAACTCAGCATAAATTAGTAACATGACGCGCAAAAAAAGAAAACAACAAAAACAACAATCAGATTAAAATGTGTGTGAAACTTGCTTTCTATAGGAGACCAGTATAACAAACTAGAGAGATTTTACAAAACCAAACAGCGTCTGAAAAAAAAAACATACTTGGTATGAAATATCAATGTGTTCTGAGTTTATAATAGATGTTACCAGTTTGTCTCTAACATGATGCGAACATAGCTAGTTCACGCTTAAAACGTCCTTACTCATATCTGGTTGAAAGAGCAAAATATCGCTCAATGCCTCGTTTTTTGAACGAAAGAAAGAGAGCTACAACCATAGCATGCTGGCATCTTGTTAGACAAAATTAACTTAAATTTATGGACTACTTCGTGAGCGAGTTACACGATGTGGTTTATATTTCGAACATGATTGATTTCTCCAGCCTTCTTGAAAGACCTGTTCACACCATAACTTATTCAGCAGATTTTGGTGTTGATATTGAGGCATGATATTTGGGTCAAAAGCTTGGATTTCACCTTGGTACGTTTCCATGACGCACGTGCAAGGATGATTTGGGTCTGATGACGTTCTCCAGTCCGCATCCCAAGAATAGTAAACCTTCCTACCATCAGGGAAAGTAAATTTGCGCGAACCGCCATTGAAGCACTTACAAGACAGTGTCTTTTTATCCCCTGTACACACTGGGACTTTAAAATAACTGGTAAACCAACGGAACGCCTTGATTCTACGGTTTTCGCCGCCTCCACCTGGTGTAACTGGGTCTTCGCCGTTGCATTCGTTGTTTATGACTAAAGATGTAGGTCCAAACACACCACCTAAAAGAATCACAACAGAAACGTCCTGGTGAATTTACTGGTAAAATCTATAGAGTAAAGATAAATAAATGAGTAACTGTGTGCTTGGGTTGCCATCCGTTACTGTAGGTTCGTATGCCCTCCGTCTTATATGACTAGGTAGTAGCTTACAGCGTACAGAATTGATCTAACTTGCATGAGGGCCATCAGCAATTCAATTGAACCTTCCAACAGCGTTGGAATAGTGAAGACGCAAGCAATTTTTTTTCTTAATCATCCAGCATATTAACTTCAACCTAATTTATGCTTTTACGTTTCGAGAACTTGAGCCTCTGCGCATGCTTAAGATATGTCTATATTTAAACTCTCTCCCGATCAGAGACATCTTATTTTATAAAAATTCAAACAGGGGATACAGTATACCATGTTAAGCACATTTTTCGGTTTTCTACCTGTTTATTTTGTAAACGTAAACACCTGAAGGTTGTTCCTTCCAACATCTTCAAAAAGTCACTGCGATCAAGAGCATTTCTATTGAAATAGTGTGTATGTTTCTATAGAAATATACTCCTTCGCAGTGACTCTTCAACAAATTTTTGAAATAGTTTGAAAACAATTTTTATACTTACAGCCTTAAAAGTGATTAGCAAAAAGTCTTATCTTACCTGCGTAATCAGGGTCTGGTGACACCCAGTTGCCAATCACAATGTCATGCATGGCTGGCTTCGGACTTTGTGGTGTCATGTAAAACCACAGGGACGCTAGTATGCTCAATGGTGGATCTGTCTTCACTATCACCAGGTTTGGGTTCGCCAATATATCTATTGTCTTTCCTGCATGCGTTACGTTTTGTTGATGCAGCCATCGGTTGAATAAACCATAATTGAAGTTATAAGAGATTTGAATTGCACCTCGGCCGAAATAACAACCCTGCGTGCAATACGATCAGTTAAAGTCCGTATACTTACCCAATGGGCAAAATCGCCAAAAAGTCACTGCGACTAAGAGCATTTTTAACGAAATAGTGTGTGTAGTGTTTTTAGAAATGCACTCCTTCGTAGAGAGTTTTCAACAAATTTGCACACTGGGAAAAAACGAGGCAAGAGAACCATGGAAAAAATACATACATTTGGGCGTATAGTTGAAAATTATAGCAAGAAGAAAGTGGCGCTTAATTTTATGTATATAACTTTTAAGGGCGCATACTGTGTTAGCTATTTTCAAGTGGACCTGACTCATTCTTATTTCTAGGTTTCTATTAAAGGTTGTTTAGATGTATGCGATCTAGTAATCGTCTTGTAGTCACCATTGAAGATATACTTACTACTTACTTTATAATAATTTCCGCGCTTCCCTTTAGCACACGGATAAAAGTATTTGTTATTTGTTCCTTGGTCGCAATATATAGCGCTCGATGTACAGTACTCTCCATCTTTTGGATCAAAACCGTGATTGTAAATGACAGGGGAAATCGGTCCACCTTCAAACCAGTTAAAAAAACCACCTCTGTAAAAGCAGTCATCGGCTTGTTCCACCGGTAATTTGTTGTACAGCTCAACATCGTTTTCACCAGTTTCTTGTATAGCATGGGCGAAAAATGCCGCCACATCGCGCCTGTTTGTTTCCGCCTTCGAGTAGTTGGTGTTGAGCTCTCCACCTTCGGGGTCTTTTGTCACGTATTCAGTACCGAATTTCGGAAAATATCGTGCAGCAATGATGAACGTCTTGTAGTTGTATGGTCGACAGTTAGAAGGTCCCCACCCCAAGTTAGATTTTGGAAATAGGTCGTTGAATACGTCTTCAGTCAACCAGTTTTCGATTTCCGATTTGGGGCGTTGTTGTGGATCTGTCGGTTTCCAGCAGAACGTGGGAGGTGGCTTTCCATATTTTTTCCAAGCTGGGCAATTGAGTCCAGTGACGTAATAAACGAGACACGTGGCTGTGAAAGTAAGACAAGAATATGAACTTCATACAATTTTTAGAAATGGTAGCGTTATCCACTGCATAGTAGATAGGATTAATTTCCTCGGCCCAAAGTTTTTACGAAGAATTACTTGAATATCATGATAGCAACAGGGGCGGATCCAGGGTTAGGCAACTTAGGCAAAATCAGTTAAATAGTGTTTTTCATAAAACTGTATGAAAAAGGTATTGTATTACAATAATCAGAAAATAATCGAAAATATCAAGAGATTCCCGCATCCAATCCGCCCAATCCTTTCTTTCCCAAATAGGATTATTATTTGTCCCGGTGAGGGATTTGCCTAACCCTTAAAAAATCCTAGATCCGCCCCTGAGCAAACGGAGTAGTTAAAGCAAGTCGTTTTTGTTTTTCCGATTGAAACTCTGGCTTCTTTCACGCGACTTATTTTTCTTTTATTTCTGAAACTTTATACTATATCATAGATATTTCTGTGTTTCGCTATAAACCTATCTGGTCAAGCACATACTGAGGGCTTTCTTGTTTTTTTTTTATTATACGGCAAGCAAAGAGATCTGAGTACGAGGTTGATTAGTTGTTTAGCCTCATCACATGCTTAAGAAACGACTAAGTATTTTAAATGAGTTAAAATGAATAAAAATGCCATCTTAACATAACTATATTTAGGTTTAAGAATAGGGCGCTTAAAAGAGAATAGAGGCGCAGAGTTAAAAAAAATACGGGCGGTTATTGTGGAAATGATAGTCACCTACCTAGGATAATGACCTTCATGTTGTGTTTCATATGGTTGCTTTGTGAGAAACACGGAAAGCATTATGCTCCATATTTGATTCTCCGTATTTGCTTACTTTCAAAATAAGTTTAAAAACAACAAAACAATACAAGAAATAATAGATAGCTGTTTATTTTCAGAGATGTCATGTGAGAAACATAACGAAACTTCATCAAATGTTTGTAGTTGTGTAAGTTTATGCACACTTTCAACGCTTCTGTAAAAATTCCTTTTTTAGGAAACAGATGTTTGTTTGATGTATTAGAAGAGATCCAACACGTATCAATCTTCCATCTCCTTAAAAGAATACTTGGAATACATATCTAATGCCCAGATCCTTTTTTCCAGCTCTCTTCATATCGACAGCATGAATATAAACTAACGGAAAGGAACCAATTTTATGCCTCTTATCTAATCACATGTTTTGTGAAAAATGATCCATGATAAATTAACTCCTATCTGAGAAATGTGTTTGGTTGTGGTCATTGGTTTGGTTTTGGTCATTGGTTCGGAAAATATATTTCTGTGAACCTTATCTTAGTAAACCGTTTTGGCATTTTATACTTTGAAGATCGAAAAGACGGACGACTCATAATATGGACATCTCTATACAACGAACACTAACTCATTCCCCGGTACTACCAACACAACATGGGGAAGACCTCTATAAGACCTATATATACGTCTTATATATATCTTTAAGTTGTTCAATTTTCCATTTCCGCATGGTGTCCATCTCTTTAAGGTTTCACTGTATATCACTGTCAACCTTGTGTCGAGTGACAAAACATGTTTTGCTAACAACCCAATGAGGAAAATCGTCAAAAAGTCACTGCGATGAAAAGCATTTTTATTGAAATAGTGTGTATATATTTCTATAGAAATGCACTTCTTCGCAGTGATTTTTCATGAAATTTACCACTTACCAACTTCACTGTTGATTTTTCTTTTTCAATGTATGTTTTCCACATACATTGTAACACACAAATCCCCTTTAATAACAGATCAATTGGGATACATTTATCGAAAGGTCTTTCATAGGTCATGTGAAAAGTCCAAAAAACTATCCAAATAATCTCAGTTAGTCTCTTTAAAGATAATGAACTATTATATGTAGAGCTGAGGGTTGCACTATGCTGATGTCAGTAGAAATAGAACAATTGAGAAATCGTCTGGAAACGAACAGCTGTTTATTATTAACAAAGTAAAAAAAATGATTGGCTCCCTCGTGGAGATTATCTCACAAGAAAACTGCTGACATAATTTTTTCTCGACCTCATGATAATTCATTATCTTTAAGATATGCTAGGCATCAATATATTTTACATGAAGTGGATCTAGAACCAAATGCCACAAAAACCGATGACAATCACAAGGGGAGATTTGTCTTGACAAGAATAAAAAAAAAATCTTTCATCATGTGACATTCCTTGTGTTTAAATACTTATTGTGACGTCTAGACAACAGTGGCTTTTGTACCTAAAGAAGTAATTATAAATCGATTTCTAACAAGTAGAACTTTGGATTACCTCACATGAGGTGCTTGCATGGTTAGCTTTATCGAAGGATTTTAAACTTTTGTCCTGAATATTTAAACTTCATGTATCGCCATTAGTGTATGGCCATTAGTGTATTTTTAGCTTGAAAACGTCATTATTATCTCCATCATGCTATGTGCGTTTGGTAAACAAAAACAAGTTAAAGTTACGAACCTGGTCAAACATCCTACGGTTATGTCCACTTACTTACCTTTGATGTTTTTTACTCCACGAGGGCCATTATCTACTGACTAATATTTACCAGTTGCCATAGAGACTAATTACACCATACCGAGGGTTGATGGTTTTCCTCACATGTGGTGCGGAAACTAAGAAGTGTTTATATTCCAAATTAGAACAAATTAACTTGCCCATCAATAAATTCACTTGAGCAATTTCATAATAATTTGTTTTGCTAAAGGATATGGCACTTTGATTTCGGTAAGGAAGCAAAAGAATTTCTTAAATAACTTTTATGCCAAATTGTATCAAATCAAAACAAGATTTCTGCTACCTGTCTCTGCACGACTGACGTTTTTTTTGTTTTGTTTTTTTAATTTAACATGACCGGTAGTTGGCTTTCTTCCGTTTTTATTTTCATTCCAAAAACGACAAAAGTGTATGGATGATTCAATTTGACCGACGACCAATAAAAACAGAGATGTAGTTTTTGTTTTGTAGATATCTTGCCAAGATCATGTATTTGGGCCATGACTAAAAGACTACTGTCCGTACCGAGTTAGGCGTAAAAATAAAATCATAAATTATGTATCAATGATTACTTTAACATCTGTTTTGTTCAAAAAGATGACGACTTGTTTTAGTAATGTTGTTTTAATTAAACGCAAATACGAGACGTTTTTTTAAACGTTTTTTATTTGAGTAATTGTTAGTTTCCCTCGCATCATTTATGTAAACGCCATCATGATTTGTTTGTGGTCTCATACTAACCATAATTGTATCCAAAGTGACTTTCGTGAATAGTAGTAGGTTTTTTCCCAACGAACGCATTACCAATTAAAATATATCGATTTAACATACGAGTCATTATCCAAAAAAATTAAGCAGTGTATTTTTTTTTCAAATGGCGCAAAGTGGTTTTTTTGGGGGGGTTCCCTTATTCAAAGCTAATTTTTTGCATTGCACATTGAAACTTAGTTAAACATGCTATCGATATAGATAAATGGAAGATTGAAAATTCCAATACGTTTTCTTAGAAAGGAAGAACATTTCTAGAATAGCTATGCGCTTCCAAAGTTATGAGCATTAAATCATAGATATATTCCACTAGACGATCAGAAGAAATATTCCAACCGACATATCGTCGCATCCGAAAATGCTCTTCATCTGAAATTAAGGTTAAAGGAAACTATGCAGTTCATCGAACAAGCTTAATATAAATCACATAGAGTGCTTTGGGAAGGCATATTCCAATGGAGAAACTAAATAAAGCATGTTCTTAATCACTCCACTGACACTTTACTGTTTATGTTATCACACTTTTCGAGTCTGCAAGTTTGAATATACCATCTATGAATTTGGAATAATACATCACAATCGACTGCAAGTGATGTCGATCTGATTAATTCGGTGTTTTATCATATATAGTTCCTTTTTATTTCCATACAGAGTCATTTGGGAACAAAAAATTCCATCAGCAAAAACTCATTTCTCAAAATAATGAAATTGGGCCTTTTTTTTATGAAATTTAATCCTTGCGTGGTTTTGGTTTGTTTTGTTACTAGAGTATTTACTTTAGTGACAAAATGAGCATTTAGGAAGGAATTATTCCAATTTTAGTCCTAAAATGGAACTTTTGCTCATTGAAGCAAATTTTCACATTATTAGTATTTGTTAAAATTTGAATGCTCTCATATGAAATATTCCTTCCTTGGTTGCTCCCTTTCAGATTTCAGGTTTAAGGCAGAGAGCCTATTTTTCAATCATGAATCTAGTGTTTTTCATTCATTATCAACATTGTTTTACTCTATTAAATTTTTAAAAAAAATAAAAAATTCTAGTTTGATTGTAATGGAATTTCACTTCCTAATGTGCACTTCGACTTCAAAATAGGAATAATTATTTCATAACGAAGACAATGCTTTAATTTCATTGATTTGTATCATTAGGATTATGTTTCGTTGAGTTTCTATTGTAACATGCTTAGTATTCGTTGTTCCATAACAATATTTCGTAATCATAAAAATGGAATTTTTAATCCTATGGTTCTCCTTTTCTTGAAATTATTTCGCCAAGTAAATTCGTACCACAAAACTAAGACGAGGACCCATTTCAAAGGTTCTTTTCACTAATTTAAAAGAACTTTTCAATAAAAAAATTTGTTTCACTTTTCACGTCAAAATTCCCCAAAAATATACTTAAATATCTATGTCGAAAAGAATCTCACAAAGTCATGACCCAATGCGCTTCTTCAAATTTTCAGGTCGTGAGATGACATAAATATGTATCTTTAATTTACCACCCAGGCACTAATTAAAACAGGAAGGCTGCAAGTCAGAATTTGCAGTTGGTAAAATTTTGCGGATCAGAAAAGATTTGACACCATTTCAGAATGTTTTATTGTGTTCTAAAAAGCTGCGCAATTTTAAAAATACTCTCTAAAGATAAATTCGTTAAAAGTTTGAAAAATATAAAACAATTGTATTTACAGATAGATTCGAAAAAAACACATTTTCCGTCATTCCGTCATTTCCGCAATATGACAAATTAACCCTGTCAACACTCTCTTTCGTACATAGTACATAAAAAATATTTTCAAGAGAGCTTTGACAGAGATGATTATTTGTTTTCTTAGAATTAAGTTGCAAAATGACAACAAAATCCGACATCGATACTGAATCATCAGAACTGTTTTTTTTTCTTTTAGAAATATTTTTAGTCAAAGTAAAAGCCTTTATATAAAACACGCTTCTTTACATTGAAACACTGTGGTGAAATACACAGTTTTTCTGAATAACGGAAAGGTGTATTCAAAGAAAATTAGTTTGAATTGCCCAAAAGTATGGCTACCAGAAGCTATATCCATATAGCAGTGTTTCTTGTGCACCTATCTAACAGATAGATCTATTATATAATTTTATTTTTACATGCTGCGATTTTTTATACAAAATTAGTAAAAACACGATAAAAACTACTACTATAATACACTATATACTATACTTTACATATCCATACAGACGTTTTGGAAATTGAAAAGGTATTCTTCACTTTATAATTAATTTTGTCCCAAATATTGGTTATAATAATTTAGCTATATAACATATAGCATTAGACTCATTCCTTACCAGCGAAGTTATAATTCTTTTCTGCGACTTCTGCTTTGGTATTTGTACAAGCACATCACTAGCATCAGTTTATATGTAACTTTTCGTCTTCTGGCATTATATGATGCCTAATGATGCGCTGGTTCTTATCGGTGACGTCCGACATGAAGTAAAACGCGTTTTCGTTTTCAGAAAATTTCAAAACCAAATAGTTTGTGTTTTATTTTCAGTATTCAAAAGTTTTACTTTAAAACGAACGATTATGAGTCTCCATTTCAAATTATGCTCAATGAAGATATCCGAGTCTGGAGTATCATCATGCTTTTACTAACGGTCAGGCTTTTTGCATTTCTTTCATTATTTTGAGCAATTGTGGGCTTCATATGATACCATATGGATTGACACGTTTTAGTGTGATACTTCTTGATAGATCTTGTTATCTGTTAGGTTTTTGGTTGGCTGTTAGGGTTACTCATTCTCCCCTTGTCTTAAACCGAACAAATTTCTTAGCAAGCATGGTGATTTTATTTTCAATTCCTTTAATTTATTTGGTGAGTGATGTTGGTACAATTGCTGTGTTGGATGAGTTAGCTGCTGTTACCATAACAACTTGCATGCGCATTGCTTATTTATCGAGTGGCAAGATGCTTTTTTTACAATGGTGTTAACAGGTTTACCCCAAAAAAGGCCTTGTCGCAAGCCATGAGTAATTTGACGTTACTCTCCGATGTGGCCACGGACAGGTCTGTTCCCTTATCAAGCTTAACGACCGCTGCTACGAACTGTGTGCAAGATGGGGTACAAGAACTTCGCGGCACGGTGGTGATGGCGAGCCTTTTATGACGATTTTTGAGGATGTAGAAATTGAACGGATCACCTTTTGGATCCTTCTCGCCGTTGAAGTTCAACTGAAATATTTGAGAATTAATTGAGTGAAGATTGTTACAGTGTTACAGAGGCGGTGGGGAAGGGGTTTATGTCCCCTGGGATTTCTTACGTAACCGTTACTTTTCACATTCTTAGATAAGGGACGTATTAATGTGCAACATCAACTAAAAATCCATCATGAAGAGTGAACACATAACAGTGCGTTCGTATTTACCTGCGCATATATGTAATATATGCCTGGTCTTTTGATGATAATGAAAGCACTGTTGTAAGCGATGTCTCCTTTTTGCATCTTTGTTTCCCAGAATGATATTGGTTCACCTGGAAAAACGCAAGAAAACATCAAAGTATACATGCGAATAATATAGGATTTGGTTCATATTGGCAACGTTTTCTACTTTAATGGGAAGAATTAAAGAGTTTCTGTAGTGCAGATCTAGAGGGCGTAGCTACCAGTCGGTCCTTGTGTTAACGCCATCCAAGCTGACGCCCACAGTGTCAATTTTCGTGCACAACCACAAAATTTTCAGTAATTTGCTTTTTAATTACATGTTGCTATGCCAGCAATCATGATTTATTTTATTACAATGGCAAAAAAAAAGCACAGTTAAGTGCATTGATCTTTTTAATTTCAAACTAATGGAGACTGATATTTGCGCCACAATTATAACAAACGCATTATTATATAAGTATTTTAAGAAAATTGCTTTGTTAAATTGTTAACAGGGAATTTTAGCCTGGGAAGCACATGTAAAAGTGTATTGGTCTACTAATATCTCATTAATATTTTCATTACGGTGCGGTAATTAAAAGTTCAGAATCATGTTCTTCAAGTTTCATGCCAGCTCGAATTCAAAAAGGTCAAAGTTATGTTTCATTACCTGCATGTGTAGTTTCAGTCTGTAAGCCTCCCGGCCCACCATCTCCACAACGGCCGATTGCTGCAATGACAGGCTAAAGAAATATCAAACATAGGCTAAAAAAACAGCATAACAGATAAAGGATTACTACAGAAAAACAAGGTCAGCGGAAAATAGATTTTAATCTCGTTTACAAATATTTTCCTATGGTATTGTAATCCAATATAACTTGAGAATGTAGCTTGAGAATATAGCTTTTAGACGTTGCTATAAATAACCTGAATGCTGACTTAGTAATCGAACACAATCAAAACATTCTTTGTTTTAATAACTGTGATAACAGTGATCTCCTGCGGTTTGTCAAAATTAAAACTCGCACTATGGAACATTGATTCAATGATTGAATGAAATTACAAAGAAGATGGAGAGACTATAGTAAATATTGTTGTTGACACTTTACTATCAACTTACAAATCTCTTCAAGAAATTTGAAGACTGTGCGGAAAACCTGTTTGAACTTGTTTTACCTTCTTTAAAATTGGTTCAGACACACGGGGCAGTACCCTGGGTTTCCGGTCATCTCGTTCGTTTTGTGCATGTTCCAATTTGTAGGCCAGCATTTCGATCTCCCTTTTAGCGTTTCTCCAATCCTTTTTCAGCTCGAAGTAGGAGACGCATTCCCACAGAACCAAACTCAATATGGAACCAAAAACAAGAAGAAATACGGGGTACTTCCATTTGTTCTTGTTCCTCTGCATAACATTTCCAAAATGTTGCATGTTCCAGCTCTCTGCCCAGCTTGTAGATGCTGACGAGTTTGAGAAACGGATTTTTTTCCCGTTATGCATCAAGCCCTCCTCCATGGTAATAACTCCTTCGTATTGGTCAAAATTATTATTACAATCGTTATTTTCTTGCACTTTTTGATCTAAGACCAAAGCTGGTCGGTTTGGTTCATCAGACATAACTGTCTCGACGTAGAGAGATTTTATGTCAGTTGGTGATCTGTTTCGTTGTTCTTTTAAAATGTTGTTTAAATTTTACGTTAAAGAATGTGGTTATATATATCTTGACAGGGAAAGTACGTGATTGGCTCTAAAAACAATACGAATTAAAAATAAACAATAGGTGGTTTCCCCGTCACTTGATATCAAAACGTCAATTAAAATCAAAAGATAAATCAAAAACTGCTTTACTTTACTTTACTCTACTTTAGTTTCGAATGACAAAAGAAAAACATATTTTTTTGTATTTCCATTTTCGAACAGCTTAAAAAGCAATAATAGAAACAGAAACTAGCTACTAGCTATTAAAGATAATATATAAAGGTATATTAAGGGGATGCAAAGTGCAGCGAAAACCACGATGGGGAAGTCTATATCACATGGCTGAAAGCTGATTACTCTAAGCTTTGATACCTGGTTGGGTGCTTTCAATAATTTTTCACTGTTTGTTCGTGTTCTTTATTATCTTTCAGTGTTAATAAGGAAGAATTGAGGTGAAGCCAGTTTTTGCTAATTAGAAGGTTTCGCTGCCAATAACGAAGGTATTATATACTCAACCAATGAAAAGTCTCCGCGGGAAATTTATAGCCAATAAAATGAGATTATGAAGAACTTTAAGTAAATGCATAAGTATTACCAATGGCACATCTCATAAAACCTATGAAAATTGATTTTATAGTCAAAGTAATTTTGATAATTAAGAATAACTCAAAAACGGGATTATGTACAAAAAACAACATTCAAAAATATTCAAGTAGTCACGGGTTATAAACATAAGCGGGTTTCGTCTTTCATTGCTTTAAAACAAGAAATTTTGTGACGGTTTTGTCAAAAATGGTATTTTTTAGGAGAGATCATGCCCCGAACATGTTGCTTTATATTATTTGTATAACTGTCTGTCTGAGTGTGTCTACATTCTAAAACATTTTTGAAATTTGGTAGTATCAAGATTCAAATTCGGCGTCCGACATTCTGAGGAATTGCACCATTACGATGTAACATAACAGGCCATGAATTGATGATAACTTGTTTTGGGGCTTTTTGCTGGTTCGTTGTGATTCCATCATTCCCAAATAAAATGGCGGCCATGTACTTAACAGAGCATGGCGAGAAAAAATCAGACAATTTTAATTACAACTAAAATTAAGTATAACTTCTGTCAGCAGAAACAGTTTTGATGAACGAGTTGGTTGTGCGGATGTCATAAGTAACTATTTTAAATCGTTATTTTGATAGATGTATATTTTAAGACATTATTCGAGTAAATTTCGAGCAAGACTCGCTCGGCTATTAAAGACTCGAAATAATATTTTCCTCAACAAATCATTCTTCAACTTTATTTTGCGTTAATCGCCCTTATTTTATCACTTAACCTTAGGGAGTTTTAGTTTTTTTATAAATCTGACTTCAAAACCATTATGTGGTTCTGAAGTGTCACAGTCAAACCACTCTACCACGCTGCCTCTGCTCTTCAACTTATAAGCGTATTTCGCACGAATATCAACACTAATAGCACAGTCGTTTTCAGTCAAATGATATCAACAAGGTATTTTATGCTATGAATCACAGATGATCTGGTATTAGCAATGATAATTAATTCTACGGATACTGTCTTTCTCACTTTCTAGTGTACTTGTCTAACATGGTGTTTGTGGTCGAAAGTGGTCGTCGAAAGTCTATTATTTTCGTTTGAAAGAACGAAACATTACGTGATATTGTACTCGCTTGAACCAGACAGGATTTTCCCCAATTTAATAACGAACTGAGTTCTGTTAGAAAAACTTTTAAACCATTCGCAGTAATAATAATGTAAACCTCGCAAAGTTTTGACAGCTTTATCTCAAAATAATTTTTTGACTTTAGCACAATTTTTGTTTTCGTATTAGTTCAAATACAAGTTCTTGGCGGGAAAGATACAATTACATTTTGTAAATTCCAATCTTTCGAGAGATTCGCAGTTGGTCAAGTATACTACTAAACTTAAACTGCCGCCTTCCTCTTTTAGTTTTCTGTTTTGTTTTTTTTTACAACAAAAAGAAAACATTTTCATTTTCTATAAAAAGGTTTCTAATTCCTAGAAATGGAACAATACCTGTTCAATGACTCGTGAAAAAAAAAATAAGATCAGCGTTTTCCTATTTGTTCGCGTGTTGGTTTTCATCACGATTAGGATACGTTATAATTCCCTTATCACCATCATTGTGTCGATTATGAAACCATACATTTCCGTAAAACGAAAGATATTGTTTCAGATTTTAAGGATGGTTCGCATTTTAAAACTTGCTTTTTCTTTACCTTATCGGGGAAAATTTTCGTCACGAAGCAACAGTTTTCGTCACTTTCCCCCGACGAAATTATCCCCGATAAGGAATTCGCTAAAATATCAAAATATTGGTGATATGGCCAACTCAGATTCTCTATTCTAAATAATTTCTAAATATATAACGAATAGCGTTAAAACATTGAATAGGCTTTCCATTTGGGGTTGGCGGTTAGGAAGGGTTTTATGAAAAGGAAAGAGCGGCTGGGTTTGTGGTAAGTGATACGGCAACATATGGAAGACGCATCTGTGTAGAACAGTAAGCTTGTTTTGGAAGTCATTATTCCATCATTACTTGAATAATTTCACAGTCCAAGACATAATAAACCTTATCGTTCCTTTATCTGACATATTTCATTACATGGAATGTATAAATAGGCTGCATTCCATCATGGATATTCCATCGTGTCATATCATGTCATATCAGTAATTGTGGGAATAATAACACTATTTTTAGGTTGTGGAAATTCTACATATTGAAACTGGAATGTCTCAAAGGGGCTGCTTTCATGGAAGCCGAGTCAGCCCGCCTGCATGGCTAGTCCGTTTTCCAAGATCTCGCCTTCATAGTAATTTAGAAGGAAGTAAGAATTTTGTTTATGTGGACTGGAGGGCTGGCTCGCTTGCCGGGATCTCCGCAACAACATGTAAACAGTCACAGGCAAGCTAGCCTCGCCACAAATACACAGATTGCGATCTGCTTAAAATTCGTTAATCTTGCTCAACGACGCCATTTTGAAGTTTTCTAATTTGAACGCCGCTATGTTTGCTGTTTAAAATTATATTCGGCAGTAACATTTTCCACTTGATTTTCATGAAAAAGAGACCAGTTCGTTTCATATAAACAAGAAAAAATTTCCACCCCGGCTAATAGACTACTAGCCCTGCAAACGGGTTGACTCGGCTTCCATACAGATTAACCCATGAGTAAAGAAATAAAACGAGGAATGAAATAACGAACAAATTGAGTAGTAAACTATGAAAGCCGAAAACTTTATCTGTTTAAATGAGTTACGCACACATGGATGGAAAAATTGACCAGCTGCTCATCAGATGGAGAAATATATAAATTCATAGTTAATGAACTTGCATTGCGATATTTGAGTGTGATGGCCGGGTGTTAGCTAAATTGTTTAATAAAAAAATAAATGTATTTTATAAAGAAAAGAATTCTAAGAACTTCAGAACGTCTTCTCATGACCTGGTGAAAGGCGTGAATTTAAAACCGTTAAGAAACAGTTTAAACAAAACATAGAAATATTTCGTGTTTTTATAAATTCTTTTTGCTTTTGTATAAAAGAATTAAGGAACTTATTTAAGTAAGTTTTTTTTAATCAGAACTCGTAAAATTCATTTACTATTGTATCAACTATATGTTGTCATTAAATTTGTTTTCTAAGAAAATGCTGTACTTTCCCAGAACAGTAACGTTGTTTTCCTTCCACAACCACGATACTCATTATCAAAATTATCAAGGAAATATAATAATTTAGGAAAGGTTTTCGGGTAGATCAGTGAGCGGATAAAATATGATATATGCAGTCTTATATTCAAGATTTATAGCCAGATGCGTTTTGCACTTTACACTTCCTAAAGTTGTTGTTTGGGAATGGTATTTCTATCTTTGGTCCATCTAAATTCAAATTAATCTTTCATTGAATAAATTAAAAGGATTTCCTAATCAATGTACTTTTGGAGTGATTAAGGAAACTTAAATAATGACATCAAATTAAAGCAGGGGGAATATTTTAACGTTTTGAAAAAATGCATACCGTGCTGTTATGGAAATGAAATTACTCTATCAGCAGTGTTGTATAATGGCAGTTTATATGTTTTTAACCTTTTAATCTTTTAATATTTTCACTTTGATTTTCTCCATGAATCCTAAGGTGAATATCTTTGATGAATATTTTCATGGTGTATTTTTATTCAAAGTGTTTTTAAAAACACCTTGTCGAATAACAACAACAAAGTAATTCGGTAAATTCACTATAATAAAGTGGTAATTATTTCCCTATAAACGCCACATATGTGCTAAGCTTTTCTATTATTACATTTTCCCCTTTTTCATTTAGTAGGTCCTTACAAGAGCAAGTACATCTACATCCATTCTTTTGAAAGCTTTTATGCGATAATAACTTTGCTCAATTTGTTATTCGATGTTCTGTAAGATCAGAACCATGCTGTTGCCGATGAAAATTGTTGTAAAAACACTTTGAATAAAATACTTCATGAAAATATTACATAGATACATCCACAATAGATTTATGGAGAAAACCAAGGTGAAAATACCAAAACATCTACACAACATAAGGGACTGTTCACAAATGACGTCAACTGCTAGGGGGGAGGGGGGGTTATGCTAAAGTTGACGCTGGTTGACGGGGGAGGGGGGGGGGGGGGGGGAGGTGTGATACTAGTTGACGTCAACCCACACAATTTTGCAGAACCTTGATTTTTCTAATTAAGTAAAAGTTTCTTATGAAAATGTTAACACTGAATGTGAAAACAATAAGCAGAGATGGAGTTTGATCAGAGAAAAATTACACGAAGATCATTGCAAATATTTTCACGTCTTATTAAAAATGCGTAAGAAACTAACATACAAAAGGACAAGTGGGGTGGAGGTTGTTTTGTTTTGGAGGGGGGGGGGGGGGGGGGGGGGGGGGGGTCTTCTCAAACGATGACGTCAACTGAGGGGGAGGGGGCAACGCAAAGTTGACGCAGGTTGACAGAGGGGGGAGGGGGGGTCAAAAATCTTGAAAAAATGGTTGACGTCATTTGTGAACAATCCCTAAGCAAAGAAAGTGCTATTCAGGAACTGGTAGATACACGATGCTGTGATCTAAATTTCCTGTTTCTAGTCCTTTATTTGAGAATTTTTGAAAATTATTGTATCGTGAAGTCGTGATAATTTCGTGAGACAGAAATTTAATTTTACTTCCTAGTTCTACATAGAAACCGAAATCTTCACATATTCAAATTTCTTTATGTAATTGTCAAATTTGATTACATTGAATTAAATCGCAAGAGCACGAAAACTTGATTTTTTTCTTTTTCTCATAGCGCCAGAACAAAAGGTGAAGATAAAACAATAAACCACGTTTGATTTTACTTCAGATAGGTGTTCGTTATCATAACACATCTACCACTACTCTGAACCATAAGAAAAAAACAGAATTGCAAAAATGTGAGATAAAATTATCTACAGTAAACTCTCTATAATTCGACTTTCCATTACTCGAACTCTCCATAATTCGAACTGAATCTTTATTATTATTATTATTATTATTCCGAATAAAGGATAAGTATAATCAATTTACAAGAAATTGTTTTTCATATACGTCCTGAATAATAAGAATAGAAGAATAAGTTAAAAAGATAAAAATTAAGCATGGTATTAGGAGAAAAAGTATCATATGCTAGAAAGGAGAGATGTTTCTTTCTCCAAAAATCAGTAGGTCCCTTCAAGCCAAAACGTAGCAATATCACTCTCTATAACTCAAACTCTCCATAACTCGAACGATTTTGTTTTCCCCTTCGAGGTTCGAGTTAGAGAGAGTCTACTGTATTAAGTTTCTGTTGAAAGGAAAACGTAAAGTTGTTGATTGTTAAGGAAAACCTTTCACCGATCGTTGACATGATAACTATCGAGTAATCTGAGAAATTCTAATTCATTTCTAGCAAATAAACTGTCATTTAAGCTTATACTTACGATTCGATGACGCCCAGAAAGAACTGAAGCAGTGTTACATTAGCTTTGAAATACCTTAAATCCACGCAAAATTTTATTTTTTTATTTTTTCATTTTTTGATTCTGTGTACCTTTCGTATAATAACTACTTGCTTGTACTTATCAAGCACCCATTGCTTTTGCAATGTGGCAGGCACGGAAATGTTGATTTTTGCTCCTATTTCTAAGCTATATTACAAAATACACGCATTGCACTTTGTTCACATTCGCAAAACTAAATCCAAACATTTTCCTTGAGAAGCTCTGACTCGCAAAAATTAATTCACGCAAAACGTTCTCAAACCGTGGCTCGCAAAAATTAGTCCTCCACATGAAAAGCTAAAAGCTTGTATGTCTTTGACTGTTGGTGATGTGATATGTGATATGTGTTCTACTGCAGATACACTCCTTGAAATCAGCAATTTTCAGCCCATGGAAAACTAATAAATTGTTTTGCCTGTTTCCTATCAGCCTAAATCTGATTTCTATGGTGAACCATAGAAAATCAATTATGCTTTCCATGCCATGCATGAACGTACATATATTTTTTCTACATTATTTTAAAGGCTGGTATATGTGATAGATTACAAGACCCTACTAACCTTCGAGTCAGGGTGCTTGGGGTCATCCAAGTCAAAAAGTTTGGATTAATTTCAATGTTCATTATCAGATAATGTACATATGTTTAATAACAAAATTGATGTGGTTCAGGTAATTACAGGAAATGACATTGTGACGCAGTTTTGGCTAGTTTATATGTTGTTGTGGTACATTTTTAAGAAGGCCATTATAACATGGCATTTTCCAGATAGTTTTTTTCTGTCTTGCTGTGGAGAGTTTTGCAGACATACAAAATTGAAATTGCGAATTGTCCATCCATTACATCTTATCAGGCATTCCGAATTGAGCATAATATTATTTAAAAATTTACAGTAAGTTTTAAATGGTGTTCCACAAGTCTAGACCAAAACTCAAAATGAAAACGCTTTGATTTTTTTAATTGTTTGAAACTGACGTAAAACTAATTTTTTTGAAGACGATTTGAAAATGCTATTTCTCCTTCCACGTAGCTACCTGTAAAAATTGATTTTTACATATACTGGAAATATTTGCAAATTTATCTCAGATTTAGTCAGAAAATTATTTCGATCGCCGTATAAACTGAAAAGCTGTCCTTTCAAAAAGGGGAACTTTCACGAATAATTCTTAATGGGGAATTTTCCTACGATTTGTATAAGCTATTTATAATATCTCTTGTCAACCCTCGAAAGAGAAACACAGTAAGTGTTGATTTTTTTAAGACTTCCATACGATACTCTGTCAGTCACCTTTTGTCAAATTGGTTTTTCGCTCTTATGTTACTTTCTAAGACACCTTTAAGCGAAAAAAAACAACAAAATTCTCAAATTTCAAATACACAATATCTCTTCTTAGCGTAGTTAAAAGAAAAGAAAACATTGATTGACGTCATTTGATCGGTAAAACTGACAGGAATACGTTGTTGATATTAAGTTTTTTCGTTTTAATTAAAGCCTTTTCTTTACTTTTTTCGCATTTAGGTGCCATGACATTTTTAATTTACTGCTGTTTGGCGGTCGTAAGCAAAAATGGAGAAAATATTCAATTTGGATTTAATTTGAATTTGGATTGGTATCCACCTTTACCATTTGTAGTCCTGGTCGTAAAAATGTGTGTGAAAACCAAACTTTCAAATCGCATGTTTTAAAGCAATTCCAAAATTTATTTTAACTTTTTCATCCTGTATGTTCTCGATAATTAGGCGATGTATTTAAAACCATAGGTTTTACATGCTTTCAGTGATAGGTTTTGTAAGTTCCCAAATTTATTTTAAATACGTTATGTAGTTTTGTCAAAATTCAAACATGATTTGCCCTCGGTGGACCAGATCTTGATAGCTGCTTAAACATTCGTTGTTACTTTAGACAAATCAAACGTTTTCAGTTCTAAAAGAAAAGGCTTAATTTTTCAGAATGTATTTCTGAACCTATTCACCAGTCAGAATATTCTCACCAGTCACAATCTGTCCACCTGTTACTATTTTGACGTCATAACTTATTTACATACCCTTAAAAATTATTCATTAACACATGCAACATAGAATACATACAAATCAAAATTGGTTTACAGACTTTAAAACAATAAACAAATTAGAGTCCTTCGACTTCCATCGCCGCAATAATTGCCCCCAACCCCCAGAGATAAGTATTAAGCATTGGTATAAGTTGCCCGAACGCCAGTGTGCAATCAGTCGACGGTTCCTTATGGTCGTATAACCTTCTTTTAAAGTGTATCGGAGAATCGAGATACACAAACACCTCTATAAGACCGAAACCTTGGGGGAATTGAAAATTGTTCGTCTTAAAGAAGTGTCTGTCTTTTATAAGTTTTCACCATGTTGGATTTATGTATAGGATGCCTGGGAATGGTCAAGTGCCCATTGTAGAAAGGTGTCCGTTTTACGTGATGTCTGTCTTCAGAAAGTTCACTTTACAAAATGACTTGTCCTCGAACGTAATGTTGCCCTTCCTCTGATCAGATTCATTGTGCTCAAACCAATTTATAAAATTCATCAGAAGTGCATTAAAGGTACTATTAAAAAGAATTGTTCTTACTATGATTCGGGCTTGACTTTCATAGGTTTTTTTCGTCAAAGAAACTAAAAAGAGAATGTTATTTTTGGACTTTCACATCATAACAGTAGAGAATATGTTTTTAAGTATTTCCAAGAATTTAAAAACTTGCCTATGATTTGCATTCTTATTGACAATGAAAATAGTTAAGATTCCAATGTAGTGACTTTATTAATATTTGACTTTCCCGTTGGAACCTCGTTTTAACACCTGACATATTTGAGAAACTAAAGGATAACCAATAGGAGGAGATGTACGCGCAAACATCCTGAATACCGAATTTACCCCAATTTGCACCATAGCTAAATGGAAATGGGTCTGTTACGACATGTGTTACATTTTTCGAGAAAACTCCACAATCAAACCTTTCTAGTTTCTAAAAATCCCAATATCATTAATGGGGCACTTTTACTGAACAAGATATCCTACATGTTATGAATCACATTGGTTTTTTTTTATGTTAGACAAATATTTAGAATTATTCAGATGAAAGCTTTACTTATAGTACTTAGCAAATCTTTTTTTTAGTGAGCTTCATAACAAATTATGTATGAATTTCGCCAATATATGGCTTCACTCAAGTCCAAAAACGCTAGTATCATCTTTTACGCAAAGTGTCCGTCCAAACACATTCACTCATGTAATTCGAAAAATAGCGGTTGAATCCTTCAGGCTATCAATGAAAACCTCTACTAATCGACTCTAATAATTCAAACTTACATGTTATTGCCCGTTTCGCTCTGAAGTTAGAGAAACAAATGTGTCCGTCCGACATAAAAATTCAAAAAGTTTTTGGATGGTAAATCGTGCGTTAATATAAGTATCTCAACATTCGAATGTTCCACTCGAGGCAAAGATGGAGGAGCCTGATGCGATAAAAGGTACTCCATACAGCACCAGTATGCAAATATTGAAAGTTAACAAGGCATGAAGAGGAGTGACGAGGAATGGCTTTCAGTTTCTTCATCGCCACCGATGACGTAACCTTCCACGATCAGTGGCACAAGAAAGAACCATGTGGCCATTTCGAAATGCAGATATCTATGCCATATCTATGTCAGTATGTGCATAGTGTCTAAAGGCCTGTTTCCATACAGCTGCACTTTACAGTTGAGCAAAAAAAGCTCGAAAGTGTTAAAATGTCTGACGCTCATTTTCGGATGGATGGCTTTATATTATGATAGATAATCCTATTAATGTATCGTGTTCACGCGCGTGGCTTTAATCACGCATGTAATTCTTTCAGTAAAAACTTTGTCGGTCGAAAACGAGGATTGTTAGCGAAGTGACGAAAATTTGTACCGACGAAAATTTCTACCGACCAATGTTATTAACCGACGATACATTTCGACTATTTAAAAAATTTTCTGTTTTACATCTCTTTTACCTATTGAAAAATCAAAAACTAACTGCCGCAAAACAGTTGAGGTATTTTCAATCCAGTCCTCATTATAATATTTCTTTTCAATTTGCTTAAAGGGGAACTAAACTAAAAAAATTACAAGTTCATTTTTTTGCCCTATTTGAAACAGCTTTAAAAATGATGAAAGTCAGTTTTTGAATTCTCAAAAAATCTTTTTTCGTTCCCGAGATATTGTCATTTAAAGTTTTTCCTCAAAACTTGATCTCCATGGCAACGTGACATCACAATGTTCAAGAAGAAATTGCTGACATACAAATATGTAAATAACTCAAGAAATATAAGTGATGCACTGCTTAAATTTTGTATGTATAGTGACAAACCCGTACAGGTATCAAGTCACTAAAAATAATTGTTGCCATAGTTACCCTGGCTTGTTTCCAGGCCTTTTCTGTTTTTTGCTGACAAAGCTACAAATGGAGATCTACTCAGGTAAGGGAAACGAAATTTTAGAAAATGGGACAGTTTTCACTGGGCATAAGTTAAAGTGAAATTCATCATAGTAATAGTTTTGGATGATGTTATTATAGCTTTGTCAGCAAAAATTGACAGAGAGCTGGAACTGAGTCGGGGTAACAGTGGCAATAAATTTCTTTGCTGTTTTCACAACTGCAGTTATTTACCACTCTACATGCAATGTTCTAACAATAAATCATTAAAACATTCTGAGTTATTCACATATTTATATGTCAGCAATATCTTCTTGAACGTTGTGATGTCACGTTGCCATGGAGATCATGTTTCGGGAAAAAACTTTAAACGGCAATATCTCAAGAACGAAAAAAGATTTTTTGAAAATTCAAAAACTGACTTTCATCATTTTTAAAGCTGTTTCAAATAGGGCAAAAAAATGAACTTGTAATTTTTTTAGTTTAGTTCTCCTTTAAGCAAAGGTGAACTAGCCTTTATTCCCACGTTTTTTTTGGGTTTTTTGTTCTGCTTAAAATGACCAAACACTCCCCACAAATTTTAACTCAATAAGCCTCTGAAAAGATTCTTTTTTGAGACTTCAGCTTTGTAAAACTATGATTTCCTTTTCTGTCAACATGAAGTACGATGAATGTACACATTATTTACAATATTTTAAATAGTAAATAGTGTAAAACTAGCTTTATATACATTTCGAATCTCTTTGAAATTATTTCTTCATATTGCTTGCATTGAATAATAGCACAGCTTTTCATCAAACTTCTATCAAATTTTTAAATGAAGTTATATTTATTACTTTACTCATTTTGAAAAAAAAAATGATTTCATGTTGTTTAAAAGCTACCCGGCTGTCCTCTCCCCCAAAACGAATTCTTTAAAGGAAGAAGCGCTTTAGTGTGCAATGGGTGTTAAGTTGCACGACGTTTTATTGATTTCATTGACAAAACATAAAGAGTACACAAGAGATACTTGAAAAACGTGCAGATGATGTCTGAAGGTCTCTGGTGTACGAAATGTCTTTCATTCTTTTGTGGATCATCGTTCATGTATAACAAATTGATAAATTCATGTTAGAACGTGGAAAACGTTATTAGAATAAAATCTCAAAGAAATGACTCGAGTGTGGCAAGTATATTTTTTTGTTATTTTTTGAAGTTACTTATATTATTATGTTTGTATTATTGTTTTTTAATATTTTTACGATGTATAGTTGTTGAATTTTACTTTTTGAACTAGCTGAGCAGAGTTTTATCAGTGTTTGTGAATTGTATTGTCGTTGAACTGGGGATTTTTGATGGACTTCGTGGTTTCCAATGAGTGAGGATGATGGCAGTCCAAAGTTTCGCTTCTTTATCAAATGTCTGTTCTACTGAAATTTCACTGGAATAACAAAATTACTATTCTTGTTTGAAAAAGCAAAATTTCTTTTTCTGTTGTTCTTACTTTAAAAACAAGTCTTCAGATGAAGTTTTCTTCCTGGGAATAGGCTCACTAAAGGATGTAAAAGGATGAAACTTATTCATCTAACCTAAAAATAATGTTTATTCTATAGTGAGTTTGAATCAGGCAGTTCCAACAATAGGCAGTTGTTGGATATCTCATTCCTCCTCCCAAAAGTGCAGCATTTGTATGACTGGGTCATGGCCGTGTTAGCTGATTGTATCAGTACTGCGTTTACTGGCACTTCTCTCCTGGGTGCAAAGAGGTGTCTTCGGAACGACTCTGCACGGCGAAGAAAGGGATAGCTTTGTGGAGAACGGCGTGTATCCAGGGCCCACAAGAGTGTTTCGGTGCGCAGACCTAAACATCAATTAATATGCTGCATCAATTCATATTGTCTTCGTTGGCTGGATCTTTGATTGCTCTTGACCTACGATTTGCTTTCTTGAAGTAGCGAGGACGGAATAGCCCCTATCGGGACGTCTTATAACCTGCTGCTCTTACGATGGTACCGCTATACACTGCCCGAAGTCAAGTCTGTGAGTTAGGGGACCCAAGGCTTTCGGGATCTTCGTTCAACAAGACGCTCTAAACATGAGGAGTTAAATTATTATTTCCGTCAAAAACACATTAAGGTAGAGGGCACGAGGTGTGTTGTGTAACAGAAAGATCGTTTTACATCCTGCTGTTAGTCTTTCTCTCTCTTCTTTTTGTTTCGTTTTGTTTTTGCTTTTCTTTATTTAAAAACTTTCGATTTTCAACTTTATCATTTTCAATAAAACTTTGCTACCTTTTCTGAACAGACAATGTCATATTAAGTTCCTATCAACCTGTAAATCTGACCAGCAATGGTTTGAATGGTGTTTTGACGTATCGGGTTGCTTTTTTGGATTCATGTGTTTAGTTTAAACGGTTAGGTGTTAGTGGACTATGTTATTTTAGCGACACATTTACATTTAGTCCACGTTTATGCAAATATATACATATCGAAGTAGATAGATTATTTACCATGGCATTTGTTATTGTATGGTTTTTCTTATTATGTTATTATATTTTAGTCTTTTTGATTATTTATTGTTTTTGTATTATCTTTTATCTTACCTAACTTACATTTACTTATTATGTAGTTGCTTTGGAATTTACTATGGATCTAGGGTTTTAATGCTTCTTCTTACGACCGAATATTGTTGTTTTTAGTAGTGGTTTGTATTTTAACTTAGGTACTTATTGTTTTAATTTTTCATGTATGTTATATATCCAATAACTTAGTTTTTTCTGATTTTGAACTAGTGGTACAGATGTAACACTATCTGTTTTTCTTCAGTGAAAGGACATCTTTAGGTCCATTTTGTTTTAGGCATTCTTTAAGGCTTCAATGAAGTTGAATAGATGTGATGATAATTCATTGCAGGGATATGATGCTCTCACTCAAATGATTAAGCGTCATGTCCAGGCATTTGTTTCTTTGCAGGGACAACTTCTGTAACAACCAGATTCATTTTTATTTCAGGCATTTAATACTTCATGTTCTTATTTATTGCGTAGACATTAACAAAATGCTCATAGGCGTTCCTGTGTTGTGGGACATTAATTTTAATTTCATGTTCTTTTCTTTTCAGGAGAGAATAATCTAACTTGCTCTTCTTTTCAGAGAATTTAACGCTTTCACTTTCAGGTTGATTTCAGGGCTAATGACATGTTTATGTTAATGATCATGTTTATTTCCATTTTCTTCAGAATAATTCATTTTCTATTTTTACAGGTCAAACTGTTAAACTTCATTTCTAGGAATTAATGATTTATATTTTAGATAATTTCAGAGAGCAGTCGCTTAATACAATGCCTTTAGCATTAAAGTTCCTGTGACTAATTATTTTTCTTTTTCATGAACCTTGTTGTTTTTTGCGAGTTCTTGTATAAAGTGAAATTAGATTGGAGATCAATTAGACATGGAGGAAAATTTGGGTTTGGTATTTGGCCTAACAATTGTTTATGCAGCAAGTTTGGTCAAAACAGATTTTAGACTCCTCACTCAACTTGAGGTAAATATGCATCACCATATCGTTTGTTACTTAGAGGATTTGTTTCATTCTCAAATGTTTGTCGTGTTTCATTATAGGAAACGTGTGAACAGTGGGTAATTTCCCAAAGCTTTGGCATCGATATTGAAACTAAGGTATGGCTGATTACATGTTTTATTAATTGAAATAAAAGCATAAATTCTTAATGCGCTTACATCTTTAAATCTTCATTTTAGAAATATGAACGAAACATGGATACACAATATGGCCTTTCCCTCACGGTTTTCTCGACAGTAAAAAATGCCAGATAATAGTGGCGCTGCTGTTTTGGCTCTTATGCAGTAACTGCGAGTTTTTCATCCAGAGAGTGTGCAGTTTAAAGCATAGTCCACAACAAATATATAACAGAATTAAATAATTGTCTCTGTTTCTTAACCCATCTTAATTCCTCCAGATTCCTTAACGCTATGTTGTCGCCGAGTTATTAAATCCGACTGGATTTAGTAACTAGATGTTAAGAGCCTAACGGAACTACGACAGCAACGAAGACGACGTTGCTTAAGATGATCATATACAATTAATCCCAAACTTAGATTTACCAGTTTGTCCAGGATGTTTACGAAACTTTTTTGGTGAACTTAGAGAGACAGAATAGTGTTGCCGACAGCTAACTCGACATTGACGGGGTCCCGAAAAAAATGTCGAGTTAGGCGGGGATCGAGTTAGCGGGGGATTTTTTTTTAATGTAATAATTTTGTTCACCGCCCCTATCACTCCTGTTATTTTGCTTTTATTAGGCTCGGACAGTACCTAGGAGAATTAAAGAAGAAAAAGCTAATATATAATATATAAAGAGAAAGATGTTGATAGGAAGTGCATGTATGAGATTTGAGCTGTATCTGAGCACTCTACCGACGACGGAAATATCTAAAGCCTCACCCTTTGTACTGAAACCTATTATCGTTATGCGTACTTTAGGCACGAGAGCTGTACTTATCAGACGGAGAACTAAAAAGTTACTACTAATATACGATTAGCGCTATGGGTGTCGAGCGACCGTAGAATCGGGACTTGAGCTAAATCTTGGAGCTGTATCGATACAGCTCAAAACTTTTATTTTAAAACTTGTATCATCAGAGATAAAAATTGGCCGATTTTTGAGGTGTAAGGCAGAACAATCAGCCGTTGGGGGCTTTGCAGTTATAGCTTACCTAAAATGTTCGAGTCAAATGGGGCCACAGCAAATAATGCGCTAATCTATAAATAAATGTAGTGGACAGATTTTTGATTGGCGGTATCGCGTCGCGTGATGTATTATGAAGATGTAAAAATTCAACGAAAAATAATAAAGGAGAACGGCCGTAAACCATTTAGTAATCATTCTCTTGACGAAATGTTACAACAGCTTGAGCTCTTCGATCTATGGATAGAGGCAATACAAAGTGAAATTGGCTCACTTAAAAAAAGCCACAAATGGGACTTGGTGAACAAGTCTTGTTGGAAGCAAATAGGTCTTTAAGGACAAGCTAGGTGCTGATGGACAGATTCAACGATGTAAAGCTCGTTTAATTGCACAAGGATACTCACACAAAGCGGTGTTGACTACGATAAAATCTTCGCACCTGTTGCAAAGTATAGCTCAGTTCGTTCTTTACTTGCTATTATCAATTAACTTGATTTGGAACTCCCTCAAATGGATGTCAAAATGGCATTTTTGAATGGTGAACTTGAAGAAAAGATCTTTGTAAAGCAACCAGAAGGCTTCATAGATAAAAAATCATCCAAGTATGGGTTGTTTCCTGCGAAAGAGTCTTTATGGCTTAAAACAGTCAGCTCGTCGCTGGAACAAAACCATCGACAAATTACACAAAGAATTAGGATACACACTAAACGAAGCCCTACTAACCGAGAAACGACAATTGGGTGAACGTTTCGAAATGGAAGATTTTATACCAAAATGTTTTATATCAGTTTAAGAGAAAACCGTACGTTGCTCAAACTTGATAATAAGATGAGTAATATTATTTGGCACTAATTGACTTTAGGACACCCGTGGTGGAGTAAAGTATTTAAAATACCCGTGGTTTCTCCTCCTCCTCCTCCTCCTCCTACTACTCCTCCAAGTTATGAACGTTTTCGTGCAGCGTTTACATGACATCGTTGCCGAATTCGCAAATTTGGTCAAATTAGGACTTCCAGTTGACCAATTTTCATGAAAATTTGCACAGAGCACAATTGAAAGGTGCTGATTTCGAATTTGACAATGATATTGCCAGGTTTGACTAAAATTGGCCAATTTAGGCCAAATTTGCACCAAATTTCGTAAATTCTTCAATTTTCACAAAAATTTGCACGGATCACATTTGAAAGGTGCTGATTTCGAATTTGACAATGATTCTGTCAGGTTTGACAAAAATTGGGCAATTTAGGCCAAATTTGGACCAAATTTCGTAAATTCTTCAATTTTCACAAAAATTTGCACGGATCATATTTGAAAGGTGCTGATTTCGAATTTGACAATGATATTGCCAGGTTTGACTAAAATTGGGCAATTTAGGCCAAATTTGGACCAAATTTCGAAAGTTCTTCAATTTTCATGAAATTTTGCACGGATCACATTTGAAAGGTGCTGCTTTCGAATTTGACAATAATATTGGCAGGTTTGACTAAAATTGGGCAATTTAGGCCAAATTCGGACCAAATTTCGAAAGTTCTTCAATTTTCATGAAATTTTGCGCCGATCACATTTGAAAGGTGCTGATTACGAATTTGTCAGTCATTTTGTCAGATTTGGCCAGAAATGGGTAATTCGGGCCAAATTTGGATCAAACTTAGAAAGTTCTACAATATTCATAAAAATTTCTACAACGCACAATTAGAAGTTGCTGATTTTGAATTTGCCAGTCATTTTATTAGATTTGAACATATTTTGGCAATTCGGCAACGTTGTATTTTTGAGACTAAATATGCATCGTTGTGTTACGTCCTGAAGTCTTCAAGCCAAGCGGCTTCTTGTTCATATTGGTCTTGTTATGATTTCTCGACATTGAAATTTATGTTGCAGAATGTCCGTCCGACATTGTGCTTCTGACATTTGTGTAGTCGATATTCTCCAAAGGAAAACCTGGAACAAATTTTGTCTTTAAAATTGATGATGTTTATATTTGTTTTCGTTGTAAATAAAAAATTAGAAACCCTGGTTCAATTTTGATACAGAACTTCAATGCTGATCAAAAAATCAGTTACTCCTAATTTCTATCTTGTCCGTCCAACCCGAAATCAATTTTGGGAATAAAAAATTTCCAGTTAATGCATTTCGAAAAAAATAACTCATTTTTTAAAGTAGGACTCTTTTCCTACTTTAAAAAGTGAAGTATTTTTTTCAAAATGCATTAACTGGAAATTGTCGGACGGACATTTCGATGCTTCAAAGCGTTTTAAAAAACGACTGCATATACTCCAATGTTTATGTAATTTGTTTTACAGATTTTGTCTCTTTACAAATGCATAAAAATAGGTTTTGGAACAGATGCAAATCCGGGAAACTGATATTTTGTAAGGGAATATGGTGGCGTGACGTATTTTTGACAAGTTTTCAACCATACCGGTTTATAAGCATACTTGGAATGGTTACTCTAAAAAAGCCAAAAGAGAACTCAAAGGACGATTTTGAATACCTTTGACTCCTAGCTACATAGGCAGCTTTGGTAATTTCAGGCTCTCGATCGACGACTAAAAGCTATTATAGAGTTACTAGTGCACGTTCAATCATTCTAACTTGCACGAAAATAGTCCGATTGCTTTTAAACGTCGTAGAGGATAAGTCTATGGCAATAAATTTTCCCAGGGCTTTGTTAACTCACTTGAATATGTTATCGTAGTTTCGGTATAATCCCTGTGACACGTTGATAATAATTAAACATTGGCTTCTCATGATTAATTGAATGTTTGAATAGTTAATCTAATTAATATTGGAAGAATGTCTTTGCCCAGCAGTTATATTCATGGAATTATGCTGCCTCAATCTGAGAAGTCAGCGAAAATCAGTTAAATATTAATGACCATAAAACCTTGGTTTTCCTTCAAAAATCGGAATATTTGGTTTTAGAATACACTTGTTAGTAAACGACTCACAACAGAAACTGGGACGATAACAAAGAAAAGGTAATAAAATGAATCGATTTACTCCAGATCAGATACGAGAATATAACGATGCCTTTTGCCTTTTGGACGCGGGCAACAAAGGTTTCATCCCTAGCCATATGCTAAGAGATATGTTGAAGACGATTGGTTATAATCCAACCGATAAAGACTTGGAAAATCTAACCATAATCATTGACGGGGACGGAAATGGAGAAATCCAGTTTGACGAGTTCATGGATCTTATTGATAATTTAGAGACACCAGAGAAGAACACAATCGAAGGTTAGTTTCTTCATAAATTCCTTGCTAAATTGTCTGGAGTTGAAAGTCTGTCAGTAACTCAACTAAGTTGGTTACCCCAGGATTAAGTTTGGGTGGCGGGTTGTAGAGCCAGTTAGCACTTGCGCATTGAAGTGAAAATAAGAAGATCTTAATATTTCTTGATATCAACCCAATTCGGAAATTCATTTCTCGGCTGGCTTTTTTCCATGTAAGAGTCATAAAGTGGGCCTTCATTCTAACTTAACTCGATTCAACCCGTTAAAATCAAATCAAATTTTAGACTCAGAAAAACCTTATTCATTGCTATTTATCTCACGGTGTTTCGTAACATTAGGGTACAGTTTAACGAATACATGGATATTTTCTTTGTACTCTACACATTTACCTGTTATTCATATATTACTGGCCATTTTAACAATCCACCAACTTCCAACCCATGCTGTTGGAGTATTCTCCTTTGCTTATTTTTTGAAAGACAAACTCACAACACTACGCAGTATCATATGATCAAATAAAACACCTTTTTTGCATTTCAGCCCAGATGGTATTCAATGCATTTGACTTCATGGGCGAAGGTTTTGTGGCAGCCAATGACATCAAAGAAGCGTTGTTGCATGTCATGGAGAAAGCTGATCCGAAGGACATAGAAGAAGTTATCAAACATTTCAAGTAGAAAAAATTAAATTCTTTTGATTTCCATAGTTTTGTCTCTTTTGCCGCTTGTCTTTTGTTCTCTCCCCTGGTTAATCTCACCTGTGCATAAATCCACTCGGTTATCAGGTTCTTTGTGATGAAAACCTGATAAAAATGTTTGAAAAAACGAGACATCAATTGACTCAAGTGTTACCCTATCAGATAAAACTTACCTTACCGGGTAAAAAAATCGGGACTAGTTTCAGAGGCTGGCGACTAAAGTTGTCCTGACTAATTTTCCCGGTTTACTTAAAGCCCGGCAAATTTCCCGATAACGTAACTGATCTTCACCGTAGATGAAGCGAGGAGAAATTTTCGGTTGAACAGCATAGTATCGGCTAATGTTCATATATTTGTATTAGGTTGCAAAAGAATCGAAAAATCACCTTCGCCGAATTTCATGATATGGTCAACCTACCAGCAAAAACTGGTAACACACCAAGATGACGTCATGGTTTATTTTATAGTCAATCACACTGCATATCAGCAACTGTCTTAATTACTTTTAACTGACTCAACAGTGAAACGAACTGGCAGTAAACCAAAGAAAACATCTTAAAATAAATAACTTCAATAAATCAATACAAAACATGGTCATCTGTAATAAACTGCATTTCAGAAACGGTCGAAAAACCGAATTGGGAGTCTTTTTATTAAAATGTGTCATGCCCTTTCGTATTCCCATTTTGGCTCTCATTGATAATTTTTCAGTCAGAACTGGTTTGAAAGTCGCAACACAGTGGACTCTCTATTTATAATTCGACTTTCCATTTCTCGAACTCGCCATAACTGGAACTGGATCAGTCGGTCCGTTCAAGGTAAAACCTAGCAATATCACTCTCTATAACTCGAACTCTCAATAACTCGAAAGATTTTATTTTCCTCTTCGAGCTTCAAATTAGAGAGAGTCTAAAGTAGCCTTTTTAAATCAACGCAGTATTTGCTTCCAGTTCATCGGGCAGATCATCATAGTAAGTGTCTTGTAAAAAGAAACACAGCAAACAGCTCATCACAGCTAGTGCACCATTTACAGTAAACGGTAAGTGGTCAACCTCGTCTGCAAGTGCTTCGTTTTGCGGAGCAATGATCCCACCGATACGACCAGACACTGATACGAATCCATAGGCAATAGCTCTTTAAAATTAAATCAAAATATCGTAAGAAGCAAACAACCTGTATTGTTTCCACTTTGTGGTGAAAACCTAGCAGATCTATTCATTATGTTTTGCCTTACTACACGACAAAGTCCATTTCATAAGGTTTTCACTACGCTAAGAACGTGAAATGGATCTGCCACACAAAAAAGGCGTTAGGTTTTCATCGCAAGTACTGTTGTTCCCACTATGTAACAAATTTCAATGAAGCGCAAAACATTGGAAAACATCCAAAAATATTCGACTATAAGTTAACAACTTTACTTGTTTTTTCTCTTCCCTACCCTCGCCTACCTTCCTTAAAAGCCAAATGCAGGACTTGCGTATTGGACCGTAATTCGAGATACATACCGTATTTCTGTTGGAAATGTCTCCACTGTAAACAAAATTATGGACGCCCATGCTGCACCCAAGAAAAATCTTGAAGTCAGCGCCAGTCCACTTTTTGCGGAATCATAAATTGCCGGTTTAACTGCGTATACAATAGTTACGCCAAAAGAGGTGAGCGCCATACACGCCATTAACAGGATTGTAGTATATTTACGCCCAAAACTAATAAAGAAAAGCCTTAGAAGATTACACAACAGCAACAGCAACGCCCTTCTGAAACACCCTTCTAAAAAACCAATGGGCGTTTTACGGAATTAACGATTATTTGAGTGGTTGGTAGACGCTATTGTAGTTTAATAAAAATCATTGCAAGTTCATGTTTGGATGAGCGAGCCATTACATGGTTTTATCACACTTCGTTACAATCAATAGAGGCTTTCGGATTCGGACCATAATACAACGAGATGCAACAAGATTGCAGAACATTATGTATTTCGGGTAATCTTGAAAATCCGTAAAGCCTCTACAAAACTGCCGCAAAAATCAAGTCAACACAACTTGGATCCCAACCTCGATCCCAGGGCTTCTTGCCTTCTTGCCATAACAAGTGATAATTTCTGATAAATTTATCAGTAAATTACTGATTAGAAAACAATAGATTTAATCAGTAATTCGTTCGATTTATCAGTAATTCGTTCGATGAATCTCAGTAATTACTGATAAAATAATCGGTAAATACTGATAAATAATCAGTAATACTGATTCATCAAACAAATTATTAATAAATCGAACGAATTACTGATAAATCGAACGAATTACTGATTATTTATCAGTATTACTGATTATTACTGATAAATTTCTGATAAATTACTGATTAATTTATCAGTAATATCACTTGTTATGTGGACAAGTTGTGTTGACTTGATTTTTGATTCATGTTTCTTTGGTGATAAGTAATTCAATGTATATTACTTAAAAACGAGTTCAACTATTTCATTAAAACGAAAGTATTTACCATGGCGCCATTGGCCCTCCTAAACTGGTGAAACTCGCTGTAGTTAGAGTACTGAATAACTTGGATCTCCTAAGGGAATCTCCTACGGAACTGTCCAGCATTGTTGTGGGAATCACCAAATATTTATTTTTGATAGAAGGTTTATTCTAACGGTTCGAGTTATCGAGGATTTGTTTACTCGAAAACTTGAATACGTCACTAACTACCTTAAGGGAAGAAATTTTGGCGGGAAGAAATTTTGGCGGATTTGGCGGATTGGTTCTTCCCGCCAGTAATGATTGTTTTTGGGATCCGCCAAAATTAACTCCCGCCAAATTTGATTTAAATGCTCGTCCGCCAAAATTAATTCCCGCCAAATTTGATCATTTTCGTAAGTCGCCAATTTTTTTACAAAAGGAATTAAAAGGTGTAAATTGTTAGAATTTCAGCATTACACATCATTATTTCATTTTAAATCAATCAGTACTAACGATTGCTGGTCTCTTCTGACCCTTCCTTTTTTTGCTGGCTCTCTCTGAACCGGTGAGAAAAAAGTTCTGACGTTTTTAATTCCAATTCTTTACTTGTCGGGATAAGATATTTTAGATGATTTTGTCAACGTGCAAGACGATGACGAAAAATCAGAGTGGGAAGATGATAACATTGACTTTGAACGGAACGCTTTCAATTTTATTATAGATGATGAATTTGATTCGTAAATCACTGTAATAAACATATGATGGACTTTCCTCTTCTCATTTAAATATTTTGAACCACTTAATTGAAAATTGATTATTGGGGGCATCCGCCAAAATTAATTCCCGCTAAATATAAAAATTTTCCTTAACCGTAAATACATTCCCGCCAAATTTATTTTTTTTCTCGATCCGCCAAAATAAATTCCGTCAAATTGCGTCAGAATAATTGGCGGATGAGCTAATCCACCAAAATTTCTTCCCGCCAAAATTCCTTCCCTTAAGGTAGTAATTACCGTTTGGACAACAACCAGACAACCACTAAAGAAATCACTTCACCAGCGCCCATTAACGCCATGTTGACTGATATATCACCGGCAAGTTTGCTCACACCAAGAGTCAAACCATAATACGCGAAAGTGCAATAAAACCTAAAAAAAGACATTGTTGCTAGACACCGTAACGTAACGGTAGATTGCAATTAGTTGTAATTGGTAGATGATTCGATGAGTAAAATGCCGTTTTAATGTACTCACTCTGTGCGCAAAATCGTCAAAAGGTCACTGCGACGAAGAACATTTTTATTGAAATGGTGAGTATGTTTCCCTAGAAATCCTCTCCTTCGCAGAGACTTTTCAAATTTGCCGACTTGCAACTACATCAATTTTTATTTTTATTCGGTTTTATTTTGTTCTTATATTTTGTCAAACTTGAGCCTTGTGTTCTTATAAAGTTAGAATGGTATTAATTTTATCCTCCTTTAAATATCTGCATTTTGTCAAATTATAACTATGATAAACACCGAACCGTTGAAATTGCTTTTCCAGTAGAATTGGTCTATTTAATTATTACGTTTACCACATGAATGCAAATATTGGTGCCTTCACTCTGGTGAGTCGATACTTGAACAACGAAAGGTATGTGTGAGTTCGTTTGGATCGCATTTGCTGTTCATAGTCTTTCTTCAATGCCTGATCTAAGCCTTGCAAATCTGCGCATGTTCGACCATTTCGTTTGGCCAGTACTTCAATTATACGTTTAGCCTCTTCAACTTTGCCTTTTGTGAACAACCATCGTATACTTTCTGGAACAAACCTAAAGGCGTTACCAGTAGCAGCATTATAAAGGCGTTTTATAGAATTATTTCAATACAAGTTGGTAAATCAGTAAGGCTTGAAAAAAATGTATTGCAATTGTTTTCGTAGACACATATCTGACACTCACGATTAAACAAATGCATTTATTTATGTAATAAACAGTCGCCAGAAGTCATAAAGCTTGGAATAAGGGCGATGCTAGTAGTCCGCCCTCCCGCCCTCTCTTTAGACATTGACATGTTCAAAAACTAGGACTTGGCAAATTATACATTTTACTTCCAGGAAAAACATGGTATTTTGAGATTTTATCGATTTAAAAAATAGAGGCAAACTAAGCGCGAATTATTAACCCGTGTCTTGAAAGTATGACAATGTCTGTTGCGTGGTGGTATAGCTACCACATACGCTAATAAAGAATCTTCTCAGTTAATCCGTGGAGTTGAGCAAAAGAAAAGCTAAAGGGTTAACGTTAGAGTCAGAAGCTACTTCAAATTTTACTGAAGTCTTTTCAATTATTAAGACTTTACCAGATAGCTATCAGACATGGTAATCCAAGAGCAGCGTTGGCAATGCAAAGGTTTCTCCAATCTGGCAACAACTTGAATAATCCTCCAAAACACATCACTCCCAAACTCCAGGCAGGGATCAGACCAACTGACGTTCTCCATTTCGTGCTAATAAATTCTAGCATGAAGACATTATTGATGACAAGGTATCCTACAATGTACAAAACGAATTTGTTTTGAATGTTTGAATTTTCATTGTACCAACTTTCAATTGCAACGCGTAGCAGAAACTGCTTCCACAATGACCATAAGAGAAGGTACGGCTGGCTATATGGAGTTCTTGTAAATGCCTCATGTTCAAAAAACAAGTTGTAATAAGTTATAAAAAATATCATTTGTTATAAGACCTTGACCGAAGAAAAACTGCAATCAAAGTCTTTTGATAATATGTACACGTCACAATTTGTTAGTACTGAATTCGAATCTGTGGTTGCCTTTTCGCCAAGTTAGTCAAAATTTCATTTTGCTTCGTATCGAGGTTGTATATGAAGTTAATTCGGCGCCAAAATCTCGTTTGTCAAGTCGTCGAATCGTTTTAGAAGTTAACGCGGTGTTCACAATAAGTCGACATTCAAGTCATCGAGTCGTTTTAGATGTTAACGCGGTTCACAATAAGTCGACATTCAAGTCATCAAGTCGTTTTAGATGAACACTCGCTTTTCAAATGAAGGCGTTTTAGAAGTTTGTTCGTTTCAGATGATGACGCGTTGTTCAAAATTTGTCGGTCCTTCATATCAAAAACTACTAAAATTTCATGATCTGTTTATTCAAAATGACACTATTCGTGAGTCCCTTACTTGAAATCAAGCGATATAGGGTGTTTAGTGTTCCACACTAACTGAACATGACCATATTAATGTGAGGTTACATATTTCATTATATAAAGATAAAGAGAAGGGATCTTTCGGAATTCCAACAAACAATCAAATGAATCTGAAAGAAAAGGGAATTGCACAGTTTAGTCATTTTCTCATTCATAACCATGCAATGCCCATGTTTCATGCAACTACTAGAAAACATGACGGCCAGCATCACGACTTATATAAATATGACACAAAAATCTGTTTTTGTGTAAAAGCCAACACTGACTTAGAGAAACTGGTAATCAGGTTGCACCGCCTCATTTTCTGAACCGACTGAACATCTAAAACGGCTAATCTTCCGAAGCGCCCCAATTACACAGCATCTAGCGACCCCAATTTCTAAAACGCCTGAAATTGAAAAACGAGTGTTCATCTAAGACGACTCGACGACTTGTATGTCGCCTTATTGTGAACCGCGTTCACTTCTAAAACGATTAATGACGTCACGAGTCAACATCTAAAACGACTCGACGACTTGATAAACGAGATTTTGGCGTCGATCTAACTTCATAGTTGTAGTGGAAGATTCTAGAATACCGCAATTGTACTCCCCAGAGGGCAAAATCGTTTAAAAGCCACTGCGACGAAGAGTATTTTTTATTGAAACAGTGTGTATATTTCTTTATAAATGCACTCCGTCGAAGAAATTATTCAACAAATTTGCCACTGGGTTAAGCTTTTGTTTGTTCATATAAAGAACACATGCGCGATAAGAACTCTATCATAATGGAAATTTTCAAAAGAATTCACTCTATATGGTGTTAGTGTAGGATAGCATGCTAAGCCTCAAGCCATGCTATGGAAGTTGTTGAATATCCACTATCTAGGGTACCAGTCCGTAAGGGTGATAAACGCCAAATATAAATTAAAACAGGAAAAATTTGATGGTTACCTCCTAGACTGAAACCAACACAGAACACGCATGCGGTCATCATGTACCAGTTCACAGAATAGCTTTGGATGAAAATGAAAATTAAGTTGGATGTATATACAATTACCAGGGCTTTCTTCCTTCCAATCCAATCCCCTGGAATGAAGAGGGAAGCATTGTTTGTTAAAACTACATACAATCATGAAAAGGTTTTTGTTGTCGTGTTTTGTTTGATGCGCAACGGGGTCAAGAGTTTTCAAGAAAATATTTGGGTAATTCTGAGCAATAACATGATAAATTATGCCTGCCAGACATGGTATAATCATGTCAAACATAGTATAATCTGGCAATCAAATTTGAAGGGAATGGTCCGACTCAGTATATTTTCCAAACATTCTTTGAAGTTGAGACATTCTCATTCTCATTTTAATTTTGTTTGAAAAAACGAATTTCACAGGATGCTTCACTCTTTCAGGTTTTTCACCTGGAAAATTTTGATGGTTCAAATTTATTAGATAAACTATAAACTATAACCAATGGCTTTCTTTACCTAGTTGACCTATGACAGCAGCTCCCACCAATACTCCTGACATTTGAACGGTTGTGATAACACGTGGAATCCATTTCTTGTCGCAAATCAAATCCCACTAGAAATAAAATAAAAGATAATCATGATTTGAGTCGTGAAAACTGTTAACATGCTAACGTTTTTCAAAATGGAAGAGATTGATAACGAGTAGAGGGACCAAGATTTTGTATAAAAAACATGGGTTACTTTATTTCTTTGTTTTGGTCTATTTAGTACACGTCTCACCTGCAAAAGGTTTTGATGTTGAATTATTACTTACTTCACTAACGATAGTATAAATGCTTTTGTCGAATATTACGGTTTGGTTTTCGGTTGGGCATTTCTTGAAAAATTGTGCAACAATAGTCGTGTTACCTAACACAGAATGTGAGTTACATACAGGTAGGTTGACAGTCAATATTGTTGACCTTAAGACGTCGTGAAAAGGATGTCTTCGTGACGTCATAACGAAGGTAAACAGTTTAACATGACCATATATGACGTCATTTTCACGTCATATTTAAGTCATATGACTTCGTGACGTTTTTGTTTTTCATATCGATACAACAGAGAATTAGTCAACCCTTGCTTCTTTCTGTGACTTGTGATCAAGTTCATGTTTTAGGCGAATGTTACTCTACTGGTCTCTAGAAATGGCGAATGAACTCACTAAAAGCCATATCAGCAGACTGTTCAATTATCACAGGGTCCCGTGTACGAATCACTGGCGGTAAAAACAGCTTATTAGTTGCAAGCAGAAAGGCGGAAGAACCCGCCACAAATAATCTAAATCTCAAGGCTTGTTGGTTACACACATTATGTGTGAATTCAAACGAATAAGCAAATGTGTTGCATACAGCAAGCAAGGGGCCAGCAATTTTGTTCTAGGCAGAGAACGTCTGAGATAATGAGAAATAAAATAGCTTAGGGAGTACATAAATGACCGAGCTTTTTGTTCGAGATTGAGAGAAGTTCAAGATAGAGAGTAGTCGAGATACAGAGAGAGAGAGAATCCACTGTAACTTACTTGTGCTGTTGTAGTGTTCAGAAGTTGACCACCATTTTGGTTGAGCTCCAGCGAAGCTCATCATGATCATGCTCCAGGCAGCGAAAAAGCCTGGCGCTTTGCAAGCCACAACAATCAAAAATTGAGACAAACCAAACTCTCCAATACATGTTAGAATAATTTCCTGATAGCTCGACATGTTTAGAAATCTGAGTTTACTTTTATTTTCATTCTTACCATTTTAAATTAAGAGAAAGTTAGGACTTCTTGCATCTGTATGTCAAGCATGATATGATGATAATCATGAATCTTAAACATCATGGAGAGCTGTGTTGATATGAAAACAAACTAAAAGTTTTTTCATCTACATATTTCATTCATTTTGATAAGACGTACATTTCTATTATTGTTGTCATATTATTAGCATAGTATGCTAAAGGCCGTTTTCCACTAGGCGAAACTTGTTGAAATGCGCAGAATTCATTTTTGCCGCAGTCCTTGATTCAAATAATATTGTTCATGTTCATTCAACAATTCCTTCAACGTGTTTAGGACCGTCAATAAGGAGGGGTGACGCAAATCGGCAACTGCGAAAGCACTTGAAGCTACCAACACTAGGTGACACATGGTGACATGGACAATCTTACTGACAGTACTGGTTAGAATCACGAGGTCGCGCTAAAAAAAAAAAAAATAAATAAATAATAAAATAATAAAATAAAATGAAATAAATAATAAAAATCTTTCAATAAATTTTTGTGAATTTTCTACTGAATGGAAAACGGCTTTTACACAAATGTTTTGAAAAAAAGTATTTAGTTTTAAGACCTGGTCACACTGAAAACACAAGATCCTGGTAGGTTAATAGCTGTAGCAATACTGATGTTAGGCTTATGAATCTACCCTATTCTTAATACCACCGTGTATTAAAGGCCAACCCGCATACAGACCCACTTTCAAGATTTTGAAAAAGGCAATATCACTTTCAGGTGGAACTACATTTTATCAGGGATATGTTAAAGCTTTACATATCCCTGATTTTATATGAAAAACTTCGTTGTGGCAAATAATAATTCGAATTGCACATAGGTTATGTTTGCCGATTAAAATTCATACCGTTTTGCGCTTTGATATCATAATAGTACGGACCTAATTCTGCTCGCCCATCCTGCTACCATTATGAACGTTGGTATGATAAAGCGGAATGTATTGTCAACATTTTAACGCTTTGAATAGTATGATGTGATAGGATAAGCTTTTTAAGAGAGAATGTGGGCGATAAGATCCGACTTCATTAACAGCATCTACAAAATAATAAAATGCTGCACAATGAAGAAAATGCAGTAAGTGTATGTTGTTGTGGAGATAATGATGACAGGTTTAAACGGATTATTGCATTGTATTACTCACGATGTATACATCCACCATAAAATATACATCCTGTTATTAGTTCACTGTTTATTACTGATCATTTTTAAGTAAAATTTTATATCATTGAAGTTTTAGGCTTGATATAGCAGTCTAAAAGCTTCAGAATTCATCTTTACAAGACGCAAATAAGTATTACTATGGGATGTTGCTGTTTTAAGTCGCATCGTGCCGAATCGGTTTTAAAAGCATACGATGGAACGTTACAATGCGTTGTCAATACGCGAGGAGTGAGAATGACACATAAGAAGAAACGCACTTCACGTCACGGTGGCGGTACTTTGTTCATCACCAACCAACAACTAATTCATATGAGTAGGACCTGCTTGTGTAACGATAAAAGGGTAGATCTTAGTATGGACGTCATAACAAATCTTGCACCAGGACAATCTGTTTTCGATCGGCTCTGTTGTAGGAAGGACAGAGGATATATCATGTTCCAAGTCAAGTTATCCGGAGAGCTGTTCAAAGTTCGGATATACGTGGACGAACCGACCAAGTACACGAAGATCATTCACAATTTGTGTCGAAGAAGAGTAACTAGCATGGAAGATCAAAGCCAATTAAACTTTTATAAAAATATTGTATGTCAAGTCTCTACAGATGGTCAAGAGACGTAACACATGCAACAGGTTGATTTGACATCGACTTCAACTACATCAAAATTCTGTAGATTACATATGTAGATGTACATATTTATACAAGAAACAACATAAACATAGATTTTGTAATATAATCTGACGATCTAATCTAATAATAGAAAGGATGAAGGATAATGTTAACTTAATGATGAATGGAAATTCAAATTATAAGAGACTATTTGTTGTTGTAGCTATGTGTTAATCCCTTTGTCAATGTTAGCCTTTGAAGAAAGCAACGTTTTCTAAAGATATGCGAAGGCTACGGTTAGTACACTGAAGTTGAAGGCCAGTTTAAAACAGTATAAATATTGTCTTGTTTGGTTTTCATGACAACAAAGTTTTTATGAATAGACATACGCGACATCTTTGTGTTTGATACAAGAAAAAAGAAAAAAAATTAATCGTCGCAATCGCCAATCGCCAGGTGTGAACACTATCGACCATTTCATTAGTAATCAATCAGTAATTTGTGATATTTCATCGTCGTAATCGCCAGGCGTTTACGACGATTAAAAAAGTGTTCACATTAGTCGTCGCAACGCCAATCACCCTAACCCTAAAGGCCGGTTTTCAGTTCATTCGCTGTGGTCGCACGAATGAGCGATCTGATTTTTGATTGGCTGACGCACTCTCATTCGCCTGGTAGTTCAAATCATTTCAACTATTGAGCGAATGAAAAAGCTGTTCGCTCAGTCGCGCGACCGCAGCGATTGAACTGAAAACCGGACTTAACAGAGCAGCATCACTTCGCACGAATTTGCCTATTAAATACGATCATACTGAATGGAATACAGAAAGGGATTTGAGTAACTGATAGGTGTATTTAATATTAGACTAGAAAGATTGAGGTATGATATTCCATGAAACGCAGTCTAGCGAATTTCACCTTCATCTTAATCTCCAAAATTCTTAGTTCGATTACGTAATATTCGAGTATAGATTCGAAGGGGGAGGAGATTAAAAGAAAACTCTTTTGTCATTCATTCGAGACTAAATATTCTTTGTAAATAAGTCCAGGACCTTAAATAAGATAACAAAATAGCCTATAATATATTCAGCAATTAAAGGAACATGAATAGGTATAGCGGCTGAAGTTCTAACTCTGTAAATGCGGCTTTATTAAGATATTTCTGAACAACTATACACAAACGATTAAGTCCGAAAAACTATGTTCCCTAACTCAGGGATTCCTGTAGATTGGAATGGTCGCACGCTATATTCCAGGATCAAGCAATAAGTAAAAATAATAGAAAACTAACTAAACATTATAAAAATACCTAAACCTAAAAAAAAAGAAATTCTACAACTCTATCAGTTTCGCTGGTTGCTCGGGAGTTGCCACGCCGACAATAGAACCCACAGCCACAGTGGTCACACCGTCCGAGCCAGTGCTAATACTAACAGGTTCACTTGCAGCTAACAACTTCATTAAATTATTTTGATTGAGACTATTCGAGGACGCTGTCAACAGATTGTCGGTGAGGAAAACTGGACCTGCTAAAGCTACACCGTCGAATACGAGGAGAGCCGGCTTATTGTCAACGACAGAGCCTTGTAAGAAGTTTCGATCATTTGCTTGCATAGACAGGGAAGCAGACAAGCCATTTAAACGAACTGTTTTGATCTAAATGAACGTCTTCAGGGTCAGTAGATAATAAATAATTAATAGAAGTACTCATAGTTTCGTTTTCTTACAAAATTGAGATCCACGGTTGTCAGGCAGTGATGGTGTAATGGTTAGTACCTTCGAGTGCGACAGATGCGACCAGTATTCAAGATCAGTCATGTCGTATCTTGATACCCCACTTTAATGTGCTTTAAAAGCAGCGTATCAGCCATTAAAACTAACTAGCTGCAGGTCAGCGGAGTCCAAGGACTCAAACGTCCAGAGAACTGACATACTAGAAGGCATTATAACCATGTACATATTTGCAGACTTTTGTCTTAAATTTTTATTACCACCTGACAAAATTGCCGAAAACTTTTCTTTACCTGGACACCAGCTTCCTTCACAATGGACGCTGCACTGACCAGATTGGCGCCATCACTCAACGTCCTGGCAAAGCCATATGAATATGCCGCTACCAATAGGGGTCCAGCTTGTGCTAACACATCTCCAGAGACGACCAAACTAACTTGCTTAACATCATTGTAAGTTCTTGCATGGATCAATCCCAACTTTTCGGCCACACCCATCCACGGCTTATACACAGGATTCGATACTTCAGATAAAGCTGGTGCATTAACCTAATACCAATAAAAGTAGAAAATTTGCTTGTCCCAAAACGTATCGCAAATACATTTTTTTATTTCATTCAAACACTTTGTACAGTGATGGTCATATCATACTTCCTAGAATTTTATTTGCAAATCACTTACTGGTAACGACTCTACACAAACATTTCAAGACTAGCACATAATGTGGATGTTACATATGAAGATACATTCAAAAGCGGTGTCAAAGCCTTTATTGCATTTTTGAAAAAAAAACTCATGAAATATTAACATATATACAACATAATGTTAGAATGCAGGTCTGGATATTATTACATACCAAACCAAATAGTGGTTTTCCATTTTTGCCATCAACAATTTGCTGAGCTATTTCCTGTGCAACTCTCAATTGTGCTTCTTTCGTACTTGCCCCCAGATGAGGTGTGGCTAGTACCTTTGGATGTTTTACAAGTTCAAAACTAACACCTAGAAATAACATATGATACAAATATTCAGGTATATAAATTTGATTTTACCATGCAGCAAAAATTTTGGTTACATTACATTATTATACATTTGCGTGGTTTAGAACTGTACAACTATATCATAATTCACAATAGACAGGAAGAACTACTTGTTTCGAAAATTTTACGTTTTGAAAGTTTTACCTTTTGGAGGTTCTTCAACAAAGACATCTAATGCAGCACCACCACATTTACCAGAATTCAAAGCTTCCAGTAAATCACTTTCATCTATAATTCCACCTCGGGCAACATTGATCACTTTTACATCAGGTTTACAAACTTCAAATACCTTTTTATTAATCATACCTGCAAGAGAAAAATCGATTGTGTGAGCACGTTGCTGCCAACCCTCCAGGCAAATTTGTTCAAAAATCACTGCAGGAGATGAATATATTTCTATTACGATTTTTTCAATAGTCAATTCAAAATAAAATCAATCTTTTCAATGTGAATTCTGTTAGAAGCATTCACACTATTTCAATGAATAGCTCTCTTTGTAGTGAAATCTTGACATTTTTCCACACTGAGAATAGAAATGAATTTGAAATCTTCTTGAACAGATGAATCTGTAAGACCTACCTTTCGTAGGTGGTATCAGTGGAACATGTACAGTAATAAAATCCGCTAACTGCCAAATCGTCTCCAGAGGTACATGATCAATGTTAAATGGGGAAACCTCCTCTTTACTTACAATTGGATCATAACCAATCGTCTAAACAATCAAAAACAATCAAAGCAAGGATGATTTTAACGAAAACACTTTGAAGATGATTTGAGAAAATATCATAGCTAAAAAAATCTCAAACCTTCATTCCAAAAGATTGCAATCGAAGCGCAACCTCTTTCCCAATTCTTCCTAAACCAATTATTGCTAAGGTCTTGCCCATCAGCTCACTTCCCATGAACTAAAAATCCAAAAATTGCAATCTACCTGACAACAGAATTGAATGTACAGTACAACATCAAAGGATATGATCATACTTTTGATCTTTCCCATTTGCCAGCTTGCATTGATGCATGCCCTTGTCCTATATTTCTATAAAAGGGTAACATGCAATGTAAATAACATGGTAGATTAGTAATGTAGCTATAACGAATACTTTGAAAGATGTTTCCAAATGTCATAAATTTCAATTAAAACATACCTTGCTAATGCTTGTATCATTCCACAAGTATGCTCAGCTGCACTCAGTGTGTTACCACCAGGAGTACTGTGAAGAGTATCAAAATTTCAAAATCAAAATTTCAAGTCAGCTTTATGGTTGTATCCAAGTACACAAAAGTATTTATTATTTGACAAAGGGGAAGATTGGTCAAACACTGGTGCATGCACTGTCTTATTAAAAACGTCTTGATCAAAATTCTTTATCCATTTAAATCTTGAATCATGAATACACACTTGCTTTAGAGAATTAACAAATGACTGTTCTCTAAAGGTGTTGAATCAAGTTTTTAAAATATCATGTGACTTTTTTACTGACAAGGTGACCACTGTCTTGTATTTGTGAACATGCATACGGAAAGTTCATAATATGCAACACATCAGTTGTAAGACAGAATTTTAGGAAAGTTCTTTGCAATGGTCCGTCAATCTTTCTTCCATTAAAAGTTGAAATGAAAGTCATAATGATGTTAATGGTTTGTATATGGGGGTGCTACAGCAGAAAACGTTTAGCAATAACAAAATTATCAACAAGAAGACATTATGGAAAACTTCAAAAATGGCTGCCTGGCTCCTGACAGTTTCTGTTTTGACACAACATGGATACCATCATTAAGAACAGTGCAAGATTAGGCTATTCTGGCATTGGGAGAAACAGCCAAAGCATAACCCCCAGCTTCTCACTTATGTTGCTCTAAGGTCAGTAAACCGGTATGCCCAAAAAAACTCTGGATACATTGCTGCATTAATAGTTCATTCAGAACAAATACAAAATAAACTACTGCAAACTACTTTTCCAGTCACAAAAATTATTACTCATAAAACTGTTCTTTCCATTTCCTGTTCTGTTTCCTTTCCTCCCCAATTTTTTTTTTCCTACGGACTCGTGAAATTTTTTGTCCAGAAATAACGAATACAAATTTATCCTTAATTGCATGAGCATATACAACGTGCGATTACATGCTAATCACACTTTATGAGCCAAGGGGATGGTAAGGCAGATTCGTAGTGTACAACAAAAACTTAGTTTTCTTAACTCAACATTACAAAAACGATTCGAATGTTTTGAAACAAAATATTCGAATGTTTTGAAACAAAAGATTGGATTGTTTGAAAAGTCTCATGATCACTTGTAATTTCACAAGTGAGATTACGGATTAATTGCACTCTCATATGAGGCACCGTTTTTGTTAAAACACCCAACGGTGTGATTATTAATGTAATTTTGATCTTTTATAGGAACAAACAATTCGAAAAACTATGAAAAAAATTCAACTTACTTCATAACGAGAATTCCACGCTTTGAAGCTGCTGGCAGATCAATATTATCTACACCAGTTCCAGCTCTTCCAATCAATCTGAGTTTTTTGGCATGCTCTAATATGTCAGCTGTAACTTTGGTAGCAGAACGGACAATTAATGCATCATATTCCTAAGTAACAACAACAAATATATATTGGTAAACCTGGATAAAACTTTTAACCATGTCTAACATTCAAAAAGATGTGTCGAATCCCTTTTCCCCTTGTGTGAACCTGGTTAGGAAAAGTATTACCATGTAATGGCGAACAGAAAGTGTACCCATGTTGCAGAACTTGAAAAAACAATAAAAAAATGTATGGGATTGTTTCATTGTTTTATTTATTCATTTATTTGGTATTGTTTTACATGGCTAGCCTCACTCAGTTGCTACTGCATCTGCTTTCCAGGAGGGGCCACGGCTTAGGTTGGTGGCTCCAAGGTATTTGACACTCTCATGAGTGACACAAATTCAATCAAAAATTAATTTGCCATTCACAAAAGACATAAAATTAAATTTTTGGTGATTTGACTTTTTATTTTATATATATTATTTTTTCTTTAACTGAATTAATTAGAGTTAATAAACTTAAGCACAATATGGGTTACAATCACAGTAAGAATGCCAAAAGTTAAAAGCAACAAATAGTATATCTACTGTTGACTCTCTCTCACACACTCTCTTCAAATTAACCCTTAATGGAAATATAGCTAATTTTTGGTAACTCTATTATGGATCATATTTGAGAACAACAGTTATCTAAAGTTAATTGTAAATTAAAATTATGTTATATACTAACTTGGGAAATCTATTTCCTCAAAAAGGTGGTTTTCAAAAGGAAGGAAAGCTATTAAGAAATGCAATAACTTTTCCAAAAAAAATTTCAAATTTGGAAAGATTCTCTACCTCTTTTCACTCCTCGAATATAATAAATCAAACCAAAAAACGAAAATTTGCTGAAAACACCGTGTACATCAGCTGTACTAAAAAGTTATTTTCTTAAACATCTGGCTGGAGGTAATTTGCTTAGTTTAGTGGCTCCTGTAGGCGCCGCCATGGTTGTTGTCGAGGGAAAAATGTTTGGTTTTAGGGTCTCCAGACCACTGGAAAACGCTATCTTGGACACCTCTTTTTCTTGTAGAGACGATCTATTGAAAGTTTAATTTATTTTTGAACTAAAACAAACAAATTATGCTTTCAGGAGCTGCCACAGAGATGTGTTCCGTTAAAATGTGTTCGCCAATCTTTTAAAAAATGTGTTCAGAGAAAATTAAATCCCTAAAAAACCCATCTGTGGAAGGGTTGCATTGTTACAAGCTTGCAACGATTCCCGAAAATGGTCTCCTCCATAGATGGTTTTTTGGGACTTAATCCTGTGCTCCGGTCTACATAAAAAATTATCAGAAGTCCATAAGGGCCGGAAGGAATAAGTTAAAATTCTCAGCGGCCGGAGTTTCCGGCCAGGGCCGAAAGAGTGGCAACAGTGTAAACAGTTTGATAATTATTAGAAAATGTTAGTCTCATTAATTTTATGATTTTTTGTGATTTTTTTTATTTCATACCATTTTTATGATTTTTGCTTAAAATGTTTTGATTTTATGCTTTTTTATGATTTTACGCTCGCTGAGAGCCCTGCAACTGTTATAGAGTTATCATCCATCAAAAATTCCAATGACGTAATAGCTGCATCACCAAAAATATTTCTGACCCATATATTTTGTCACCCAAACACCAGTATCACAGACATCAAAAAACATCAGTTATCCCTATTAGTTCTCGAGATAATTTCCCATAAACATCGCATTCAATTTAGGATGCAATGCAATGGTTACCTGTGATAAAACAACCAAGGGTTTATGATGCAAATTACGCCTCTGCGTAGTTTTATGCATTCTTATGAAGAATTTGACCGTAAAAGTTAATTAAAATAGTCCCTCTCTAAAATAAAAGTGGGATGCACACTCACTGATAAGATATGGACCAAAAGAATTAAAGTGTATATATATATATATAATTAATTCATACTGCCCATGATTTATACACACAGGTGCAAAATGTGATGACACAAAACCAGTCACTTACACCGATTATGGACTTCAAATCATCAGGAGATAGTCCAGGCTTGTAGTCTACAGTAACAGAGTTTCCCTCCAATATATTTTTGCAGCTTGCATCCACTTTATCACTAATCAGAACTTTGGAAATTTCCAATGCCATAACTTTTTTAGTACCTATTATACACAGATTTCAACATTGAACAGCCCAAAAATCTACAATGGAAAGCAATATAAACATGGACAAATAAATAAGAGAGGACACGAACCACCCAGCCAAAAGTATATTGAAGTAGCGCTCTAGAGAACTTTTCACTGCAAAAAAGACCTATCAACGGACACTGAATCTACATGCATACACACTATGATGACATCTCCAAAGGTATTGCAAAATTCAAAGCTATAAACCTTTTAAATTATTGATAAAGACAATGGAAACTGCAGTACTGAATTTCTTCATTGATTATCAATTTAACACGTGCTATTTATATCACTCGAGCTGATCGCGTATGTGAAAGCTTCTAAAATAAACGCTTTTATGATGGCTAACCTGACTTAAAACAACAATAATCATGATCTGCACATTCGGAAAACACGTGTTTGCTTTTATGATAATCAAATTTGGCAATTTGGCAGGGGCTCATGTTATTAGCACTGAACAGAAGTTGTTAGCAGTAATTTTACGGTAACATTTTATTTGCTGGGGTCAAGGATATGCCGAGCTTTGGAAAATTCAAATAATTTACACAATCAAATTTCATCGCGATTCATGATTGATTTTGTGGCTGCCAAAGGGTTGTTTGTTCACACGTAAAAATCCACAAAATCTTTGCTGAAATTGTTGTCATTATACTGATTTGCAGGTCCTGTAAAAGTTATTTGATGTACTTTTTTGATCCCAGAACTTTCTTTCAAGAATTTTTGTTATGAAATTGTTGTCGCAGTACTTAGTTACTTCATAGTTACTCGGAATAAACCCTGGTTAGGAAACTCGCGCCACTATCGTTCAATGTTTTGATCCGCATTATTTATGATCACGTGATATTAACGGTGCACACAGAAAAGAAAATGGTTCCCATACACACTAAACAAACATGCCAGGAGTGAATTGTTCTGTGTTTGGTTGTGGGAGCTGCAGAAGAACAGAAGGAATTGGTATTTTTAAATTACCTGCAGCTAAGAACGAAGAATACAAAAAATGGAGAGAGGCATGGTTGTCTGTAATTACAAAGACACGAACTGTGGATAAAGCCTTCAAGAAGCAAATTGAAAATGATTCTGTTTATACCTGCGAAAAACATTTTTTGGCAAAAGATATAGGGTCATGTAGGTATTTCAGATTAATTAGAATGTATATTGCTTTGCTTATACATTTCACATTATATATACATAAGGTGAAAGTAAACAAATGCAGTCATTATTGTTAAGCAGTTGACCCACTTTTCCCAGTATACTGTATGTAGTTTTACATTTAGTTTATTCAGAGAAAATGGTGAAAAAGAAACCAGTTTTTGGAGCATTGCCTTCTTTGATGTATGAGAAAAGTATTACCACAAAGCATAGACCTAACAGACCATACAGAAGTATTGTTAATGATAAACTTCATGTTGATGCTGTCAAGGAATCACTTGTATATGTTGATTTTGGAGAATTTTGTACTAGAGTTCAGAAATTGAAAACACTACAGGCATGGAAATTAACTAGATTAGAAGATAGAATTTTAATTCAATTGTATTCTTCTGATTCTTTGAGTTTGCCACAGTTTGAAGTAGTTGGTAGATGATAGTATGGGATTTACAATTTCAATGTTTGCTTGGTTTCTTCCTGAAACTCACATTCTGTACCAAAAGTATAAACGATCAATTTGGAATGTCAATATCATTGATTTAGTATCACAAATTACAAGTCACACTGTCTGCAAGGGAATTAAATATACCAACAGTCAGCAATAAAAATATCATTAGACATTCAGTACCTAGAGTGCATGGCCCACTTTTTGATGAAAATGTACCATTTAGTTGTTTGGAAATGTACAGACACTCAGACTGTGAAATATTACTTGGTGAAATAGACGTTTGTGAATCGTGTCAAGGTATTAACAAATTGTATATGAAGATTTCATCTGCCAAGTCAAAGCGTGTACTGATACCAGCTAAACCAAAGGCTCCAGTATCTCAAACTTCAAGAGAAAGGCTGGGATTAGCTTTGCATGAACACATTCGAAACCGTAAGCCCATGTTAGCCCCATTTTCATCATTGAATGATGAACGTTTTGAATGGTTACGCAATGTTTTCCTTAATTATCTTTATACTTGGAAGCAAAATATTGATAACCGTCCTGGTGATTTCACGTTGAATGATCAAAGTAAGATGTTCTTATAATGGCAAACCTTTGAAGGTTTCAAAATTACAACACATGCAATCATTGAAGTGATAAAATTCATGTTGAGTAATGGTGTGGAATTTGTCCTCACTGAGAGATTTTGCCAGGATCCAGTTGAGTATTTTGGCAATCAGCGACAAATAGGCCGACGTTCAGATAATCCAGACTTACAGATGTTTGGATATAATGATAACTCAATTCGCATACAAAAAAGTATTTCGTGCAGCAGTGGTAATACAAGAGGAAGATATGATAAACGAAAAAGTTGGGTTGAGATTGATAATACAATATTACCAAAGCGTAAAGCTCGTTGAATAAAATATGAACAAAATCCATTACTGTATAATCTTTACTTTATTCCAGATAACCAAACTTCTCAGAAATGAAAGATAAAAACATTGAAAAATGAGGAAAAATCCAAACAAATTTTGCAAGATTTTCACTGTAATATGTGGGTGATCTGAAATTGGTAAATAGATTATAACATTACATATCATTATCAAAATTTGTTATTTTTCTTCAACACATGAACGTTTAATGTTTTTCCTGAGAGCTTTGTCCTTTGCAGTTTGTTGTGTTCTTTTAAACTTTTGTACGATGTTTTTGGCATGTGTAAATGAGCGTATCCTGACAAATAAATTGATAACACTATAAAGTACATCTTTTGAGATATGTTTTGCTATTTCAACTTCAGATTTTGTGCATATATCTTCCCATTTCTTCTGAATAAAAGAATCATCAGTAATGCTTTTACAAATACTTCTGTAATCAATTACATGATCTATGAGAGAGGTTGTATTTTTACGGAAATAGTTTTCTGCCAAGTGCATTAGTTTTTGCAAATCTTCAGTTATAAACCAAAGTCCACCTCTGTCAAGATTAGACATAAAAGTAAAGTTTTCTTTTGTTTCCTCAGGATGTAATTTGGTTGCATTTAATAGTGACATTATTTGTTGATTTGTGCTAGTATTCCATTTGGGGGAGTTTTTCATTTTTTTATAAAGTTTATGCATTATATATCCAGTGATGTAATACAAGCCATGTCTCTCTTTTTCAGATAAATCGGTTGTTGATTCAGATGTCTTACATTCTGTATCTCCTTTTGATAGATGCAACAATCTGTCCGTTAGTTTACAAAGCAAAATTGTTGCCATATGATCTGGGTAGACGGATAAAAATTCTTGTGCTTTAGCAACAATGTTTGAATAGCAAAAGCTATAAAAGTTTTCCGCATCTTTGTTTTTTAACAATTTTTCATACGGCTTTTGGAATGCAGACCACAAGTCTAATGCTATTAACCACATATCATCTCCTTCAATTTTCGTTTCTTTAAGTTTCGTACATAAATCAGTATTATAGCAGCTGTTATTTTCGACTTTCACCTTTTCTTCTGATAATATATTAAAAATATGTTCTTGTGTTAAACATTGTACGACTCTTTCATTTTTCACTGTAGCTGAATGTTTTTTCATATGCCGAGTAAGCCATCCTTTGCTTTTACATACTTTTTCACAAATATTACACACAAACTTTCCATCTTCAATCTAAAACAAAGTCAGAAAAATAATAATATAAAAGAATGCAGGAGATAATTTTTTGAGCCAGTTTAAGTTGAGTTCCATCATCTTAGGTACAACTAATCACTTACATTGTTTGCTGTATTTAAAAATTCCTCTTGTAAACCTACATCCTCCTCTAATGCGTTCATAACTGCCTCTAAGTCATCACCAAAAAGATAATCATTCACCACAGCACCAGCCATCACGTTAGAAAATTTTTAAGTGCACCATCAATGTCACGTGATTGCAACAAAATAAGATCAAAACATATTTTGCCGAACAGGGCGAAAGCCACGGGAGTTTCCTAACCAGGGTTTATTCCGAGTAACTATGGTTACTTGCACGTCCTTTAAATTTTTTACGGAGAGTGTTAGAGACAATGATATATATATTTCACTAGATGTCTAACTCCCGTAAAAACGCTATCAAAAGAGTGAGGCCGAAAAAAAAATTGGCAGCCATTATAAATAGTGGCAAAAAATGTACAGTGTGCAGTGTAATGGGCGAAAAAGTGAAATAATTAGCAATAACATGAGTTATGATCTTGTATGTTTATTTATTTTGATGAAAAAATAGTTATTGAACTTAATACGAACTACGATTATAAAAACAAAAGGCAATAAGTTCGAAAATTATGCAGCTGTCGTTATTTTAACAATTACACGCTTTTTTTTTTATAAGAACCAGTAAAATCTGACCTGAGGCTGGCTGTTCTTATTTTTTGAGCCTTTTTCAGCCTGAATTGTTCTTATTTTGTTCTAAGCTTTAAGAACAAAGTTTCAGATTCTTAGCCTCATTTTGTTCTTATTTATAGAACTTCCAGTAAAAGAAAAAATAAATGTTTTTAGAAAAAAACAAGTGTTGTTCTTGCTGAGTCACATTAATTTGTATTGCAGCGTCTTAGTGAAATAAATTTATATTAAAAATGGTAGCCACTAAACGAATAACTAGCCGGTAAATCCTGACATGGCTCCGGCATAAATTTTATATTTTTCTGCATAATTAGCTTACGTAGTTAATTATTCTACACGCGCGAAATATGTGAATATTGCATAAGATATTAAACACGCGCGAAATAAGCATATGAGAAACGGCAACATGTGCGATTCAAATATTTTTCGAAAGATATCTATAATACAAGGCGATATTACCAAACTTAATGGGTTTGACGCGATCGTGAATGCAGGTAAATTCTATTATACTATAAGAGTATGAGAGCAATGCTCCTACCTATGCAGATAAATACTTGTATATAAGAATCACAGTTATGTAAATGTAAGAGGAATGAATGCAGCTCTGAAATGTTGCAAATGTTATCTATATATTAATAGCCGATTCTCCGTCTGTCTGTCTGTTTGTTTGTTTGTTTGTTTGTTTGTTCGTTTGTAAGTCACGCAAAATGGTAGATGTGAACTGCGAAAGAAATCGAAGAGTCAGCAATGTAAGATCACACATAAATTATTTCTCTTCTTGTGGGCGACGTCAGTGTGAAACCATTGTATTGAGACCCTAATCGAATGCGACGTTTAGGGAAAATTATCTCGATAACCAATAGGGATAACTGACGTTTATTGGGGTCCGCGATACAGGCGATGGGGTGACGAAAAATTTGGGTCTAATTTTTTTTGGGGACGGGTCTGTGACGTCATCAAAATCTTTGAACAATGATATCTCTGTAACGGTTGATCGTAGCGGAACGATCCCATACATTTTTTTTATCAGTTTTTCGAGCTCTACAACATGGGAACACTTTCGGTTCCCAATTCCTTATTTTTATTTTTCGTGAAGTCAACGCATGCTGAACATGGGCGGCGAGCGACGCCGCCTTGGCGGCTAGTTTACTAATATTGCTGTTGAAGTATCATATTGATAAGTTTAGTGTTTGTGTTTTGGCAAAACTATAAAATTATTAAAATTAAAAATTAAAAATATGTGTTGTGTGTTTTTCACTTTTTTCTATCGTTATATGAAATCATTTTACTTCATTAATTATGCATGAGTTTACTTTTCTGATAATTGACTGGGTCACGATGTTTTTTAGCTAACGAGACACTTCTTGGCGGTGGCGGCGGTAAGCATTTGTAATCATCACAGTTCGTGGGAAATGGCTCTATGATACATAAATTTTACTGTACTGAAAAACTATATTCGAATTGCAATTAGTGCTTCATCGAAGGGTCAAATAGTATGATCAGAAACATTGATTTTGAATTAACATAAAAAACGTTCGAAAAGTATTATTTACCAGCTCTCCTTCGTTGTGTTTTAATAAAATATGATTGTTGTCATGTGCAAAGGTTGGAGGACAGGATATTTCAAAACTTCCTAAAAGAAGCGTTGTTCGAAGCAGGAAAGTTTCTTTTAGTTTGTACTTTGTAAACTTGTTTGCGTTAGAAGTAAAATAATGTATAAATACAAATTTGTATTTTCAAAGAAGAAACACCTTGTAATAAGAAAGCATTTATGGCGCTGTTGCAATAATTTTTTTTCTGATAGTGGATGGTGCAATTCACAAAGCCGCAGGTCCAGGTCTATTGGCAGAATGCAAGCTATTGAAAGGGTGTAAAATTGGAGAAGCAAAAATAACAACCAGTATGGAGTTTTTTTATTAATTTTTATATAGTAAATACGAAGGAAGTAAATTTTATGTTTCTGTATTCCATTCTGTAAATATTCTTTAGGCCACGAAATTCGTCAAGCAAAATGTGAGTTTATGTAGCTTTAGTAGTGTGATGAAGTATGTCATATATACATTAATAAAAATATTGGTCACGTTTCCCCGACTTTTATTTCCCCGACTTTTATTTTCCGATAAGGTATTTTATTTTATTATACTAGGGAAGAAGACATTGTGTTATTTTCACATATTTTACCTGTGATTTATACTTTACAGTTACGAATTCCAGCTAAATGTATGCTCTATCGTTTCTTGCAGATATTATTCACACTGTTGGACCAACAGATAAAGACCCTATCAAGCTACAAAACTGTTATGAGAACTGCTTTAAGTTAGCTTTAAAGTACAACATAAAAACCCTTGTAAGAATATTTTATTAGTTTTTTTGCTGACGTTAAGGATATTTTTGCATGTCAATTTTGGTTTAATTTTTGTTTCAAAATATTGCCTAAATGATTTTAGTTATCTGTGGTTTATTTGAATAGCTTTTTTTTCCTGCAGGCATTTTGCTGTATTGCTACTGGAATATACGGTAAGCTGAAATTGCAGCTTAATTCCTCTCTCTCTCTCATCTTATAAATGAAAATAATACTGAGAGAGTGTGACTCTGCCTCTGACTAAAGTAAATTATCTACGTTCTACTGCGAGAAATTTTGTAGAAGACAATTTTTCACGATCCATTTGACTAATTTAGGTTTTCCAAACGAAGATGCAGCTGATATTGCAATAAAAACAACTTTGAAATGGCTTGAAAACAATTCTCAGAAGGTTTGTTGTTAACTTTCCGCAAGAATGATATGTGCCTATGTGCGCTGCAACTATAGCTACGTATAAATTTAATTATCAAAAGTGGCAAAAATACGGTCTATTGTGCCCGACTTTAAACGACTCGCATACCTAGGTGAGCGTGAAAGTGAGCATATGTTTTCTATGTTTTAGATCGATCACATTGCATTTTGTACATTCACAAAGAACGACAAGCATATTTACGATGAGCTAGTTACAAAGTATCAGTCTAATGGTAAACATCTTAGTTAACAAGACAATGTAAAATGTCATTATTATCGGAGCACTGATAAGATTAGAGGAGACCTGAGTATGCAGCGTAAAAATCTTTTCGTTATGTTCTTTAAGTATCCAGAACCGCATGTCATTTTACGGTGATCTATATCTATATCTATTTTCCCATTTTAAGCGAGTGAACTAAGATATATTCTTCATCCCTTCTTTTATAATTTCAGAACCAAAATATAAGAGAAAATTGCCAACAACTACAAAAAACACAATTGTACTCTCTGATGATGAAGCGGAGCAGGTTGAACCGAAGTAAGAATAAAAAGATACACTTCCTTATTCTCCATATGTGCGCTAATCGGATCATTGAAACTATGTAATGCAAAATAAATAGTATTACCTCCATGGTCTAGCTGGTTAAAGAGTCTCCGTTCTTTTTTAGAATGAAGTATATTAAAGAAGAGAAAACAAAATTGTGCCAAGAAAACTCCAAAATGGTAGGCTTCATTAGTTTAGATTACGGTATAGACCGTTACAGACCCTGCAGACACTACACCCTATGACTTCTTTTTCGATTTTTAGAATAGTTATACACAAGCTGAAAACAAGTTCTTTTCGCATGGTGAATTAAAGAATTTTACTCGGAAACAAGCATACGAGAATTCTATACCTGGGACAAGATGTGTAAAAGAATATCGTCTAGTAAATGTTGGAAACGATGCCACAATCACTGATCCTTGTAAATCTAAGTTTATCCCACCACAATCAACTTTGAACAAATGGCAAAGCGAGGTCGTTAAAGCAAATCTATCTAAAGGAAGATGGGTGATCGAATTTCAATCTGCGACCACAGAAAGATATGACAAAGAAGCGATCCTACTTGCAGGAAAGCTACATGTGGCTAGGGACACTAAAAGTGCCGTACAAAAAAAGATAGAATGGTTATCTTCAAGCATCTGCCTACCAAAAAGTTTACATGTTAAGTTACCAATTGCCTCTATAAACGCATTTAAATCTGTTATTCATACGCATGGTTACTTAACAAAGTTGGAAAGATTTGACATGTTTCCTGAAGAACTGGCTCGCATTATTGGTAAACGCTATCTTTCTGATGAGCACATGATGTGGTGCACAAAACAATTAAACGATCAACAGACTGACACACATTGTGTGTATATCAATTTTATTTCGAACGTCAAACGTTACTGTGAACGAAGAGTACAATCTACGCCAAAGCGGCTAATATTTTTAATGAACATTGGAACAAGTGCTAATAATGAAACTTATCTGGCAACACCTTATAAAGCCGGATGTCATTTTGCAGTAGCTTTTTATGACAAAGAGCTACACCAACTGACATATGGTGATTCCTTAGGATGGAAGACACCGCGAGAATTGCGTGATAAATGCAACGAATTTATCCAATCTATTTTTGGAGTCGAAGTAACACACATAGGGGAACTCCACTCTTCTTCATCTACATTGAATGGTGTTCATCAATGCAACAAAGAATGCAAAAGCCGTTATCCATTGCAAAGGGATGGTGATACTTGTGGCGTAGTAGTTATCTTAATGGCCAGTATCATTTGCTTACAAAATGACTTTGCCCATTATGTTTTCCAGTCATCCAATGTAAAAGCTCCCAACTTATATTTAAGTGATCCCACCAGATATTCAAAGTATCTCCGAAATGTGTTAGCAGTTTGGTTTATTGAGGGAAATATTGACATAAAGTATGTCATCCCTTCTTCATTTGACACCAATAATAATGATGACCTGTCCTCAGATTCTGATGATGAAACAGATATTCCTAGAGTAGAAACAAAAGAAACCCTAAAACCAACAATGATTCCACCTAACAAAGAATTGCGTAAGACCAAAGAGAAAAACCCAAAAGAAAACCAACAAAAAAATAAAAATAAGAAGTCATCGAACATACTATGTCCTGTATGCAACATGGAATTTACAAAGACCTCAAATTTAAAGCGCCATATTGACAGAAAGCACAAGGATTTTGATGGATCATCGGTAAATAAAGGGAATACTTCTTGTCTGTGTTTGGAATGTGGCAAACGGTTCTACAAAGTCACACATTTACGTCAACATTTGCAAAGTGACCATGCATTCGTATTCAGTATTGAAGAGAAAATCCGTAGTAGTGATAATGGTATGTAATTTTTGTTATTTACCCGTGCTTTTGTTTTGCTTTTCCACCAGTACTATTGACATCGCATCTCATTTTACTTTTTACGTTTTTTTTTTTGTTTTTTTTTTATTTTTTTACTTCAGATTTTTCGGAATGGAAAAGCAACATGGAAACAAAAAACCATTGTTCATTCAAAAAAATGAGAGGAGTACACAACAACAATGTTGGAGAAGAAGTTATGTATTATCAATGTAATCGGAGTGGTACATACAAACCGAGACGGACTGGGAAGCGAAGAATAAAATCAAGTGGTGAGTCAATCATATTTTAAGCACATAATTTTTTTTGCTGACATCATATTTTACTTTTGTGAAAATTTAACGGGAAGAATTTCAGACAATACTTTATTTTCGTTTTATTTTTGAATCCCAGATTCATTACTTAGAAAAAAAACATTCCTACAAAATAAACTGTGCGTAGAATATACTATTTCATATACATACACTACCCATCTTTTCTTAAGTACTTGTAAAATCGATAATAATTGCACGAGTTACATCAAAATGACCAAGCGAGAAGATGGAACCATATCATCGCAGTCGTGCTTCAATCACTACGGTCATTCAGTGGATTTAGAACATACGTGGGTTACAAAGGCTGCAAGGGAACAAATTGCAGCAAAGTTGCAGCAAGGAGTCCCAAAAGAACGAATATTAGATGATATTAGAGACAATGTTGGAGAGATATTTACGAGAGAGCACTTGATAGGCAGAGACGATATTAAAAATATAGAGAACGCTTATGGATTAGAAAATATTCAACGTCATGCAAACGACCAAGACAGTGTCCTCTCTTATATAAATGAATGGAGAAACAGTTCTGAAAACCCAATACTTTATTTTAAACTTCAAGGCGATGAAGATAAAGTAAGAAAGTTAAGCAATGACGATTTTATGATAGTTGTGCAAAATTCTTATCAAAAACATATGATGTCGAAATTTGCCAATAATGGCATATGTTGTGATACGACGCATGGTACAACTGGGTACGACTTTAAGCTGACTTCTATATTAGTCTTAGACGAGTTTGAAGAGGGCATTCCAGTTGCCTATTGTTTGTCGAATAAGGAAGATTTTCATTCCGTGAACATATTTTTTGAGCAAGTGAAAAAAGCTGTTGGAGAGGTTTCGCCTCGATGGTTTATGAGTGACACGGCTGGTCAATTTTACGATGCTTTCAGCTATGTAAATAACTGTCAACCAAAACAGTTAATATGCTCATGGCATGTAGATAAAGCATGGCAGAAAGAACTCAGAGAGAAAGTTAAAGATTTTGCCGTACAGGGTGAAGTCTATCGACTACCTACTGAGGGGAAATATATGCAAACATATACATCTTTTGCACCAATACATTCAGCGAAAAGAAGTCAACAAAGTGAGTATGGCAAGCAGTGAAAATCTGGAGAACGATGAAGCTACACCAATCGATTTAAACGAGGAGTTGGATGTTCTAAAGGATATGGTTTCAACCAAAGCTAGTGACGATGAAACAAAAGCATTTGAGTTATTGAAGAAAAATACAGAGGATAACGTTCTAGAACTGTTGAAAGAAATTTCCTCGTGTACACAATTTGATGCTTCAGCTCTGAAACATGCATCAAAGCAAATAAGTGCAGTAAAGAATACTTTGATGTGTCTGAAGAAAAATAAGTCAGCCGAAGTACTGCACGTAAAAATAAAAAAGTTCAATTCTAACAAAAGCATCGAGAAGCAACGAAGATTTTATTCCACAAAAAAAAGAAAGAAAGAAAAATCGAATGTCAGATTTAGAAAGCCAGACTGACAAGAAAAGAAAGGCTTTGCTGATTCCAGTGTATGGAAATTTATAGAAAAACGGGATGAGTGTTCTCCCCCTCTCCCACAACACACATTCAGGACCTTACAGTAATGACACTAATGCAATTTTAACCTTAGGTAATAATGTGGATTACGACAGCGATGGAGACGAGGACTTTGTTGAATGGATTTGTTGCGATGAATGCGGTCTCTGGTACCATTCTCCTTGTGTGAAGAAGAAATGGTCTAACAACAAACCTCCTAAAGATGTAAACCAAGCTTGGTTTTGTTGTGTAAAGAAATAACTCTTTATTTATTAATAGACTCTTTGAATTTTCCCAGTGGCTAATTACCATATGGTACAAGTACAAAGTTACGTACTGAGTAAAAGGGGGATTTGTATTTGTAAGACTTGTTCTCAGTGGGCAATGTTCAAAATCAGGAAAATCCATAAGGGCAGAAATTTCCACGGAATTAATTTGGTTCCATTATTTTGTGAACGTTCCACTTAACACCGGAGTGTTCCACTTCTTATCGCGAGCGAGCGTGTACTGTATCATATTCTCCCAACGATAAATATACGCTATAAAGCGCTGGCCTCACCGTTGTAGTTTTTTTCTCTATGAATATATGATAAAAATGTATAAGATGCATATTACCGATCTTTCTGATTTTCTTTGAACGCAAGCAGAAAGAGGAATCCCTGGGTATGAGGTGGATCTAGTCGTCATTTCTATGATTTAGTCTGTGGACATCTGAATGTACGATATGGTTGTTAGGCTAATATATTATGACGTAATCATAATAATGTTAAATTTGGTCGGAGCCATGTCAGGATTTACCTGCTAGTAACGAATATGTAAGCAAGTTTTTGCCGTTAGTCGCGCCGTTATTAATTAATTTCGCACATCGTATTGTAGGTGAGAAAAGACGTGATCACAAGTGAAAACAATTATATATATATAATTTTAAACTGTTTATCATTGAAAGAGTTAAAATTGAAAGAGAATCATTGTTCTTATTTTATAAGAAAATTAAGGCTCAGGCTGTTCTTAATTTTTGAAACATTGATTTGAGCCTCAGGTTGTTCTTATTTTGTTCTTATTTTTTGGCCAAATCTGAGGCTCGTGTTCTTATAAAATTGTTCTTATAAAAAAAAAAGCGTGTAAACTACGTTTGGAAATATAACGAACACAGTATCTTTTTTTATATTTGGCTGTTTCAATGTCTTTTGTAGGTTCGTTCTAGAAGAAACTGATGTGTATATAAATGTTTTTGGCTAACTTCAGCATATGGCATGTCAGGCATAAAAACAAGCTCTCATCTTCAAAATCAAAATTGCATTTTTATTGATGACAAATCTGATACTTTTTGTCAAAATGTGCCCCTGTTCCATCACATGTGATGCTGTGGCCTATCAGATTACTGATTACTGAATACTAATTTATAAAACTCTTTTGCAAGTGAATATAAAGTTTCGATGCTGGTTTACAAAACCAAAATTTACAAAACCCTTGGCTTGGATGCGTGTTTCCTGTGGTTCACTATGACAATGTTGTGATTAGCCCAACATACATAATTAAGTCTGACGATCTATGTTAGCAATATTGATGCTTTAGTTCCAGTATCGATTTGCAGAATCAAAAGATATGGAAACAACAAATTAAGATTGGTCATAATTTCCAATGGGGAAAGTAGTAGATGGGAATTCACATTTTGTCAATATATTGGTTGTTTGTTTGAGAACTATGTTAAGAAGATTGAAACAATTCCCAACGAGAAGCTGCTGTGTTGAAACATTAACATAAATGCATGTGATGAAATTTTCCATGTGTTCACCTGAGAAGAGCCATATGTTTCCTGATAGAATATTTTATGCATGGTTTGTTTTGATTTGGAAATTTTGCAACTACCAATTTGTTTATTTATTTTGAGTTTTGTATCATTTTACTCAGCTTCTACCTTGGTTTATTTATGTAGCATTTATCCAGTTTATCTTTGTCTAGTCATGGTTTTCTCGTCCTATGCTAATCATGTTTTTCTACCCATGCCCACAGTTTGGTTTATATTTTATGATTGATTGAGATATACATATTATTTAGTTGTTTTTCTATGTCTTGTTTACAAGTGTTGAAATATATTTGTTCGAAAGCAGTAAATCTGCAGTTCTTTTTTGTGGGAAGTTTCCTGGGGCCTTTTGGTGGTGTTTAATGAATGTGGTATCGGGAATTTGAAGATAGACGGAATGGCATTAGATTTCCAATATGGTTTTGAATCACCAAAACTGAAGAGTATATAATCTCTTGGGAGAAAGTGTTTACTGCACATACAGGAATGTTTTGTTGGTGAATCTTTCTCTTAAATAAAGCTCATTTATCCATTTGGCACATAATTTTCGATCGGAAACGCATAAAATGGATACTACAACTGTTCTGAAATTGATTTGTGCATCTACTGGAACATAAGACTTAAAAACATGGTTTTATTTTTCTATTTGTGTTTAAACAAATTCACTTTCGTTTTCACTCTTGCCACTATTTATAATGGCTGCCAATATTTTTTTTGGCCTCACTACGGGAATCGTAGTCGGACATCTAGCGCTTCGCTTATATATATCATTGGTTAGAGATAAAAATAGCTTTAAAGGGGGTTTACACGGAAAGATTCTTGCATACCCAACTACTACGTTCTGGTCTAGTTTATCAATTTAAGTGTGGTCGCTGCAATGCTACCTATTATGGCAAAACTTCGCCACTTTAAAATCAGAATGTGTGAGCATTTGGGTATGTCTCATTTAACTGGTAAACCTACACACGGCATATATCATATCCGTCTACCGTACGTGAACACCGATATACGAGTGCGATCACGCTCCATCTTTTGATAATTTTACAATTTCATGTAGTGATGGCAATGATTTTAAATTGACTTTGAGGGAGAGTTTATAAATTAATCGTAATAAACCTCCTCTCAACGTCCAATCATTCATTACCTTTGGAATTATTCTAGCGTACGAATTTCTATTGTTTTTATTTGTATGCATTTGTTCCATATGGGTGTAAAATTTAAATAAAACATTTTTGTACGAAATCGTATTGTAGGCGTCATCATGGTGACGATGTCACCGAAAATTTGTCAAAAATGAATTTGTCATAGATTTTTGTCGTTTTTCTTTTCCTTCCACATGATTATCTTAAGATTCTTGAAATATTTTTTCTTTTGAGCAGGTGTTTTAAGGCTTTAAATTTAAATTGTACACCAAAAAGTCAAGTTTCAGCGTCACAACTCATTGCGTTGACTTTTTTCAAGAAGCGTGAAACATATTTACAATCGAAAAGATACCTCCAGAAAGCTGAACTATCCGAACAAAATAAGCCATTATTTAACGGTCGCTGATGTTTGTGATGGGGCAGTACCCTCAACTTGTAATACGGAAAATCCTAACTTTTGGACGGGAGTCGGTGACCACTGGTGATTTTGAAACTCCTTTTTCGATTGTGAATAGCAACTAGTTAATAGTTAGTATTTTATCTCGACCTTCAATAGTTCGCAGCCGAAACTTTGATATTTGTATTTGGGCTGCTGAGAAAATTCTTGCGTGTAAATTCTCAACCTAGGTTTTGTGGTCACGAAATTGTATTTTAAAGAAAACAAACCGGATATAAACATAAATGAGGGGTCCAGACTGATGATGACAAAAGTGGGGAATTCCTCAGTAGAACAATAAAAAATTGGTCTGGAAACGAGCTGTCAACAAATATTGAAACAAAATAGCAAACATATGATGGGCTCTCTCACAAATACTTTATAGAAATCCCTTGAATATATTACTGACATTAGTGTTTTCACGACCTCCATAATAATTCACTACATTTAACAATAACTTTCGTTTCTATATTCAAAATGAAAATGATACATCACACACTGTCACAGCATTAGCTATGGTTTTTCAAATTTTAGATAAATTAGGATTTTTCACATTTTTTACATAAATTATAAATATTTCAATAATTAAAAATTTCTCTGTATTTTGTTCTGTATTTTGTCACATATTAATTTATTAATTTATTTACATTTCACATAATCAAAAAATATATAAAAACATTCTGTAATTTATTTAGGTCATTGTATATATTATCCACTTTGCTTTTTTCTGGTCTTTAAATTATCAACTTAGCCTCATAGCTCTTCTAAGTGCAGTCCACTTTCAGTTTCACTCAGTTCAAAAAAGACTTTGAAGGGTCAACACCTCAACTGAACTCATCATTCATCACTCATCATTAGACTTCAATTTTCTACACAGGCTAGCTGGTAAGTTTTGCCACACCTTTTTTTTTTTTTTTCTCCTTTGCATGTGGACTTGTTTTTGTACTTAAAGTTGGACTTAGAATTTTTTTGAATATTTTCACATACATGTACTTAGACTTAGATTTTCTCAATTCAATTTTTGTAATTTATTTTTAATTTCTATTTATTCAGTTTGAACCTATTCAAATAAAGTGTTACAAACACAGCCAAACTGACCCTTCATTTTCTATCAGTACATACAACAACTTTTATACGCTTACACAGGATTTGAATAAAGAGATCATTTTCGAAATAAAAACCGGTAAGATATGTTTAGCCTGAAATCTATGATGATTGCGGGTGGCTTGCGACACAACGCAAGCTGAACATCGGCGGCGAACGAGGTCGCCTTGGCGCCTAGTCTGTATATACTAATCCGCAACAATGTCACACTTTTATTTTAGACAGTGATATATTTCACTAAATTTTACGTAGGATTTCCTGTATTGTCCGCGTAAAACCACGTAGAGGCAAGAACGTATTTTTCACTGTAATGACGTCAGATTCCACTGCATCATTGATTTGACGTCAGTTTTTCTATCAGTACATACAACAACTTTTATACGCTTACACAGGATTTGAATAAAGAGATCATTTTCGAAATAAAAACCGATAAGAAATGTTTTGCCTGAGAAATGTATGTTGATTGCGGGTGTCGGGCGACACAACGCAAGCTGAGGATGGGCGGCGAGCGACGCCGCCTTGGCGGCTAGTCTTCTTATACAAATTCGCAATTGTGCATCCCACTTTTAACCAATAGGGATAACTGACGCTTTTTAGGGTCGCGATACGGGTGATGGGGTCACGTAAAATTTGGGCCTAAATTTTATTTGGTACTGCGGCTAAGACGTCATCAACCGACGATATCTCCGACGATATCTCTGCAACGGTTGGTCGTAGCGAAACGATTCCATACATTTTTTGGATCAGTTTTTCGAGCTCTACAACATGGGTACATTTTCAGTTTCCAATTCCCAAATTGAAAATTTCGAAATTTTCACGGGGTTTGCACGCGGAAAAGGCAAGTTTGACACATCCTTTTCGAAGTTAAACTCGGTAAACATTTTACCCGGGTTACTAGTACCTAGTAAATAAATAAATAAATTGTAGAATTTTGAAATTCTCAACGTTAGCCTATCACTTCAAGATAATTAGTTTCTATCTTCAAAATTACTCAAGAACGTTTCTCATTAAGACATTACATGTTGGTATTACTATACAGGGTGAACCATTTCGGTTGGAACCAACTATACAAACAGGACTCACCTGTTCAATAAAATAGAATAAAGAACTATAGTTAGCTATTCAAAACAATAAAAGTAAAAATCAAAGAACGGTTAAAGGTAAAAACAGTAAAGTACTAATTAAACTCAGCGTGAGACTATGCCTAGTAGAAAATATAATAAACGATAAAGACTATGAGATAGAAAACCAGAAGTTACAGGCAAGATTGAAAGTAAGTAACAAGTCACCAGACTAAAGTATTAAAACTCACATATATGCGTGGTGAGCACTGCGTGAACGTGCCTAAAATACGGGTCATTTTTTAAACGTATTCTACCGTATTTTTAGAGAATACGTGCAAAAACGGTGAATTTTTCTTCCCTTATAGCTACAAAAGACTTCAAAATTGAAAAGCAGATGATCTGCGCATTCGGAGTAAAACGTGTTTTACTTTTTATGGTAATAATCAAATCTGGCAATTTAGCATCATGCACTGAGCAGAAGTTTTAAACAGTAATTTTACGAAAGATTTCATTTGCTGAGGTCACGGATGGATCTGCCTAGATTTGGAAATTTTAAATATGATTACGATTGAACTTCTGACAGCCAAATAGTTGTTTTGTTCGCGTAAGAATCAGATATATTTTTTGACTGGAACATTTTCTTTTAACACAATTTTGTCAAAATTTGAGCTAAAAACAATCTTGGAAAATGCGAAACATCATAAATCGAATATAAAATTGCACTATATATACGAATAAAATTGCACGATATATACGAATGAAATAATGTCTTCTCACATCCAGTAGATATAGTTGTGGTCTCTACAATTAACAGTCCAAAAGTTATAAAAGCTAAAATAGAAAAATAGACAAAAATACACAGCTTTCCAAACATTTATTACAAACACTTTGAGACTTTACAACGAAGCTATCTTTAAATCAGTTTACAAGTTTTTCTTGGTCAAAGAAAGTATATATAACAGGGATTTCAAGACCATAGCCACCTCCATGGTTCACATTCTATCCAGCAACTTGGATTTCAATTTGAAATGTTAGGGAGTTTCTCAAACATTGAACATATTTTAGATATAGTTTGTGGAACGTTCTCAAATGTATTAGCCATGAATTAAAGCTGATTACTGCCACTGCGTTTTCGTCCAACTCATTTGAGGTTTCTAGTCGGCATTTAAAAGGTTTTTCATAATTGTCATAGGCATGGTATCCTCTGACAAAAGAGTTATAATCCAAATCTTTTCGATGTATAAAGGGATGCCAACGTTAGACAATAGCAATATATTTGAGTTGTCAGTTGTATTTGTGACAAAAGTCTTGGATCCAAGTGGAAGTTATGGAAATAGTCATGGAATGTCATTTTGTTTTTTGGATAACGCTACACTGTCCACCTATCGTCATTGGCTGATAAGTTCAGCAACATAAAAATCGTATTACCACATCAAGCGTGGAACCTCTCAATACTGAAATAATTCAAAGTTTTAAATCCACAAATTGGAAAGAAGTTGAAATGATGCACTATGTTCATCAAAGAGGATTTACTGGCCTCAGAAATTGCGAAACAAATTGAGATTTTACAAGCCATGGCTAAAGTTTGGAAATAGGTTACTGCTGAAACGATTACAAACTGTACCTAAACAACCGACGTTGAAGATGATATTGATATTATGAGAAATTCAATGCACTTTTCAAGGAATTCAGAGATTCGGACTGTAAAACAATTGTTGAAGAATACATTGATTTCGAAACGTGCAGTTCAGTACCAGTAATCAACTCAAATGCAGCAGATTGGAGAGTAACCTCACTACAAAAATGTGTGAGTGAATATATCTACATAAAGCATCTGGAAACAATAATGTAGAGGAGGCTTCTGATGATGCTGAGGTGGAAGAGAAAGTTCCAGAAGTTTATGATAGCACATGCGAAGCGTTGACACTACTTGATAAACTTGTGATACTGAAGGAGCTCAATAAAGATAAATGATCTTCGTTATCCTCAATTAAAGGGAGATTAAAATCATTCAAGTAGAAAACAAAAAACAATAGCAAATTTGTTCAGGTAAAATAATTCCTTAGAAATCTTGTTCCCGTTAGTTGATGATGTTTTTTTATCTTGATGTTTTCGTCGACTAAACGACACATATATTGCGTTGAATTTAATAAATTTCTTTCTTTTTATTGTCTGAGATGACACCGCTACCACTAATTACCCCCAATTACACCTTCCATATATAAAAGACTTTATTCTTGAATTTAAGACTGGCATTGAGAAACTTTCCAAAAGGAGGAAACCTGCAATTTAGGAATAATTTTTCTTGCACCAATGGTACCTGCTAATTACTCAATTTTAATATGGAAAATCGCAACCTTTGGACGAAAGGAAAACATTTTTGAACTGTGCATAACATTTAGTTAAGAAACCTCTGAACTCAAAAATTCGCAGTCAGCACTTCGTTACTTCTGCTTGGGTTTTCGGTAATATTCTGGCGTGTATCATGAAAAGTCTCGACCAAATAGGTTTTGTGATCACGAAATTATATTTTAAAGAAAACGAACCGGATATAAACATAACTGAGGGGTCCAGACTGATGATGACAAAAGTGGGGAATTCCTCAGTAGAACAATAAAAAATTGATCTGGAAACGAGCTGTCAACAAATATTAAAACAAAATAGCAAACATATGATGGGCTCTGTCACAAATGCTTCATAAAGATCCCTTGAATATTACTGACATTAGTGTTTTCACGACCTCCATAATAATTCACTACATTTAACAATATTTATTTATTTACGAATGTTTACCCAGGATAGCCTCTTCAGTTCCGTAAGGTACTGTTATCAATGAGGGTCCTGCGAAGGAGGTCCTAGAGCATTTAAAGCCCCCATTTGGGCTACGGAAGCTGTAATGACAGGAACCGCTCAACTAGACAACCACCCTAGACATCATTCCTACTCTCTTGCTGAGTGCTAAGCAGAGAGGATTGATTCACACTGTTATAGTCGCTGGCATGACTCGGTCGGGGATTGAACCCGCGACCTCCCGAACAGGAAGCGAGCACTCTACCACAAGGCTACCAGTCGGTGAATAACTTTCGTTTCTATTCAAAATGAAAATAACACACCACACACACATATGGAAATCACCCATATCTAGTCTATGACAATACATTCTAATAATTGTTGTGATAATTTTTTATCAAAATGTTTTTGATATGTTGATGATAGAGAAGAAACAGTTAAACATGCAAATCAATCATAATTATAAGCAATCCATGAAACATCATAATCAACATTAGATACCAATCGTTATCTTGTCTGATGCTGGGGGAGTTACTTCCTCGTGGTGGTCTATATTTATTGCATAGTGGCGTACCGCAACAACTGCTCTAGAGAAATAAGAATAACAAAATGTAATATCAACTTTACAAATGTGGGGACCATCCTGGAGGCAATTGACTTTGGGTAAAATGGGGTCAATTTTCCTAGGGTGTCTTTAAGTGAAGTGTATTAAGTTCAAGAAAACTAGTTCTAAGATCAGTTGTCCGTCAAAGTAGAAGCACAAACACTCTAAAACCAACCTTGCAACTTTTGATTCCCAAATGTAACAAAGAACTGCAGTATGATTGACAACCCAGTTTCGTAGAGCCACACAACTTTTGAAACTCGGTTACTCGAATAGCCTCATTCGAAGATATATACTTCATATCCTCTGTGAGTAACGTGATGCACATATCATTCGGATAGGAACATTTTTTAATTCTTTCGACTTTCCTGCAATTACTTGAATCTGTGCTGGTGCAGGAATAGCATGCTATCTGGCCATTTGCAGCTAAAGAATGGAAATCTATCATATTCAAACATAACATTGTAATTATAAGTGACTAATAAGGAACTGCAAGTAACTGTAGTGTCCATGAGTCAGGGTTGGGCAGAAAATTGAAAGAAAAAAGTTGCAATATAATTCCTTTTCAATCTTAAGCGTTCTTTAGATCATGAACACGTTTTTTTTTTCTAAATAGTTCAACTGCCCTTCATAAATACTGCCTAAACTTTAGTAATGCTTCTAGTGCCTCGAGGTTACCTACCGATAAATAGGGAGCTGTTGGGCCTAGAATGTTTGGGAGGCAGAAGTAAACATAAAAACGTCAAGGTGACTCAGCTAAACAAAGAATTCTAGCTCAGTAAAAAATATTTTCATTACTGAGGGAAATTAATGGTGTCGAAGATCCCACAGTAATTAAGTGAAAGATTTTCACAATACCAAAATTCATTTGCACAACAAATAAACACAACACTACTATAATACGTACTTCGTAAAACAAAAAACATTATTGTAAATCCAATGATATAACCGACCAATTGTAGAAATTTGAAGTTCATAATGTCAACCGAGCACTTTAGACAAGTCAGTTTCCATCTTCAAAAATTACTCAAGAACATTTCTCATTAAAAAATAAAGTGTTTGAAATTAATTTTATTTCCAACTTTTTTATTTCATTGCAAAATATTTCCTATTTGTGAAAATTTTATTGAGAACATAAAATGTGTCTTGATTTTTTTCTTCTCATTCTGATGTCCAGGTTAGTTAGTGGTTGGAACTAGCTAAATACCATCTATTCTTCGATTAAACCATTACATGTCCGTTGAAAAGAAAATGAAACCAAAAGAGAATGTTTTCATTTTTCACTAATGAAATTTTAAAGAAATGTATTTAACAGAATAGTATGTCAAGAAACTGTTGTTGGGCTATGCAAAGTCACAGTTTAGATGAAATTAGATCGAGTAGACAAACAGAATGCTTAATTTAAGATAGAAGATCGAAAAGAGCTGTCATGAAACTTTTATACTTCTTCACTTTTCGATTTAGGAATAACCCAGTACCTGTAGGATAGATCAGGCAGGAGCAGTAAAAAAGTGGTCGAATGAAACATTTTACTAAACACATAGCAGAACCAATGTTGCGGATGTGTATGATGTGTATATTATTGCAAAATTAAAAACCTATAAGAAACCAATGGAAAATGCTATAAGTGTGCCATGAACTGAATTGCGTTGTTAAGGCATGACCAGTCAATATAAAATGATATGGAAAACCAATATGTTACCAAGGAAGTGAGCAATTTTAATTTCAGCGTCAAAGTGCGTCCACAGGCAGCCACACTACAGACATTAATCTATGCAAAGCATACAAACAGGATTAGACAGGGGTATTTTAATAAAAAACTGACGACCCGTGTGATCAATTATTTTATGATTGATACTTGGTCCTAGGATAATTAGTTTTCAATTTCCACCTCTTCTTATTAGGTCCTAGTAGCCACGTGACGTGACGTCATGATTTTGGGCAAGGTGAACAGTCAAAGAGGTCAAATTGCTAAAAAGTTTATTCTTTTTATCATTGGAAAAAAATATGTATTGTGTAAATGCAAGTGCTGCATCATTTCAAGATTTCATGTTGCTAATTTATCTAATACTAGCCGCCAAGGCGGCGTCGCTCGCCGCCCATGTCCGCCTGCTCTGTATCACTGTATCAATAAACGTCAAATTTCCTTATAAACGGCTCGTAAAACTTGTGTTCAACCAGAAGCATATTCGAAGTCACAACCTCTCGTAAAACCAATCTTTTAGCAGTGTAACAATACACTCAAAACGTAGAGAGGGAAAACTTCAACTTTTTATTAGCTTTTGTTTTAAAAAAGTTACGCGCTCTAACATGGGTGCTATCAAACGTACGGGGGAAATGGTTTCTCTTCTTAAAAAGATCACACGGGAGGAGAGAAAAAAAGGCACGTGCTAAATGAATAAAGTGAATAAAAAAAAACGTTCGATCTGATTAATAGATTAAAAGAAATCGATTAAAACAAATTAAGACAACTATTATGACAAAAGCAAAAAAAAATATTTTGTATCATGATACTCTTTTTTTACCTATCGGTTTTTAAACATTTTGATTGCTCGAAAAAATGTTCACCCGTCTCAGACAGTCAGGCAAGGATACGTTAGGATACACTGGTAAACCGCACGTTTTGCCACTGCTTTATGTCCAAAACGTTTAATCAGTTAGTTTCAGTTAGTTTGTATTTAGTTGATGTATTGTTTTCAAAGCCAAGTCAACGTGGAATATAAAACTAACAATAATGATAAAAACAAAACGTTATTCCTATTAGTTCATCAGCCAAAAAAAGTCACGTTCGATTGGGGTTGCAATGTATTTGCTTCGAACTCACGTCGCACACAAAAAAAGAAATAATTTCGCTCACAACTCAATCTACCATTTTGCGTCACTTACAAACAAACAAACAAACAGACAGAGAATCGGCTATTAATATATAGATTCTGGTAGTACTGTTGCTTAACTTTTTGAAAAGAAATTACTAATGTTGCTTATAAACTTGTTGCTTTAAAAAAAAAACGTGTAATAACCTTTTTAACAAATGTATTAGTATATTTGCATGTAACATTATTGAAAATGGGGCAGGAATATGAGTTTGCTTAGATATTGATATTTAAACATAAACTAAGGTGATCACACGGGTCACCAGCATGTTATTGAAAGACGCCCATCCGCAGATCATTTCGAAATTATCGTGATTGTTATTGTATACATTGATACTCTACACAAAATAACTTCAAGATAAGGTAACAACCATTACACCATTGTCGTGTGAAACTACTTTACTTTTAATACTTTGTGAGAGAATGTGAGATGCATCAATCAGAATGCTTAATCAATGTATGCTATATAGCTACATCTTGACGATGAAGGAAAGCTTATAACGATTAAAAAAAATCAATTTTTAACAGTTGTGGCAAGAAATTATAACAAATGAATAATTTAGTGGCTTAGTGGCATTGTTGTTGATAACATTCTTTGGAAGAATTCTTGTCTTTCAGATGTCAGTGGCTATTTATTTTTATATAGTTACTAGAACGATTGGTTAGTTTATAACCCATGTTTAGGCCAGGTTCAATGAAGTAGTATAGGTGAAATGGTTTTGAAGAGTTTTCAAAATTCTTTTTTGAAAAAACTATTGCAAACTATTTACAACACATATTATTCTATAACATAAAACCAAAGGAGAACAATTTCATTGACTTGACATTATTATTTTATAAACCCTTTTCTGAAGTTAATTCAACAAGAAAATTAAGGCTTGTTCAAAGTCACCATAAGCAGAGGAGTGTGTGTTATACAATGTTGAACACAACTTGGAAGATAATATTTATTGGTTTACTTCTTCAACGAAATGGTCAGTAATCTTCCTGGTCACAGTTCCACTTGAAGATAACGATACGAAAATTGGTGAACATTTTCTATAGTTATTCTTTTTTGTTTTAGTATTTGCCTTCCAATGTTTTCAATGTTCAGCTATGGATGCAAGCACGTGTAACAGCACGCAAATGGCCCAGCAGTGTCCAAAGCATAAACATCAATGTATGGCCATGAGTTATGTCAAGCTTTACGAAAATGAAAACAACACTGTGCAGGGAACAACCTTCAGAAAGAGTTGCGTTGCAACAAAAATAAATTGTGATATTTTGTGTCGATATGTAGAAAGATTAGGAGGCAGGAACTGTTTGGTGAGAATTTCTCTTTTAAAAGACATTGTTGGTTGTCATTAGCTATAATGTTAAGTATCTTCAGTGATATCAGGGTTGTATTCGTGGAATATTCTCTTCAAACAAGACAAGGTTTTATGTGTGAAGACTTTTACTAGACATATTTTAAAGAAGACTTTAATCATATTGGGTTAAATAAGACATATCGATAGAGAGCAGCTTCATATCATTCATTGGAAAAATGTTTGTTCTTCATCAAAATCAATTACAGACCTTTAACCACATTCAAATTTTAGTCCACAATATGATTAATTTTTTTGCTATTTGTCTTTAGGTTTCATGCTGTCAGGATCGTTTGTGCAATAAACCTGTTCATCGGAGGAAAATTTGGTTTTCACTTGTAACTAACAATGATGATGTGGTGTGTGAACCGCATCAAGCTTTGTATATGATTTTTATAATCCCATTTCAATTTTATTTGTGAGATATTTTGTAATTTGATAAAGTAGTGACATTGAAAAAATTTCAAAACAAAGAGGGATGAAAATGTTTCATTTAAATGCGCGAGGTTTGTGGAGCAATTTTGGTTTTATCTCGGAAATTTTATCTTCAAATCGCAGAACCGACATTTTTTCCCTCAGTGAAACTCACATCACAGATGAACCGGAGGATTTATTTCGAATCGAGGGTTATACTTTTATCAGTAAATCACGCTCAAAAGGAAAGGGAGGAGGCGTCGGAATGTACATTGCTGATAGTTTAAACTGGATGAGACGTTCTGACTTGGAAAAAAAGGAAATTGAATGCATCTGGATAGAAATCTTCCCGAACAAGTCCAAGAGTATCCTATTTTGTACCATCTACCGACCCCCGGATACGTCAAAATATCTGAACAAAAATTTTGATCAAATCCTTAATGACATGTTGTCAAGAGTTTCAAGTCTTTCAATTGAGGCAATTATCATGGGTGATATGAATATAAACTATTTGAAAAGAAACAATCATCCTGCTATAAAAGCCTCTTTACAATTGAACAGTTTCAAGCAATTGTTAAAAACTGCTACAAGAACTCAAGGTGAATCATCAACATTAATAGACATAATTGCTACGACAAATCAAAACACGATCAGTGATACGGCAATTATACCCTGTGCGTTTAGTGACCACGATATGATATGTTGTGTGCGAAAAATTAATCATATTAAATACAATCGAAAACAAATAAACTGTCGTGACTATCGCAACTACGATTCCCAAAAAGTATGTCAGATAATAAATAACAGTGACTGGTCAAAGTTTTACCAATGCACTGATGTAAACAGTGCATGGGTATGTATGAAAAACATTTTACAGCAATGCTTAGATAAGACAGCTCCAAAAGTAGTTAAACGTATTCGTGGTAAACCATGTCCTTGGTTAACCGCCGATCTGAAACAAAATATGAATACACGTGATTATTTACTAAAAAAGTCGCGAAAGTCTAAATTAAAAACTGATCTGGATGCTTACAAAACCAAAAGGAACGAAGTAACCAAACAAGTACACAAAGCTAGAGTCAGTTACTATAATCAATTACTCTCAGAAACCAAAAACAACCCAACAGGTTTCTGGGAGTGTATTAAACATATATTTCCTGGAAAAGCAACAAATGCACCTCCTCCAACAATAAACGTAAATGGTAACCAAACGTCAGACACCAAAATCATCGCTGATACTTTTTGTAATTTCTTCTGCAGTATAATATCTAACTTAAAAAACGCTGCTTTTAAACTGAAAGATTGCGTTTGGAAAAATCCTGTTACCATTCCGCCTCAAACCGAAAAAAGGTTCTTATTTACTAAAGTAACTGCAACGCAAGTCGAAAAATTACTTCGTAACTTAAAGAAAAAAAAGTCAGCCGGACTCGATGGTATAACTCCTGCCTTTATCAGAGACTGCTCCTCTGTACTTGCTGATCCTCTTGCAACACTGATAAACATGTCAATGAAAACTGGCGTTGTCCCAACCGACTGGAAGAAATCTAAAGTGACACCAACTTACAAAAAATCTGGAAGTACCAACGATGTCGAAAACTACCGTCCTATATCTGTGCTCTCATCTGTATCAAAAATTGCTGAAAAAGTTGTCCATTTACAACTGTCAAGATACTTAGAAGAAAACAATCTTATCCAAGACAACCAATTTGGTTTCCGACAGTCCAGATCAACTGAACTTGCCTCTGTCCTCTTCACTGACAGTATTAAAAGAAAAGTAAACGAAGGAAAATTAGTGGGATGTATATTTATTGACCTGTCGAAAGCCTTCGATACCTTAAGTCACAGCATGTTATTGTCAAAACTGGAATCCTACGGTCTGCAGAATAACGAACTTGACTGGTTCAAGGACTATTTATTCAACAGAAGTCAAGCAGTGCAATACAACAACGCTTTATCAAAAGAAGAAAAGGTTGTAAATGGCGTGCCCCAAGGTTCAATCCTTGGCCCCCTCCTTTTCACCATCTTTTTTAATGACTTCAACAAATGCCTGAAACATAGCCAAGTAGTCAAGTATGCAGACGATACCGTCATATATGTTCCTGGAAAAGATGTCTTCATCATAGAATCTCGCCTTTCTGCCGATATGCAATCGATATCCGACTGGTGTATTGAAAACGAGCTAATCCTAAATCTAAAGAAGGGAAAAACGGAATTTATGTTATTCGGTACTGCCAAGAATCTAGCAATGCAACACGAATCAGTGAGTATTAAATATCAATTAGAAACCATCTCGGTTACTACTACATATAAATATCTTGGTGTTACTTTGACCCCAACCTTAAACATGAACGTTCATTTTGACTCTGTCATGAAGAAAGCAAGCGGTAGATTGAGACTCTTACACAAAATTCGCTGTTTTGTCGATAAAAATGCCGCAAAACTGATTTATCAAACAATGGTATTACCCGTCATCAACTATGGAAGTTTACTGCACTTGAACCCAAGCAGATCTCAGAGAACGAGATTAACGTCACTTCATCAACGTGCTCTGAATGTCATCGATAGATCAAAAGTTGCAGAGGATATTGTCACACCCTATGGAAGCCGCGTGATAAAAGCTTGTGACTTGGTACAGAAATGTCTAGACGGAATTGTTTGCAGCAACTTTAGAAATTATTTCAAACTATCGCAACACACACAATGTACGAGAAATAAGAACTGTCTCGTTGAACTGCCAAAGATCCGTCTTGAATACAGTCGTGGGTCGTTTTATTACATGGGAGCTACACTATACAACAAGCTGCCCATCAACTTAAGAAAAAGCAGCAACTTTACTGAATTTAAGAAAAATTTGAAATTATATTGCATGAATCTATAAGTACTTAACTTTTAATTTTCATTTATGTATTTGCGTTCATCCATATCAACAGATGCCTACTGAGTCTTACAACTCTATCAGTCCTTCTGCCTTACTATACATAGTTCGATACTATTTTCATGACTATTCTTGATCCTCTCAACCCAATTTTTCTTCTGCCCTCAGCTACTTAATCTACTCAGCATCCTCTACTTATTTTTATCTACTTAACCCATTATACATATGTAAATACAAATTTAATATTTTATTCTCATAACATTTTTTTCTTTTTCTCGTTTCTTTTTTTTTTTACACACGACACACATTGATAACAGAATTTGTAATTATTCTGAAGTGTTTTTATCGTGTATAAATATTAGGTAAATAAATAAATAAATAAATAAACAGAACTGTTTAATAGTGTACGCCAATGTAATGCATGTTTAGAAAATCAAGTTAAAACGACAAGATCGTCCTCAGTGCATATTGTACAAGATAAAAGTAAGCCGTATTTTACAAGTGACAGAACTGTTTTCCCAAATACAAAATACAGTTTCTGATAAATTAGGCAAGCCATGGACGTACGTCCATGGGCAAGCTTAGCTGAGTAGCGTAGTTTTGCTATCTTTTGGGGATATCGAAAACAGGAATGAAAAGAATGTATATTTGCCAGTGAGATTTTCAAGTCGTTCTCTAACATACATCAAGTGCACACCGTAATTACTCAATAGACATTTCCCAAATTTATGTTTAACAGCATGTCAGTGATTAGGTATCAAGTTTCCCCTCGTTTACCGAGTAATACGATGTGTCTCTACTTTACCGAGTAATACGATGTGTCTCTCGTTTACAGAGTAATACGATGTGTCTCTCGTTTACCGAGTAATACGATGTGTCTCTAAAAAACAGAATCATCAGATTAGGCATAACGTTTTATTTGTTGGTGTAATAAACTTGATTTTTATACCACTCGATAGGAAGTGGTATAAGGAAGTTTCGCAACGTGGAAAAAATCAGGAAAGACGAAAGAGCAATTTTTATCAGCGACTCGCACTACCATTAACTTCATAAAGACACACTGTATAAAGATAAAGATTACGAAGAAAATCTTTTGCCTTACATATAATTACATATCTTTATTTTTATATTCAAGGGATGCTTATATGGAGGCGAGCTGTTATATTATATAGGGGTGAAACGGGCTGGCTTGCTTAGCCGAGATCGCGCTTATATTATGCATGTTTTTATTGTAATGTGTTTATATGAAAAGGGAACCAGTCCGCCTAACTGAGATCTCGGTTCAGTTTGCCGAGATGTAAATATCCACAATCATTATCCGGTCGTTTAATGTTCAAAATGGAAACAGCAAAACAAGGTCAGATTTTGACGTCAAAACGACTATTAAAAATAACCAAAAATGACATTGTACGGATGTTGTGCAACGGTCAAATGACCGAACAGCACTGACGTTGTAGCATGGTCAAATTAACAACGAAGGGTAATGACCACAAATGAAAAATCATCAGCAGAAATCGAACCCTGACCTCTCGCATGAATTCTGAGAGTGATAACCACTACACTACGGCGCCTTGAGATGTCCTAATGTATTTGACTAATATCAAAATCACCAACTTAATTTCGAGTAGGTTAGAAATGTCAAAATGAGAGAACAAATGCAATATAAGTTTTACTTGCTTTTTAAAACATCTTTTTAAACTTTATTTGCAGTGTACAGTGCACGAACCATTGTTTTTGGTTTCTTTCTTAATCTTGAACGTCAGAATTGGCTTTTTAGTAAATAAATGATTTTAAATGTTTTTTTTTTCAACCAGCTCCGACGTTTTCTTGACGTCGGTTAATAGTCGTTTTTGGTTGCAACGTGTTATTGTTGACGTCGGTTAATGGTGGTTTTTGATTGCGACGTTAAAACGACTATTAAAGAACGTTGTATTGACGTCGTTTGTTAACTAGTTCAGCAGTCATTGGTGTGACTAAAGAGATACTATCTAAGATCATTTTTGCTTGAGAGTCTTTTATTTTTTCTTTTAAAAGCGAAAGCACTGGCTTGTATCGATTGTAGCCACTAAACCATCGGTAGTGTTTGGAACTAATGAAATATCGTATCTCTATTATTCCTTCTGTGGTCTTCGTATTGATTTAGAAATTGATCAAATGCTTTTTAGAACCATTGAAGGTTGTTTGAATAGTACGAAGGCTTCATTGCAGAATCGAATTTCTTGCAAAGCAATTTGTTGTTCTCAAAAGAATTGATGTACAGTTTTTGTTAGTAACTCAAGGAAATTATGACCTAATCTCACCTAGACAAGAAACTACTGAACAGTTACGTATAGATCCTGCAATCCTATTCCCAGTTAACACACGACGTCAATACAATGTTGTTTTATGGTTGTTCTAACGTCGTAACCAAAACCAACCATTAAGCGACGTCAAGTAAACGGCAGGGTTGGTCGCAAACAAAAACGACCATAATCCGACGTCTAGAAAACGTCGGGGTTTGTCGCAAATAATTGCGAACTGAAAAAAAAAAACATTTCAAAATCCTGCAATGGTTGAATGCTTATGTCGTGACTAGAGGTGTATATAATGTAATTTTGTGTTTATGCTATTAAAATCATTTATTTACTTACAGTCAATTCTGACGTTCTTTCGACGTCAAAAGAACGTTGCATTTTATATTTCGACATTCTGTATGCAATTTAGTTCGTAAAGTGATCATCTTGAAAACCATGATAAATGTGTCTTTCTTTATCTATTCATTTGGATCAAAGGACAGAAGAATGCCTGAATGAATTGATATAATCCAGGATTAAGAAAGAAATATAATTAAAACTATGGTTTGTGAGCTGTACACTGCAAACAGTTTAAAGCGATGTTTTCAAATACATAGAGTTTCCATTTCGCCCATTAAACAACCGTCATGCGACGATGGAATATGACGTCGAAACAACGTTGAAATAACGTCTTTGTGCTTACGGGGTAACCGTAAAAATATTCCGATATTTGAATAGCGGAAAAAAAGTCCTTACAAGCATTGACCTTTCTTTAGGAATCCTGCGACGACCAATGATAATTCGGTACATAACAGAGCTCAAAAAGTTGATTAACGAGTCTTTTTACAGTTTTTGAAAATTTTCTTTCCTTTCACTGATATTTCGATTTAAAAATATCAAATTATGCAATGCGTAATTATGATGTAATAAGAGAATGATACTGTTGATGTGGTATAACTTTTGAACTATTAAATATTTTTAGTTCATACTTCATCATATCATTTCACTTAGAATTCTTGATCCATTTAATAAAGTAAAAAGGTGTAATATTCATTTATGTAACAGTTATAGCGATGAAAAATTTTAACTACTCAATTATTACATCATAATTATGCATTGCATAAATCAAATCTAAGACTTTGAAATTGAGATATCTCAAAAGCAACAAAGAATTATAACAAACTGTAAAAAAGACTTGTTAAGCAACTTTTAGAGCTCTATCATGTCCAAAAATATGATTTTTCAGCACAGGATCCCTTTAAGGTATGTCAGAGCTGGTTTTTTTTTTAATCTGAATAATCAATTCGTATTTAAGCAGAAAGAGAAACTTTTTTCCAGAGTTATCTTTCCTACCGTGTCGAAGTAATCATGATTTACAATCCTCTTCTAATCATGGAAAACTCATTCAATATGCTTGTGTTAAATGATAATCCTTGAAACTTTTGGAGGAAAGATTCACATAAGAAGATATTCATTTACTTAGTGACGCCAATGTCTTTTGGTGATAGAGCTAGTTAACGAAACGTACTTTAACTAAATCAAATAAGTCAGTTCAAATACTGCAGAAATCTGAATATATTTGCTGTTTCTCATTCATCATAGAATTCTACTCAAATCATGAAATTCCTGGTAGATGCCTTCTGATGATATACGAGATTGAAATCAGTAGAGGAGGTTGAGACCAAACTGATGAGGTCGGTCGAAATGTCGTCCACAACAATGTGTTATCATTATGTTCAGAAGAAACTCGATAACGATGATTTTATCAAAATAAAATAAAATTGAATAGTAGTGAGGAAACCTGAATACATTCTGAGGAATGATCTTTTTGTATCAAAATGTAAAAGGAGGGAACCATTTTTTCAGTTTGTCGCACCCATCAAAAAGCTTTTTTTCGGGAAATCAGAGAAAAATTTTTAACATGATTGTATTAGACTTCCTGTGTGATTATATTAACAGGATAAAAGGTTTAAAAAAAGAAGTCTAACCATTAAAAACAAGGCTTCGAGAAAAAAAATAGCAATTTATGATTTTCCACGTACTAATGTATCTACAAAGTAAAATTGGACTGTAAAAAATATTTTCATTTACCTGAAAATTGCGAAGCGCTTTCCGTTGAGCGCTTGTGACAGAGAAGACTAGTATATGCGGAGCGGGCAGACAACGTTGTGTTTTATTTCAAAACATTCAATTTTTTATTCACCAACATTTCGGTTTGATTCTCACATTGATTTGAAATCCATGCAGCTGATGAATTTATGAATCTAACTAACAGTTCATAGAAGTAGTATTCGTTTGAATAATCTACTAGAAGTTTTAAGTTTGTTTGGTTTTGTTTTTCTTGTGCTACTATTAATCTATAGACGTTCTGCTGATTTCATATGCAAATAGCTGCATCATATATATACTTTGAAGTAAGCACAAAGCTTCTCTAAAGAAACACAAACATGGTTTATATTACAAGACAGACCTACCTGGTGGGAAGCTGATTCTGATTGGTGACAGAGACATATAAAAGTATAACCACCATCATGGCATTATCAAAAACATTTTTGAAGCTAATTGATGTCAAGCAAGTTTGTTTTAGATGCATGACAAACTCTGCATCTTGTTTTTCTAAAAGACAATCCTGTGTACTGAAACCATTCATATCACAACCATCAATCATAACACGTTCAATTCTTCCATCCAATAAACGTTACCACTTTATTCCAAAATATTCCAAGAGGAATACGACAACAGGTCCTCCTAACACACTGCAAATTGGAGAGATTGTTACAAAAGATAGACTTATTTTGCTTGGGCTAGGAGGTATAAAAGATTATTCCTAATAATAATTCGCATTTTATGAGGAAGTGATTGAAATTAATCTCTTTGTTGTTACATTGGAACGCTGTGTATAAGTAATATTTCTTGGGAAAGGTGCTAAACAGATTTGCTTTGTTACATTGCTATAATAATTTAACAATTAAAGTCTTGGAATTAAAATTTTTGTAGAGAATAGAGTTTTTCACATGCATAAAAAAATTTTCTTTCCGAAAGATACTGTTTCACTGTGAAAACCTATATAAAACATGATTAAGTATTATTGTTTCTTTAGTGATTGTGGTGGGCTGTTTAGTTGGCTGGGAAAGAATAAGTGCGAAATCTCGTGAGCATAAAATTCTGGTCAATAAGCTACATACAGCTGTGTTAACTGCACAGGTAGTGTTTTCTATTCCTAAAGAAAAGAGCTACTGTATTCAAACTGAAAGAAGCTATTCCAGGCCTGGTTGTAAGAAAGTTAGCAGACGTGGTCATCGCAAGTCTTAATTGACGATATCAGTTATGGTGTGCGCTCTTGTAAATTTTTGAGAGATGTGCGATCAATTCTGTATGATAGCCAAATCAAATTTGAAATGTGTCATAATGTATAATAATAATGAGATTTTCATGGAGAATGAATTTAACAGGAAGTAAAACAAAACAATGTTTTCGAAGATTGGGAACGTAAAATAATACCTCTAAAGATAACTTTGACAGTATATATATAAATAAAATGTATTCCAAAGATAATAAGGAGAAAAAATGACACCTGAAAATAAAAAAAGATATGTTACTCTCCATCGTATTGGTTTGATGTTCAAATCGCTTTTGAATTAAAGTAAAGATGTCTCTGGCTGGCTAATTCTTTTAATGAAAGATTATTTTTTCGAAACTGCAACTATGTGAATACTTTCGTTACTAAAAGAGCGTTAAAAAGAAAATGAAAACTACATAATACAATTTAATAATACATAATAAAATTGTGTACACGAAGCTCTTTCGTTCCGGATTTCGCTGAGTAGAATTGTTTTCTACTTACCACACAAAGAAAATTTGTGAGCACTGATTTTTAATTCAAAACGACTACCGTATTCCAAAGGGATCGAAGACCTCAATGAAATGGTAGCAAAGTTTTGTTCCATTATTGAAAAATTCAATCACAGCACATGAACAATTTTCGAAGCAAAACTTTGAGTTTCAACCTTTTGGGACAGATTTTTGTCGACTTTTAAATAAACATTTGTTATTACACTTGTCATTACAAGCCAGGCGTGCCATTGCCATACGCGTAAGTAAACCTTGGCGTGTGTGGAGGCGTGCGCTTGCGATCACACGCCTCTAACGACCAGGCCTGAATTCTAAATTTTTTGTTTTAAGATATCAAGTTTAATATATTGCGGCGGATGCCAAGTCGTTGAGTTTCCTCAAAGACACCCATAAATTCTTGGTATCTAGTCCACCAAGTTGTATATTTATTTATGTATACAAACTGAAATATGGTGATGTGATGTTTCTTATTAAAACATATTTTGTTTTAGAATGCTGTAAAAGATGAGAAATATGAAGTTGCTCTACAGCTTTACCGTGAAGCTAGAAGTCTGGTAGACCAAGTTCCAATGAGTAGTACTAATGTTCAAAATAAAGTCATTTTAAACATAGTGGACCAGGTATATCTGAGTTTTTGCTGATTTTTTTTACACCTGATTTTATTCTATTTTCCAATTGTTTATATGGATATTATTATATGATTAATTATTGTGTGAGTAAAAAACAACATATTATGTAACAACTTAAAATTTCATGTATTTTTCGAAGGACATATGATAGCTCTGTTTAAACACATTGAGTACTCTTTAATTTGAGTAGAACCTTTCAATAAGATATGATATATATGATATATATGATGGTATCATTGAATATTGTTTTTTATTCTCAATAGCTGGGACATTTAGCATATGAGCTTGGGAACTGGGAAGAGGTAAGAAAATCTTGTGTATCTACCACTATAGGCCATCGAAAAATCAACATGTCATTTTACACGAGTTGTTCATTACAAAATGAATGGTTTTCATATGTTTTTCTGCTAGGCCGAGAGATTTCTCAAAGAAACGGAAATGGTGATGCTAAATTGTGGGGTAGAGAAGGTACGCCATTATTGTAATTGTGCATTATAATGTGTTGAGTGTTGTTGGTTATTTTGTTAATCTTATGAAATTTAAATATATAAGTTTATTCTGTCTAAATGTGATGGTACATAGTTGACGGTATTGTGGAAGCCCTGATAATGTATCATTATCGAAAAGACAGGCTGCGAAAAGTTGCCGTATTTCCTATTGCTTTTTGTGGATCCACTTTTAATTATTTCATTAGTTTTGCTCATTCCTTATTCCTTATTTATAGGATGATGACATATATATAGAAGTTATGCTTAGACTAGCAAAAATTGATGGCATTTTTGAGCGTAAACAAGAAGCAATGGACAGATTTTGTTTCTGTATAGCCAACTTGGAGAAAAAGATTTCTGTGAAAGATGTATACAACGAGGAATGTTCAGAAAGGTTTAGTCTAGTTAATTTTAGTTCGATTTATCTGATAACCATATTGTTGCAATTGTTAAGATACACATACAGTTTTTCAGTGTTTTGAATGTCTGGAATGCAAAGTTTGTTCAAAGTATATGGATATGTAAAGTTTTCTTTTGATTATTCTGGTGAAATATCAGAAAATATGCCCTTTATACTACTTGGTTAGATCAAATGAAACATTTCACGAGAAAATCCACAAATTTCACAGAAACTAGTAGATGCTAAAAAGGTTGGCTTTAATTAAATTTAGTCGAAGAAAATAAAATCATGGGAAAATTTAGTTGCATTTCCAAAATTAGTCACCAATTTTTGTATTAGTTGCTAACTAAATTTATGCTTTTGCATGCAATTATGTGGATAGCATAGATCATTCCTATATGATACAGAAAACAAACATCTTAATTATATAAAAGGATATAAAGTATTAAAAAGATATATTCTGTTTTTAGGCTTACCTTGTATGGTATGGCATTGACAGAGTATGGTACATATACCAGGGCACTTGGTATGCTAGACGAGTCAGAGAAGTCATTCTCTAAAGCATTAACCATTTGCAGGAATGTGTTAGGACCAAACCACGAGCAGGTATGTATGATTTTGGATCGCTTGTTTGATATAGGTGATTGTCTTGCATTTTTGTGAGAAAGAACAACTATTTTGATAGTTATGTATAGTGCGAATCCAATAGTTGTGAAGACAGAATTAGACTTTTAATTCTTTTTCTTTAGTATTCGTAAAAGAATTGATCTTAGGACTAATATACCCCCGTTATCCAGTTTGAATAAGGAAACAAAGTTTTTACCTTATTGGCACTGATGCTGAGATCATCAGAGGTTTTGTTTTGTTGTGTTTTATTGAGATTACTTCTTTTTCAACACAGACTTCTGTACTGGCGAATGACTTAGCCACAGTTTATGATGAAAAGGGTCGATATAACAAAGCCATCCGTTTGGCAGAAAAAGCTATAAAGATCGCTAGTGAAACTGCACCAGAGAATCTGGCTACATACAAATACAATCTGGGTCACATACTGATGCATAAAGGTAGTCTGGTGTATATTTTGAAAATGGAAATCTGTTTTTTTAAGAATAGAAAGTTGATCTTTTATGACAAATATTGGTAACGGTGATTTGTTCCTGCTTAAACATGCCGAATAAAATATTAACAACAAAACTCACTGTAGTTTTTTGAGTGAGAATACTTTTTCTGTTAAAACTTTTGATTGAATTTTAATGTTTTAAAATCTTATCGCAAATTTAAAGAGTGCTTTTTATGGGATTAATGCTCAGATTTGGGTAGAATCACAGAGTGTCAAATTCCATGTCGCACTCTAAATGTGCTGTGTCTTGATAAGGTAGAGAACAGCGTTAAAGTAAATTTGAAGAAAGTGGTTAAATAGTTAAATCATCATTTAATTATTTCCTTACTGATTCATGCGTTCATATTTTTACTGTGATTTGACATAAATTTAGGTTGTTGGTTAGGTTACTGTGTCTAGGTTGCTAGACCCTATTTTTTGTCCTTGTAGGCGATCTCGGACGGGCGCGCAAAGCATTGCGTGAAGCACTTCAACTTGCCGAGGAAAATGAAGACGTGGAGACAAAGGAACTTGTTGAGTCAAGCATAATGAAACTGGATGTACCTTCCGCATGATGGGTGGAATTGCGACGCAAAGCCACAGGCTCAATCGAAAAATGCAAGGGTGAATCAAAAAATGCGGGGGAAATAATCTTTACGATGAACTTGAAGTAAATGGCGTTTTTCCGTTGAGAATAAGAATGCCCTCGTTGTTTTTACGGAACTAATTCAGTGTATGTAAGGTATTTTTACAAACATCTGCTTCGGTTGTATGGCTATGTTTGTTGCTAACGAAGTCTTTCTGAATTATTATAATTGCGATTACATATATTGCTACTGTGGTATGCTATCAAAGATATCAAATTACTTATTGTTAGTTCTTGTCAACTCTTTTCTTTGAAACATTTCCAGATACAAACTTTTTTTTAATAAGAATACGGTATATTGAGTACGTTTTTTTTTTGTAAGCAATAAGTTTATAAGCAACAGAAAATTTTCTCAAAAAGTTAAGCAACAGTACTACAAGGATCTTAGATAAATAAGCAACATGAAATTTTGAAATGATGCCACTCTTGCGTAACAACAGCATATTTTTTGAAGTTGTTTCACTAGCTTGTTACACTAGGTTGCGGTACTAGGTTTTACGCTTTTCAGAGGCGTAGTTAGGGCCAGTCAAAAAAGTGAGAAGTTCAACATTATGATATTTCTTTTCAGTCTTAAGTGGCGATTAGGTTACTTGCACGCTTTCCTTTTCTACCCTAAATGACTTAACTCCGCAAATTTTGACTGACCTCTGGCTACGCCTCTACTTTGTATAATGATTCATAGACTAGGTACTTGATACTTTAATCAAATAACTAAAACGCACAAAAAGGTGTTCAGGACCTATATATATAATGTTTTCTTTCGATAGCAACAAATTAATATCGTGTTTGGAAAGAAGGTCAAAATCATAAATCGTAAGGTTTATTGCCTGTGCTATTTGGAAGAGTTTCAAACATGATGGAAATTATACATCTTCAAGAAATTGTCGACATACAAATATGTAATTAACTCGGGTAATTTTACCAAGTGGGCAAAATCGTCAAAAGTCCATGCGATGAAGAGCATTTTCATTGAAATAATGTGTATATTTTTTTTTTATAAGCAAGTGTCTTCCCCTTGGTCAGGCTCGTATATGCTTAAGACCTCAATGAATCAAGGCTTAGCATATGCTTATGATATGCTTAAATTTTCTACTTTTTCTAAGGTGAGCTAAGGTTTGGGAAACAGTGCAGAGGTGAGATTTTATTGAAAATCAGAAACTTTAAACTCTTTCGAAACACAACATGATGTATACATATTTAGACTACTTTAGCAATATATTTCAGGCTTGCTATATGCTTATATTATGCTTAAAAAATCAGCAAATCTGAGCCTGTATATGCTTATAAGTGTTATGCTTATAAAAAAAACCATATGTTTCTATAGGAACGCACTCCTTCGTAGTGTTTTTTTGACACATTTACTCACGGGCAGTGATATGATATTAGAAGACAAACTAATGTAGTTAGTTGTCAAAACTTTCTATTTTCTGCTGATCAATCTATAAATGAACTTTCAATTTCAGAAAATGAAATATGAAATAGTCTTTATAGCTTTTACCAGACGTCATTTAAAATAAACTGATTATTAGTGTCGCATGATGATTTATTTCTCAGCAAAAAAATAATAAATACCTGGAATGGAACAAGAGTAACAATGGCAATAAATTTCCTTGTTAATTTCACAACTGTACATTCAATACAACTGTCTGAGTTATTTATCATGTTTTGGAAGAAACCTTTCAATATCTTGTGAATGAAATGATTTATGTCGCGTGACCACGGATATCAATGTTTGAACACAAAACTTTAATAGCAATATCATCCTGCGAATGAAAAATGATTTTTGATAAAATGGCGCATATGCGAAGTAGTGAAAAAATTTTATCTTCAAATATAGACTTATTACATATCATTTTTTAGCATTTTTCCTGCTGAAGAGCTTTTTCTATCGGACATTGGTCTCAAAATGAATAGGTAACATGAAAAATTACAATTTGCTAATCGAATCAGAATATTATCTTGACTTAAAAATCAGGAAATTGTTCAAATATATTTCTATCTTCGTCGTCATTATCATCGTTCAAGTCTTCTTCATCGCTTTCTTCGATTCCACTGATGCTCTACAGTAAATTAATCGGAATGTATAAAGCTGATATTTTGTAAACAATGAACAAAACTAGAACATGTATTTCATATATTGTCACCTTGCTATTCATACATTCTGTTCCACGACATTCACCACAAAATCGCAAACATGGTGTTCCGTATTTCCTACATGTACATGTTTTGCCACCACATGGATTCTTTATTGATGTCTGAAGTAAAAATTCTTATTAAGTAGATGAAATAGAAATTCTTACGATCACCAAAGTCGCTTAATTTCAAGAACATACCTTGCAATTGCATCTAATGACCTTTGTCAGTGATTCTGGTGCAATATCTTTGTCAGTCATTACAGGTGTGATTACTCCATCGTGTAATTTCCAACCCCATTCAATTGCATCAAGTTCAAAATCATCGATTAATGACCATAACATTATTTGATAATGTGCCCGTAGACCATGGAAGTAGGCGGCTCTATCAGTTGAAGGAAGTTTCTCTGGCGATAACATGCCCTTGCAAGCCAAATCAATGTACTCGTTGTGCCTAAAATATATCAAATTTGAGAACCAATGAGCTTTCTCAGTAATTTCATTTTCAATAGAATTATTACTTTTCTGAAAACGAGATTACCTCAATTTTTCAAGTGTACTTCCTTTCTTTCCACCATATAACAAAGTAAAAGCTTCAATCGACGCATCTCCAACTTCTGTTTGATTACTCCATGGACTGCTAATTACTTGTGATAGTTGTTGCCACTTCTCCTCTTTCATGTTTTCAACGAGTTTTGTTTTTCCTTTTCCAAATACAGATGAAACAGTATCGCAACCAGACCATGCATGAACAAAAAGTAGATGTTGTTTGATGCATTCGTTTTTTAAGCATGCTTTCTTGACGCTCCAAGCTTTATTCCACCTGTTTTGCAGGAAGTAAATGTCAGACATGCTGGTTTGCCAATGGTGAACAAGCATTATTGCAATATCTGTGTCATCAGCTACAACGGTAACATTTCCCAAACTTGTGCTTACAATGTCGAGAGCCGGTTTCACAACTGTGCTGTCTGCATCACCAGAGCAGTTTACAGTCAAATAACGTGATTGTGTCACATGCCGTGAGAGAAGGTCGATGAAATTGGCTTTGTTTTCGGTATTACTTAGAAAACGGTCCTGTGTAAATGGTACAGGGTTCTTCTGGCGAATATCCACATTGCAACTTTGTGGAATAGAATTTCTTCGTAAACGTTCATGACTCTTCGTTCCTTCATCTCGGTAGCCGTAAAAAACAACTGTGACATGTCCTTTGTAATTTTTCTGTATATAATTCGAGTAAACCTCTGTTACAGCGCTGAATTCCATTCCTTTCAACCATCTAACTCTATGCAATAATGCACCACCATCTAAAACGTAATGGTCAGGATTTCCAATCTCTTTTTTATGGACTGCATCCTCGTCACTCATTATCACTTTTCGAAGAGATGGTTTATCTGGTTTTCTCATCATAACTTGTTTAAACAATGACATCAGCTCATAGGTCAATTCAAATTCAAAGATCGGTTCTAAATCATCTTCACTTGTTGCGATTGTGATTAGACGGTTGAACATTATACTTGGATTAGGCATTTCCATTTTACTACCTGTTGACTTTGCTTGCTGCAAGGATTCCAAGTTTGTGATTTGTTCCTTTCGTTGGATTTTGGCATCATCGAAGTAAACATTATCCAACCCATTCTGGATGTTTTTACCAACTTCTTCAGCTCGCTCACAGTTCACTTTATCTTAATCTTGGACTGATACCATACCAGTCGACAATGAATGCAAATTCTCATCAGGAATACGAAATGGATTTCGATCAGTTAACCATTTATTAAATTTTCGACAATCCTTGTAATCTTGCTTTGTTCTTGCCTTTCCAATTTCTTCATGTTGTTCACTAGATTTTGCTGATACACCTGTTAATTTAATCATTTTATCGTGTAAGAAGGCCATTTCTGAAAGACTCAAAGCCCATATATGGCGAACAGATTCTGTCATTCCACGACCACCTGTCAATCCACCCCTTGACTTTATAGATCGCATCATGGTTTGTTCGATTGCCAGGTCTGCTAGATTCCAGTCCAATTGCGCTCATTTCTTTGCACAGTGTGATTACCACTTATAAATTCTGCATATAACCATGGATGTGTTTCTGGGAGTCGCTTCATTTCTTGCAAATATGATCGAGCACTCTTTGCATAATGAATGTGCCCCGTAGCTGAAAACAAATTTAACATTTTTGCTGTGACATTGAGATGCTGCTCCAAATTCGAAGTCCTTTCTGCAAAAATGAATTCTCTTGCAATGTTGACATATTCCTGATACAACAGCCATAATGCCGATGTTCTTGAGGTTTCTTTCAATTTCAACTTGAGTGAAGTTAATTTGTGATCAATTTTCTTCATACTTTCACATGCAACCAATTCATTGAGTGCCATCTTATCAATTTTTCCGCTGTAGGCACGTTCACAAAATAGCTTCAACTCTGCAAATTCATCTTCACTTTCTTCTTTCATTATTTCTTGTATCAATAATGACATTATTGCTGACTCAGCTTACATAATGTGCCCTTGTTGCTCTTGTTGTTCCTGACATCATGTGAGTAATACTGTTCTCTGCATAAACCTCAGCGAAAAGATCTTCAAAACCTGTACCTTTCAGTAGCGTTCCGATGGATCCCAAAAAGCTCATCAAAGTGTGAAAGCCGCCAAGTCTGCAGACAATCTGAAGATTTTTGGCATGTGAAATATTGGAACGCCTTCAACCAGAGTGGTTGGTCAAAAGTAACACATGGTGTTTGAACGTTGAACTTCGTGGCTTGTGAGATAATGAAAAGCAATGTAGAATATATACATGATTCATTGGAGGGATCAAGATCTATTATCGGAAGAAACCTAATGCATGATTGAGATCCTTTTTGTTGTAGTTGTGTTGTCGAACATTGTAGAAACCCAGACCAATTTGGTCGAGGTTTTTCATTTGATGACAAAAACCAACTAGCATGCCACAAGAGATCACAAGTTGGCATTGTTATCCTTGAAGCATAGTTGACCAATGGTACTGTAATCTTAGATATTGGCTTAAATTTAAAGTTTCTTGCCTGTGATGCTTGTTGATATGGTACAATCTCTATCCCGCGACTATTTGCGAAGGCTGCGGCTGGTAAACGTTGCCTCAATCTTGGTACTTCCCCAAATGTTCCAGCTTGCTTTTTTTCTACTCTGATTATTCCCATTCCATGAAAAGTACCTTTCCCTGTTAAAGTTGCAGGATTGTGGTCTACATTGTCTGCTACCCATTGCTTGAATCCGTTGGTAGTTTATTCTTGGTTATTTTCCTCATTATTGCTCATATTTTCAATTTGCTGATTGTTTAAATCTATACAATTCATCAGGAGTGATGGAAAACCCAAGCCGTGAGAAATGTTGAATAAGCTGTTTACATCCAGTAGATTTGTCAATATCTACAGCAACTCCGAATGGTAGGGGCAATTGAGCGAAAAGTTTTGACACAATATCCATCTCCATTATTCTCTTCAAAGATCTTGTCGTACAACTCTCTAATCGAATATACTTCACTTTCCGCTGTGTTTTCTAGCCAACCACAAATATTTTCAAATGCATTGGTCATGGTTGTGTCCTCTGGTCTTCCCCTAACACTCCTTCTCACTTTGTTCAACTTGAAGTCAGCCATGCATGAAATATGATACAGCACTTCTTCTGCAACAAGGTCATTAGATGTTCCCAAACGGGTAAGAACCGCTTCACCCCAAGCATCGTTTCTTTCTTTTGCACGTTCAATGATATTGTCGTGTAATGGTAGTGTTTGCACTTGGTGAAATCTCTCTTTATGTCGTAAAACAGGCTTTGAGCAAAGAAAACAACAAACTTTCCAGGCGAAGGCAGCTTTAATAGATGAACGTAATCTTTTGGGTTCAGGTCCAGCAGGCTTCTTTCGAAGGTCAGTCAACCTCTTCCGACAGTCATGATGAACATGTACTGGTTGATTTTTTTCTTGGTGATCCTTCAACGTTCGATTGAGATCGGATTCATTCTTCGTAGAAGATGCTCTTAACTTAATTTATCGAGCATATCGAAGAATAAAAAAATCGAATGCAATGCAACATCTTCATAAAGATAACTTCGCTGTTTTCAACAACAGATACCATGTCATCCATTCATTTTGAGACCATAGTGCCATAGAGAAAGTTGCTCAGCATAAAAAATGCTAAAAAATGATATATAATATGTCTACATACTACTACATACCACTACTACCCTACTACTCCGACCGAAATGGCAATTAGTATGCGATTTAGAGTCTGCGAGACTCCGCTAATAACTCAATGTAAATTCTAATGAAGGAACGCAGCCTTCGGCAGGTTTTATCAAACATTAAAAAGGAAGTTTTCTTTGATATTATATGAAACAATTCCAACCTCGAACCCAGGGTTTCTTGCCTTTTCGATATACGGATAACGACAAAGAAGACCCTGGCGAACGCTACTGAATTAACGAATTCTATTGGCTGAAAATATTACAACGACCGTAAGATTTTCGAGCAAAAAGAAGAAATCATCCGCGTTACTGCCGAGGAAGATAAGAATTGGAGTGTAATAATTTAATTATTCAAAATAACATTATTTTAGCTATCATTTCAATTCACAAAGCACTGGTATGGTAACATTATGTATTTACAATGAGAAAGGCTAACAACAAAAAGTTCTTAAAATAATCAACAAGTGAACAAGATAAATTTTCATGCTCTTTTGACTGATAAAACAACAGAATAGTGATGAATTATGGCAGTCTATAGTTTCTAGGAACTTTAATTGTAGGCTCCCATACATGTGCTAAACTTTAAGAGCATATTTAGAGATATGAGGATGTGGATCTTCAAACATGGGAGGAAAAATTTTTTTGTGAAACGGTTTTTGAATATTATCAACAATAAAGCTACAGAAATCACAAATATCTGTTGAAACATTATTTGTTGATCACAGACAGACCTATATTTAAATACCATAGAATTATTAAATTTACATAGCTAATTTCCATTCACTCAGATTCCTTATCAGAATTTTGTGGATCCAGTTGATGAATATAAATCACAACGTTTCTGAAGCAAAATTGTTCAATATGTGGGTCAAAACAAAGCGTTGCAATCCAGAAATGGAATCAAAACTAAAACAGGCATGTGCACATACATAGAATGAAAATGTAATCTAATTTTCACTTTACGGTATATGACAATTTGTAGGATTTTCATAACAAGGTATACATTGACTTCTATATCTTAAGCTGTATATCGTTTAGCAAAATACATAAAAGGATAAAAGTAAACTTTACACTTAACAACAATACAGCGTTTACTCAAAACTAAACTATCTGCCATCATGGATTCAAGATCCCATGTAATGATTTAAAACTATATACGTCACATTAGCTTGGCTATAAAAATCCTGCAAATTGTCATGTATTAAGTACCTTCAGAGAGAGAAGAATGGGCTGACAAGAACGACTAAGACGATTCAAAGGAAGATAACAATCTAAAAAGCAATTTCCCTGAAATTTGAAATATTCATACAGAATACTATCCTGTTTTCGATCACATAGTAACATTGAAACACAACAAATTTCACTCAACATATGTTAAAATCTGGTTAAAATCCTGACAGGATCCTAAACAAGATCCTACAAGCAAGATGGCACAAGGAGTTTACGAAAGATGCCAGAACCCATTCGATGAAAAGCGATAAAAACTTTTTAAAAATATTTCGTCTGTACTGTTTCTAAAGTTTTTTTTAAAAAAGGAACTATATGGTTATATAAAAAATATTTGACCTTTTTTATAAACTGCAACCCATTTGGCTAATTTTGTATTTTTGACTTTTTCGAAATCGGTATTTGGTCAGGTAAAATTATTCGTCGGGGAAAATTTTGGTCGGGGAAAATTTTCGTCAAACGCCAAAAATTTCGTCACTTTTCCCCGAAGAAGTTTTAAAGTAGTGAGTTTTTTAAATTAAGTTTTAAATTTTTGAAATTCTCTGTTCATGTACTTTTCAATTTCATAAAACACATACCTTGAAGTCACAATAAGTCACGTACACAAAAAGTGGCGAGCACAAATTGTCATTATCGTGACTTTAGTGACATTTTGTGTACGCGACATTTCTCTTTTTAATGATTCGCGACTTTTTGTGCTTGTTGCGATTTTTAAATATTTTTACAAAAAATATTTTGCAAGTCTCCAGCTATTTTTTATCATTTCCGGAAAGTTGTATACCAACGTCTTGTATCAGCCAAATATGATTGACAAAAGTCAGTGAATGCAAAAAGTGGGTGCATTTTTATTGAGAATGAGATCCTCATAGGAAAATTTCTCGGTATTTATGTATTTTACAGTATTTTTTTTATACAAAAATTTTTTCAAAATGGCGTCTCACGACTTTAAATGTACGCGACTTTTATCATTTTACGCTGCTGACGACAATTAATGCTCGTGAATTTTTCTGTAAAAGCCGTGGAAATATTTTCGTGACTTTCGAGACTTTTTGTGTACGCGACTTATCGTGACTTTAAGGTACATCTTGATACAGCTTTGAAAATGGACCGTATACTGATATAAAATTATTGGCAGTTGACAAAATTTCAATAAAATAGACGCGGTTATAATTTTTGGTTTGTATGAACAACTTATTTTTGTTAGAGAAACTTTCAACTGATAAACTTACATGGACTGGAAATAATTGGATATTTTCTTCAAAAATGCAATGAAAATTTTTATTGCCAATTTTTTGAAACACACTGTATACACATCAACCAATGGACATTTACTAAAGTTAATACGTAGATGTTATTTCTTGCAATTTTTCGAGCGAATGTAAAATCGCATATTCTCAGGAATTATTTAGTACAAGAACGAAATTTCAGTAATACATTTCCAGAAGTTGTTATAAAATATAACTTTCATCATTGGATTTCTATCCACAGATAGCAATCCAATCAAATGCTAAAAAACCATCAACAACGTCTTACACCCTGCAAACAATGTCATGCATCCTACAACAATTTACGCCATTAAACAACAATGTTTTACTTCCATCAACAACGTTTTACACCCATCAACAATGTTTTACACTCACCAACAATGTTTTACACCCACCAACAATGTTCTACACCCATCAACAATGTTTTACTCCCATAAGTAATGCTTAACACCCAGCAACAATGTTTTTAACTTCGCTCCGCAGTAATTAAAAATGCTTAAAAAAGATAATTACTTTATATTAAAATGATTATTTCCTATATACTTTCTAAAGACTGCTGAAAGGGAAAACTTAGCAAGTTCTGTTAACAAGATTATGTTTGAATATTAATTGGCAAAAATAAACAAGGCCTTTTCAAAGGAGAATATCATATGAGATAAGAAATCCCCCAGTATTGCAAAAACATCATGTTCAAAACATGAAACATTTTAAAACGATCTTTGATGTTGTGTGAATTAGTTCAAACTAGCCGCCAAGACGGCGTCGCTCGCCGCCCATGTTCAGCCTGCGTTTTGTCACCTCCCAAAGAGTTCGCAAAAAATTGAATTAAGGAATTGACAATAGAAACTGTTACCATCTTGTAGAGCTCGAAATTCTGAGCAAGAAAATGTATAAGATCATATGTCTATGACGCACCGTTTCGGAGATATCGTCGATCAAAAGTTTTGATAACGCCATAGAGCCCCGTCCCCAAAAAATTTGCTCAAATGTTTTCGTCACCCCATGGCCAATATCGTGGACTCCCAAAGACGTCAGCTATCACTATTGGTTACCGAGAAAATTTTCCCTAAACGTCGCATTTGATTAGGGTCTCAATACAATGGTTTCACACTGACGTCGCATAAAATAAAATGAAATAATCACTCTCACAGCTCACCTACAATTTTGCGTAACAGACAGACAGATAGAGAATCGGCTATTAATATATAGATAGCCCCCAAGGCGGCGTCGGTCGCCACCCATGTTCAGCCTGCGTTGAGTTCACAAAAAATAAAATTATAGAATTGGCAATAATAAGTGTGTCCATGTTGTAGAGCTCGAAAAGCTGATCAAAAAAATGTAAGAGATCGTTTTGCTACGACCAACCGTTACGGAGATCAAAAGTTTTGATGACGTCACAGACCCGTCCTCTAAAAAAATTAGACCCAAATTTTTTGTAACCCTATCGCCTGTATCGCGGACCCTGAAAAACGTCAGTTATCTCTATTGGTTACCGAGATAAATTTCCCTAAACATCGCATCCGATTAGGGTCTCAAAACAATGGTTTCACACTGACGTCGAACAAAATAAAATACAATAATCACTCGCACAACTCAATCCACCATTTTGCATGACAGACAAACAGACAGACAGACAGACAGAGAATCGGCTATTAATATATAGACTAGCCGCCAAGGCGGCGTCGTTCGCCGCCCATGTTCAGCTTGCGTCCAGTTCACGAAAAATAAAATTAAAGAATTTGCAATGATGAGTGTGCCCATGTTGTAGAGCTCGAAAAACTGATCAAAAAATGTATGGGATCGTTTGGCTACGACCATAAAAATTTTGATGACGTCACACACCCGTCCCCCAAAAAAATTAGACCCAAATTTTTCGTCACCCCATCGCCTGTATCGCGGACCCCCAAAAACGTCAGTTATCCCTATTAGTTACTGAGATAATTTTCCCTAAACGTCGCATTCGATTAGGGTCTCAATACAATGGTTTCACACTGACGTTGCACAAAATACAATAAAACAATCCCATCACAACACAATCTACCATTTTGCGTGACTTACAGACAAACAAACAACGGAGAATCGGGTATTAATATATCATACAGTTCATGTGACAAATTGAGTTCATTAAAACTTCATGGTGAAAACTTTGTTAAATTTGCTTGGGTCAGTGAGCATAAAATGGCTTCATGCCTCGTTCTTTCAAAAATTTTTGTAAGACTTTCCTGCAAAAAATTTGATGAACTCAAATTGTCCCATGAATACTCTATAGATAGCAGCCAAGGCGGCGTCGCTCGCCGCCCATGTTCAGCATGCGTTGTGTTCACGAAAAATAAAATTAAGGAATTGGAAATGATAAGTGTACCCATGTTATAGAGCTTGAAAAGCTTATCAAAAAAATGTATGGGATCGTTTTGCTACAACCAACCGTTACGGAGATATCATCGTTCAAAGATTTTGATGACGTCACAGACTCGTCCTCCCAAAAAAATTAGACCCAAATTTTTGTCACCCCATCGCCTGTATCGCGGACCCCCAAAAACGTCAGTTATCCCTATTGGTTACCGAGACAATTTTCCCTAAACGTCGCGTTCGATTTGGGTCCCAATACAATGGTTTCACACTGACGTCGCGCACAAGAAGAGAAATAATTTATGTGTGATCTTACAGACAGACAGACAGAGAATCGGCTATTAATATATAGACAGAGTTGTGTTCTTGCGCCCGACGTCAGTTTGAAACCTATGCATTGCATCCCCACCGAACATGACGTTTAGGGAAAATTATCTCGCTAACCAATAGGAACAACTGACCTTTTTGGGGATTCGCGATACGGGCAATGGGGTGAAGAAAAAGTTGTGTCTAATGTTTTTGGGGAACGGGTCTATGACGTCATCAAACGTTTTGATCAGCGATATCTCCGTATCGGTTGATCGTAGCAAAACGATCCCATACACTTTTTGATCAGTTTTCCGAGCTCTTCAACATGGGTACACTTATGATTGCCAATACCTTAATTTTAATTTTCGTGAACTCAACGCAGGCTGAACATGGCAGCTACTCTATATATCAACATCCGACTCTCTGTTTGTCTGACTGCCTGTCTGGCACGCAAAATGGTAGATTGAACTTCGAAAGAAATCGGGATCTGCAACGGAGAGATCACGGAGAACCAAGCAGATTAACGAGTGTAAATATTAAGTTCCTACCAAAGATATATTGATGATTGCATGGAATTGTTATATTTTTAACCGAAAGATATGTAAATTGGTAGTATAATCGAATTTCTGAGCTCTCATTTCCACAATACCTCAGAATAACCTTGAATGAATCCAACTTTAAGCTTTTGTTACACACCCAGTAGTGTCATGGCAATAGTGCCAACAATTTCTTGAATATTCAAACTTTCAACCTGTTTGGTTATTTTTGAGCGACAACAAAGAAATGAAGTTGAGAAAAAACGATCCTTTTGTCTGCCTAAAGTCAACAGGACAGTTGTGTTGACCTTTCTGTTTATGTTTTCTGTTTAGCTAGTTAAAATGACACACCAGGCCTGTGTTTTTATTTTTGATGAGATTAAAGCTAGATATACATAGATACATTCGTTGTCCTGTACATATTTTTCTGTTGATTTTTTTCTGAAGAAGTTATAAATCTGGATCATGAATATGCAGTTCCTCAAAGGTTTTTCTTGCCTAGATCTCAATTTGATAGAGACATTGTTGATGCACGGCAGCATCAACATGATGAGAGGCAACAACAACCACTTCCTGACGACCCTCAACAACGTCGTCGAACTACTAGACGTGCAGCTGATGCTCAACAGCACCAACTTCTAAGAAGTAATAAACAACCCGAACAAGCTGCAGCTGGACGTGCAGCTGATGCACAACAACACCGGAGAGCATTTGCCCGAAACAGATGAGTACGCAGGGCTCGGTTCTTAAATGCTGCACGGATTGATATTGAAATCTTCATTCTTTAGGTCAATTTAAGTGTTTTATGTGAAGATTGTGGAGCAATCAAATTCAACCATGAAAATAATTTTAAATGTTTCACAAATGGAAAGGTAACACTTCCAAATTTATTTGATTACCCGCCTGAGTTACGTAATCTTTTACTAGATAACTCTGCTCTGGGTAAACATTTCCGTACGTACATTGGAGTTTATAATAATGCATTTAGTTTTGCTTATCCATCAGCTAACCTATGTGCCCATGCTTAGCCAACTTTATATTATCGAAGCTGATAATTCGTTTGACATGTTTAGGCAAAACCCTTCTAATGCAGATTGTAACAGAGACTTGATGAAACAAATATAAAATATCATAAATACAGTTTCAACTTATGCTGCAGTATATCGTAACTTGGCTCAGGTCGAACAGGAAGAGGAGGAACGGGCGCTTTTAGAAAATCGATCAACATCGGTAGTGTGTATGTACATGCGAGAAGGCGAAGACAAGAGGAGATACAATCTTGCAGCAATTTTTGTAGGTAACGATGGTGCACCTCCCCCTGGTAGAAATATTGTAGTTTATCCAAGAGATCCGCCCTTGCGTGATATTCCATATACATCTACAAACATTGACTCCATTAATTGAATAGGAGTTAATGACTCGAGTAATGTGAAAGGTCGTGAAAAGTTAAAATATTTTGATAAAGTCGCATTTACATTTGGAAAACACATAAAAGTTTCATTTCTGAAAAAGCTTTTTAGATTTCTGCGAAAGCAAGAAAGCTATTACAACCGGCTTCATGTCACTGAGCGAAGAAACCCTTTAGATTTACAAGGTTCTTTGGTCAATATCAAATGGATTTTTAAGAGCATAATACATATTCTAAGATGAAAAAAAAAATCTATAGAAGAAACTTCGAATTATCTTGAACTGTGATCATTCTTTTCTAAAGAAGATTTCAACGTTTTGTAAACAGAAGAGTCGAAAAGGTATATATGTTTGTTTTTTAGTGAAAACACAAAACATCTTCGTTTGTTTCATGTATGGACTGTTATTCTTTTTAAGCTGTGGATACTGAAGCTCAGCTTAATGTCCTCCTCAGCTGCAACATGCGGGGGGTATGCTAAAGTTGACGCTGGATGACGGGTAGGGTGGGGGGGTGGGGGTGATGTGATGCTAGTTGACGTCAACCCACACAATTTTGCAGAACCTTGATTTTTCTAATTAAGTAAAAGTTTCTTATGAAAATGTCAAAAATCTTGGAAAAATGGTTGACGTCATTTGTGAACAATCCCTTAATATTATTTTGTACCCCACCGTTGAGGATGCTTTATTTCAGATGTAATTAATTGCCGGTGGTGTATATATACTGGGTGTCTTTGAAAAATGTAAATAACGTTGGATTTGGTATTGTAACAAATTTGATTTTTATATCATTCGATAGGAAGTTTTTCAAATATTTTTAACATTAAAGAAGCGAAGTAACATCAGGGAAGAAGAAATAACAATTTTTATCAACACTTGGCGCTATCAACTTTTTAAAAGCCCAATACAGGTTTCACATGGTCCTGGGGAGTATACGATTAGAAATGTGATGTTTTACAATGGAAATCGTATGACTTTTTCAAATTTAAGTATGTTATGTGGTCATTCAGTTTTCATACTTCATCTGGTTTTGCAAAAAATCTTTCTGTGTGGGCATTTTGTTTATATTTCCCCTCCAAAGTCACACTAAGAGGTTTTTGTGGATTTATTAATAATCTTTTCCTTTCAATACTTTATGAAAGTTAGGAAAACAATTATATTTCACCAAGAGTTCAACTAGACTAATTACAGCAATCTGCCTCAGACCGTTATATGTTAATTTCGCAATAAGATGAAATCTTAAATAAAAATTTATCTACAATTCCCTAGATAAAGTCTTTGAGATCAGGTTTCTCAAAAAGGAACAAGCGAAATACTTCTACCTTTACTGCTAAAAAAACAGTTAACATTGAAGTGCATTCTTTGTTGTTATTGGTAACAAAACTATTCTTTAAATACTTCTAAAATAGTGACAGTGAGTGAGATAGATCACCGGAAGTTTTGATTTGTTGATGGACATAATCAAAAGAAAAAGTAGTATAATTAAAGATTAAAAAATTGTATGAATAAAAAACTATGATGAAAATAGCATCTGTTTGTTCTGGATTGTTAGATTGGTAAAGTGTTTTTTTAGGAAACACTTTGACGGTAAATTTTTCCGTTACGACAAATATTATCCCTGGCGATAAGCCTATGGACGTTATCAAATACATCGCGCAAACCCGGTAGAAAAGATTTGCTAATTGAAAATTAATTTATATCAAATAAGGATTATTTATTATGAATGAAGCAGAACTTATGACAGGAGAAACTTTTCCTTCCTCATAACATTACGTTCTTCTGACGTGACAACAAATTCTCTGAAGGATTATTTAAATCCTAAGTTTAAACCTTTCAGAATATCAATGGAGGCCTTTATCTATCAAAAGATATAAATGGCAAGATTGATTTGCAATTGCCATAAACACTTAAAACATCTGAAAAGAACACTATTGGTTGAGAAGTATCTGGTGGAGCATCAATGTTTATTAGAGAATTATGTATTGCGCTCGTCCTGGTAATAATATTACACATTTTGTTATCTGCTCACTAACTTAAGACCTTTTAACCAGATAGATTTTGTATAATTGACTTAAATTAAGTTTGATTGGTCATGTGGTTTCCGTTTAAGGTCTTGGCAATGCAGATGTCATCAAACCATCTGATCCCAAGAAGCAAATTCGTCAAGAACTCCATCTTAACCACACTATTAAAACAAGATCAACTTAAGTTAATTGCATCAATGCATCTTACAAAAGCCTTCGTAAATCCACCAAATCGACTAAGACGGTCTTGCTCAGAAGATTATTGCACGAACAAATACAACTTGACAATATGCAAGGGCTGCAATTGTTGCGATTCAAAGACCCAACTCGATGAACGCTGTTGCATCCAAACTCTGAATATCGTATCTACACAAAATAAATCAATTGCGATTCTTTAGAGCATCGAATTGGAAAGAACCTTTTGTTCTTAGTAACTTTCTTGATTTCTTTTCAATCTACTTTTTAACAAACAAGCGTATTTTGAAATTTGAATTTGTATTTTATTTATGTAATTTATTTGTGAATATTTCTATATCTGGGATATGTATACCGAGTTAAATAAATCACATATTACAGTTAGCAATCCAGTATTGTGCTATTCTATTCTTACCGGTTTTTTTAACAATGTGTTACATGTTTTCTGAGCACCGTATAAGGACATTTATTTTTCTGTTTATGAACTTTAAAAGAAACTGGAAGCACTCACACCGGCTTTTAAGCAAATTCCATTCAAAGCTATTACATCTGAGATTTATTTATGTTCGGTCATTTTTGTATTACCATTCTTACTACTACAGTTTGACTGATGTAATAACTTGATGAGATCGGTAAGTTAAAATTTCTTGATATTATAACAACGTTAGACGCAATAACAGACAGTAATGATATTTGAACTTTGGCAAGCGATTCTTTGACATCACCATCGTAAAAACGACATACTTCTGTGAGATGTTCTTCTAAATTTTGTTGATGGAAAATTAAAGTTACGAGGTTGGTTTGGTTTAGTGGAATCAGAAAATTCTGATCTAAAATTGGTTCACTCTTTTCTTTTTCATGATGGTTATTTATTATGACTGGTTCAGCCTGTTGATCTCTTCCTCTTAAAATAAAGTTTAAAATAGTCAAATATTTTTTCGAACAATCAGAAAAGAACTCAAAAATGAAGCAGTCATTTAATTGTACAAAAATGTTTATATTGGCTTACTTTTGAGGTCTTAGAAACCATTTTGTTACATCATTTGTCTTTTTATGCATTTTCACTTTTTTTACTATGTTTAAAGGTTTCTTTTTATCTCGGAATTGTATGATTTTTTCGATTTCATCATTTTCATACAGAAGACAATGATGAAAAAGATATAAAAACATAACGTAATTACCCCCCTCCTTGATATCTTTCACCATAAAGAAGGAAACCCAATAACGCAGGAATGAATTATTTTCATCTTAAAGTGAGAGTATTTATCGAGCAGTTCTTTTGTCAGTATTCAGTGAAAAGATAAACTGTATTGGTGGTTTTAGTGATTTTTTATTAAGCACCCAGGACTTAATTAAGCGCCCCGTCCGTATAAGCGCCCATCGTAAAAGTTCAAAAGAAATATAAGCGCCCAGGGCGCTCAATCGGTCATTTACGATAATAATGTAAATCGAACAAAGTCTTCGGTCCCGTCCGAGTTTCTCCTTGTAAGAAAACTCCTATAATCCGAAACTCATGTAATTCGAACAAATTTTGAATCCCCGTGGAGATTCGGATTACATAAACTGTATGTTTATCCGTAATCATGATGTTAAAACCATGGTAATTCATTATGCAATATTCATCCAATGTCAAGCTACTTTATATAATCTTTTATGTGATTAGAAGAAAGGATAAAAGTTACGTGAAGTTTTGTGTCCTAAATATAGAAATGGGCAAATGGTCCTTTGCTTCATTCTATGTTCTTTTCAACTATATCTTTTTTCTTCATCTGGACACACGCTATGACAAGGCGTCTGGCTATAATCATTTGTATAAGCTAGAATTTTTTGTTTGAACTCTCTTTTAAGTACGAGCGAATATTCGCTTTATTGAAGCTTAGGTTGACGGTATTGGTGTACCCTTTGGATGTAGTTACACTTTAGTTGATTTCAAACATATTTCTATGTATCACTTCACCCTGAGGTGAAAGTAGTTTGACTTTACATATATTTACATATATTTCTTCACATATATATCTATATAGAAATGCACACTGTTTCAACATTTGTGCTTCAACGTTTGCATGACGATAACGTTCAGTTTTTCCATGTAAGTTTGAAATGCAAACAGTTTTAGTTGAAGCGTTATCAAAACGGCTTCTTTCTTCCATTGCATAGGCTATAAAAGATCAGAAAACAGGCCACTTTCTTTCTATTACTACACTAAGGGTTCTCTCAAAAAATCAAAAAAATTTCACCAATTTTTCTAATAAATGTACATAGTACTTTTCCGGTCCATACACATCACGACTCAATTAGGGAGATTTGTAAACTAGTGGAGCCTGTTACACCAAAAAAAATCAATTACATGTAAGAATTTTTTTAATAATGTTCTACCATGGTTCTACTAAAATGGTACTTCAGAGATTTAAAGCCTTTTGTTGTATTAAAAGAAACATCATTACTTTGCACGCCTATTTCAAGTGTTGATGTGAAGTTTCTAATGACTTTGTAGGGAAAAATTCACGAACAACTCTACTAAGTTGTATACAATTCCCTACAAATGTATAGAAAAATAGTTTCGTATAAGCGAAACGTGATTTTTCCGAATCCCGCTAATTGGATTACTTTTAGCTTCTGAATAAGAGACAATGTTTTTTTATTCTTGTTTTGCAATCATACATTTCATATCATGAAGGTTTTTGACGTTTAATTATATTAATCTACAGTGACATGCACTTATCGATCTCGCGCCATAAAAAGATGCATTCCATAATCAGTTGGTTGATCGCATTAGATAAGGAAACTTGGTATACATAAAAACCATCAAACTTCGTCCGTGAGCTGTTATCTGTTATCTGTTATCAAAATGTTTCAAGCGTTGACGCAAAACCATAAAACTTTCAAGGAACGGTAAAGCCTATCAAAATTTGATGTTCTAAATTGGACCATCTTTAGCAAATGGTAATTTTTCATCGTCAACGGTATTTTAGAATGTTTTTTTTCGTTATCATTCATCGTCAAAAAGTCAGCGGTAGTTTCATTATATCTGCAACTACAGTGAAGCGTTGAGTTAGCAACATTTTTTGTTTTCAGTTTGTTTTGTATGGTTTCATACTAGGTATCGGGTTATATGAAGAACCTACGCATTTCATTAATCGCTTAATAGATTCTCTTTCATAGTTCACTTTTCTTCCCCGCATCCGTGACGTCTGAGTTTAATAAACCATATGTCGATGATATTATCAAATTATTACATGTAATCGTCATCTAACATCATATCGATCAATTCTCGCCCAGCATCAAGATGGGAAACTGCCCTTGTACATTTCTACATACAGGGTTTAAAAAGAATTTCGGGAAACGTTTATAAATAAAACTTCAAAAGCTCAATTTGTGCTACAGGGCGGATAAATATTAAGGTACTTGATAAAACATAATTGAAATCACATGGTGTAATACACGTGAAAGGAACTTGCAGTCATTGGGTAGCTAATCAAAATGGCGTAAAATCGATCGTTTTATGTATAATCTATTTTTTTTATATTCTTACGTTTTATTCCACTTTTCTTTTGCACACACAGCATTAGTCATCCTTCTTCCTATCAAATATTTTGCGAAATGAACGATATTCTTTCTATCCTCCTAATGTATTGTAAAGTTATATAAAACTGCTCATTTTGTTCCTTGCAATTTCCAACTTCAATTTTTAGATTAGGGCCTGACATTTCTGATTTGCATTATACAAAATGAATATATATAAAAGCTTCTTGTTATCTCGTTAGTAAATGTTCGCAAAAGTCCAGTAGGCAAAATCGTCATAAAATCACTTCGAACAAGAGCATTTTTATTGAAATGATATTTAAATTTAAAAACAAGTAATTATGATAAAAATACCATTACCTTTTTAGAACTGGCAACGGTTGTCATGAAATTCTCAGTGAAATCTTAAATTGGCAAAATCTTAAAAAAGACTCTGGGATGAAGAGCATTTTCTATGAAATAGTGTTGTGTTTCTATGAAAATGTACTCCTTCTCAGTGATTTCAAGAAATTTGCCATACAACAACATATTTTACATTAAGAAGATAAACAAAACAATGACATTGATTAATCTGTCATGTAGTCATGCGATGATGTACTTTGTATTGTGTCATCTCAAATTGCTAGGCAACATTGCGGATCATTTTAAGTCTTTATATTACAGCAACGTTGACAATCTCCACATTGTGCCACAGTTAAATTATATGTCTTAATACATCGTTCTTTCTTAAAGTTAGGGCAATTAGCCGCCCTTTGAAATCGTATATGAATTGTCTACTGTGAGATTTAATGCTTTTTGCAACAAAATTTACGAACGAAAGTGTGATGCAATCAATTCAGCATGCGTTTTTGGATTGCTTCTGATGTCAGCAGAGGCGAGATGGGAAAAATGATTCCTCGCTAATATCAACTAAAAGATTAAAATGGATGTATTACAACAGGATTAAGCCATTGTGGTCGATATGAAAATTTTATCTCCATCATAAAGTTTTGGAAGCAGCTAAAAAACTCGTGGCAAAATACGCAATCACGATATAAATTCTTATATTCTTATTCTGCTTTTCAGCACTATGACATCTTTTGGTTAAAATGACCTATTCACCTTAGATGACTAAAATGACTATTTTTATTTTCTGGTTTTCTAGCTTGATATATACACAGGATGTAAGATAATTACGAACAGAATCAAGAGACATGAATTTCTAATCATTGCCATTCGGCCAAACGCCCGTTTTCCTGATTAATATAAGCAGATGGAAAAAGTAGAAAAGTTTTTTTAGAGTTGCATTCACCTACGTGATAATGGGGGCAGATTCAATAGAAACTAACAGAAACTAATAGTTATGATTTGCTTGTATTTACCCAGGTACTTCGATTTTACCAAACGAAACGAAGAACAAAGAATAGAGAGTGGGTAAGGCATTAAAATATTTGATAAAGATATTTAAGATAATAGATCCACGATATCTTCGGAACAGTTGGTCGTCGGACGATCCCATACATTTTTCAGGGTCAGTTTTCCAGCACTGCAAGGTGGTTAAGAGCACTTTTCAGCCTATCCCACGATTTCATAATCGACACAAATGCCTACAAGCCTCTGTTTGAATTTTGTCGTGACAACACATCACAAAAATTTCCATTGCTTATAATGGTAACAAAAATATATCAAACTTCAGTTTGCAATAATACTCAAATAATAAATGAAATGCTTTAAGTTGAATAGTTTTTTTATAGCCTCAAGAATTTGAAGTATAATGCATTGGTACAGTAACTCTCCCATTTCTTGAAATTGGTTTCAATTAATTTGAGAAATGCCGAATCAGGTCAAGATTCCTATAATGGTAGAAAGAATATGGTACTCGAACAGTGAACTTTCGGACGGTGTTACGATGGGATTTCTATTCAAATGTTTACTTTCTACTATTGGTGTGGGAGTGATGAAAAGCCATACAATATCGCCATGACATCTTTTTAAATTAAAGAACTGTTACATATAGAGTTGAGGGTTGCACTATGCTGATGTCAGCAGAAGTTGAACAATTCAGAAAAGGTCTGGGAACGAGCAGCTGCTTATAATCAGCAATGCGCTCAAGCAAAGTCAAAAAATGATTGGCTTCCTCGTGGAGATTACCTCAGAAGAAAACTGCTGACACAATTTCTTCTCGATCTTAAAATTCATTATCTTTAAATCCAACTCCCTACGAATTGCGAAATGTGATTATAAAACATATGTTTCTAAGATTACTTACAAGACTTACGAGCTAAAGATATTTGATAACAAAAAACAAAGGACGTTTATTTAAAATATCTATATAAAATATCTCCTCGTGTAAAATATTTGTATTTTGGGAAAGTAAATACTATCATTATGTTAGGTTATTATCACGTTTTGCTTTTCTAATCAAAGCGACTTATCCCAGATAAATATCGGTATTTCCTTCCGCTCCGCCTCTGCACAAAATATTTTTCCTTATGACAAATACAATTGTGTATATACTGTGTGTGAAGCAATATTTGCTATGTACAATGATATTTTCTTTAAAGTTCACACAAGACTTTTGCCTCTTAATCATATAGTTCGATGTATCAGCCTCTTCACAATACGCTTTTTAAAGTAAAATATGTAACTGTCCAGCAGTATGTACACGGTGTTTTCACATATATGTACACGTTTTGTTCCTTAGACAGGATTTCGTTTGTTTTTTGAGTTTATCCATTTCCCTTGATAATTTCAAGCATGCCTATATTATTAAATTACCTAAATTCAACGTGTCTGGCAAGTTGTGATCTTCACAAGTCTGTGGTCAAATCTTTGTTATTTCTTTCTGGTTAAATCGAGTCAGTTATTGAGTAATCGTGTTATTTCAAATGAAGGAGAAACACTTCTCATATAGATAATGTCATTGCATCTTGTTAAGACACAAGCACTTAATCTGATTTAATCATTTCAACATCATCCATTTTTGCATCTGTTATGGTCAATTGGATAGATCTATATGTTAATAGCCGATTCTCTGTCTGTCTGTATGTCACGCAAAATGGTAGGTGAGCTGCCGGAGAAGTCATTTCTTATTTTTTACTCGACGTCAGTGTGAAGCCATTCCATTGAGACCCAAATAGAACGCGACGTTGAGGGAAAATTATCTCGGTAACCAATAGGGATTCCTTGCCGTTTTTTGGGGTCCACGATACAGGCGATGGGGTGATGAAAAATTTGGGTCTAGTTTTTTGTGGGGAAAGGTCTGTGACGCCATCAAAATATTTGATCAAGGATACCTCCGTAACGATTGATCGTAGTGAAACCATCCCATACATTTTTTTGATCAGTTTATCAAGCTCTGCAATATGGGCACACTTATCATTGCCAATTCCTAAGTTTAATTTTTCGTAAACTCTACGCATACTAGACATGGGCGGTGACCGACGCCGCCTTGGCCGCTAGTATGGATAATTATCCAAATTCATGCCTTCAAGGAGCCGATTACACGAGAAACTTTAATCACTTATGATATTTTTTTAAACTGCTTCAGTTCAACATTCACTTCAAAGCTCACTCACCTCAGTCACATGCTTACTTGGGTGTGTGTGTAAGTCTTTCGTGGCTTTGCAGGGATTCATTCACGAATAACTATACCACGCTGCATACAAATCAAATAGCTTTTCGTTAAACAAAAACATGATTTTTATGAGCCTGGTCAATTATCACACTACTGACAAAACGTTTTTCACACACTTAGTTAACCTAAACTCGATTATTGGTAGTTTGCGGCCAAATCTTTGTAATTTCTATTTGGATTAAGGAGGATTTATTTGTGCATTGCTTCGTTCTTCTTTTAAACAGAAATTACAAAGTGCTAGACGAAATGTTTTGTGACTGTGATGTGATCATGTTAATAGTCCTGACAAGTTTCGATAGCCTTCTTTTTAGATCGGGGAATTTTCTTTGATTATTTCTCTGAGAGGGGGTGGGGAAAAAGCAATAGCACATATGCGTTGTTTTTAATACGACCTTTACAATATGTTTCCATTCTTCTTTTTTAGCCAAGAAGTACAAGTATGTCACTTTGAATAAATCTTCTTAAACGATGGCAGTCAAAATAAAATATTAAGAAATTTGGTTAATAAATAAATAGACATAATATAAAATTTCCATTTGTGCCAATTACTTTAATCTAACAGAGCATTTTAAATTTGGAAAATCAAGTTGGAGGGCAGCATTCATAATCATCTTGCGAAGTCGGTAGGCAGCATTTATAAGGACCCTTACATTGTTCGCCATGTTTCCTCTTGCAATCTGCAAGATTAAAACTTCGTCTATGTCGATCTTTTGGATTCAGGAACTCTTCTGTAATATTTTTGGCTTTCTGAAGTAGATTTGAAATCAATTGCAGTGGAGCGGTTTTGGATGTTGATGTTGAAGTTGAGTTCTTGAAAGCGCTACGTGGTAGTAGATGACAACACAGAATTTCCACTGATAATAGCTATGTAAAACGAAGTTTGTTTATCTTATCATTTATTTATTTCAGTATTTAGAACGTGTACAAAATCAAAAGGATGAATAATAAAATTAATTACCAATATGAAGACGACACATAATTTTTTTGAGAACATTTTCTTTCTGAAAGATACTTGTTTTTTTCTTTGTCCTTTTTGTTTTTGCAAACTGAGATCTGTTTAACTCCCTTTTATACAACTATGACTCTCACAGGAAAATTTTTACAGGTTAACACTAATTCGGAAAAAGGTATTACCAGGTTCCACGTAGGGGAAAAGAAAGTGATCCTCGACGTCAATTCCTATCAAATTATCGATTAATGATAATACCCGAAACAAACATCACATATCATTCACGTCAAATTTGTTTGTCGATTGTAGATGGCTTCAGATTATTAAATGATCAAATGACATTAATGGGAAAATTTTGTTGCCACTAATTTTGTGGAATATTAAAAGAGACCCGAAAAATGCTTGGAATTTCTATTTTTCTGAATGATCAATCAATAGCGGTTTTTGGAAATGACAAATTTCCATTTGAAAAAATCGTCCCGGTCGAGTCAATGGAAGCAATCTTGACTATACTTATAAGTGAAGTCCATCAGTCTCTGACGCGCTTAATTCAGTTGATTGTTTACGAAAGCAGAGAAAGATAAAATGGAGCTTCCTAATTTTATGGGAGCTTTTAAGTCCCTCAGTTTGAGCGGTACATTAGACTTAACCATATGCACTCAGATCAGGCCTCTAACACAAACTAAAACCACTTTTTACAGGCATGATGTGGAATAGATTAGCCAGAAAAATCAAAGAATGTTCTTTACCCAACTAAAACAAGACTAAAGTTCTGAGACGAAGTTGTTTCTTTAATTTCTTGTTTGTTTGTTTTTATTATTGTCGCCTTTTATGGTTATATGATGGTCTTTTATGGTTATGTGATGATTTTTTCAGCAATGAATTAATAATCCATTTTGTAGTCAATCAACACATCAACACGAAATATATCGATTGAGTTGATTAGGGTTATTATGTTAATGAACTTAAGTTTGATCAAACATGAACTTACTCTATTGTACCATATAGGCTTACTATGTTGAACCGTAACCTATGTAACGTCATCTATTTTAAATCGAACTTCTATTTTGAATGACAAAACACCTTCCTTCACAAATCTATCTAGCGATTGAACTTCTTGAATCTTAGTGTAGTGGAAAAAAGGAACCATGGGAGAACAGAACCTTTACAGTTCTGTATACCAGTTTTGCATCTGTTTGTTGAATAGCCATCTTGTATTTATTTGTTTAAAACAAACAAAAAATAAACAAGAGATTTGAACTTCCGTGACAATCTGGCTAATGAAAAGGGTCCTTTAATTTTAAAGTCTGTTTACACATGAAGAAAATCCATTGTAACGTCTGAGACAGGAAATAATCTGCACATTTTCTGATTCTTTATAAAGAATAATATTTATCTAGACAAAGTTGATCGTCAAAATATTCTGAAATTATTTCCCCCACAGCAGTAGCTTTTGTGAAAAAAAACTAAAAACTAAAAAAACTAATTAAACGCAATTAAATATCCATAAATAGAAAGAACATCGGAATGAAATGCATATAATTTCGGAAAGAAAATGCTACTTGTCATCAATTGCAAATTTTGCATTCCACTTATGTGACATGTACTCCATGCAATACAAGCCCAAGATATCAAATTATTAGGGCTGTTTCAGAGAACGTGATAAACGCTTTCCAGTGCGAAAAAGCACATATATAAGATATTCACGAGACGTGCCTTCATAAACTCAGCATTGAGTTTATTTATAGACTTGCATGACATACCATGACGTTCTTTCTGACAGTAAGAAGGTCCTGTTCAAATGGTAAAAATGTTGTGCTGTCAACTCTAGGCTGTATGGTGACTAATCTTGTTTGGGAAAGTTTTATAACAAAACTTACCTTAAGTTCTTAAGTATTTATAGATATTTCCTAGAAGTATGATTTACATGTGATTAAAAAGTAAATTTGTTATCTATAGTATATCCCCTGCAATTCTACAATGTTTAAAATAGCAATCGATATATTTCTACTGTTTTCAACTCCAAGAAACAAAAACTTGGGCTTTATCGGGATAATCAAGCATTACTTTATAATGGTCGTAATCGCCAAGTCACAACCAGGCTTTGCGAAGAACATTTTACAAGCCTTTTGAAACGAAAGATTAAAATTTCTAATTCGACGTTTAGAAAATAAAAGAAGATCTAATGTTGATTAAAACGGAGACAAGGACGGACTCCTGTGGCACACATAATAACAATTCTAACTAATCAATTTTAGATCAACTTATGTGAACGCTCTGTTTTCTGCTGGAGTATAATACAAAAACATCACGAAATCAAAAAAGCATGTGATCTTTTTAATTGAGTGGTATGGTAACTAGGTTGATTTGAAAATTCCTTAATTGCTTTGATAACTGGGTCATTTTAGTATAACAAATCGATTGTTCTATTTTTAGATATTTAATAAATTTATCACGTCATTAGTTACATAATTCAACATGTTTAACATAAACAACCATTATTTGTATAATAATTTGCATATATTACCATGTATTACCAATTTGTAAATATAAGAATAACACTTTCTTCATAAATCTAATTTTTGTCGAAGATGAACTGGCTATGGGTCGTTGTCTATAAAATCAGATCGTAGTCAAAATCGACAAAGCAAGGGGGCGGTCGTGATGTTGAGGCGGAGTGGGGGAAATATGGCGAGGAGGTGACCGAGGTGTCGAAGTCACAGTCTCAGGTTTGGGGGCTTGGTTACACTGACCATACTACAGAAATCACACCTTCCAATAAATTAACATTTAGCAAAATAATCCAGCGAAGAAGGAACTTGGTTGTATGCTAAAAACAAAATAATTGAAAATTTAGTGAAGACTTTTTTCAGTGAGTAAGTGCAAGTATTTTCACATTGGAAAAAAACAATAATGGCAACAAAGTTTCGGTAAAAAGAAACACGTGGATACTATATATATATTTCTTAAATATACTCGAGCGAAGTTGAAGAAGCTGTTGTTTTTATTGTTTCTATGTGAATTCAGCTATAACCTTTTAGTGTACATATTACTTAAATATATACTATATATTCTGGTGAAGTGGGGCGAACAAAATGTCTTATATTTCAAGAAACTCTTGGCCTATATGTTGAATATGGTTTTAGTTACCAAAAATAGGCAAATGTAAGTAAAGAGACTTTGTACAGAAGAATGAAAGAATTTGGTAATAATCTCTGTCACATACTGATATATCAGATGAGGAGTTGATAGCTTTAATTAAAGAATTCTTATTGTACTTTACAAATTGCGGCATACGTCGCATGAAAGGTTATTTGCTTGCAAGGAATCATCGTGTTCAATGAGAAAGAATTCGATCACTTGTGGAAAATTGATGCTGGTGAAGGTATGCTGCTTCAGAAGGTCTTTGCAGTTAAACCTTATTCAGAGACGGAAATATTCAGTTCCAGGACCACTAGCGTTGTGGCACATTGATGACTACTACAAGCTTATTTTCTGGGGTTTTGTCATTAATGGTGGCATTGATGGTTTCTCTCGAAGGATAATGTTTCTTCATTGTTCTACAAATAATAAGTCTGCTACTGTTCAAGACCTGTTTATACAGGCTGTGGAATGTTACGGGCTGCCTTTGCTAATCAAGGAGTGGTAAACATTGGTGTAGCAAGGTATATATTTAATCACCCATTGCGAGGGCCTGGTCGTGGCAGCTTCATTGTTGGTAAAAGTTGTCATAACCAACGAACAAGACGACTTGGAAGTCGAAAATTTCGCTATATTGCATTCTCACAATAGACCTTTCCCGAATTTCTGTTTAAACGATGCATTGTGGCCGAGTTGTCGTGTCTAACCTCACTTTTAATATTCAAACTATTTCTAATTATTGAAGTGGGAATTAGGAATAATAGAGACTATCATTAAGTTATGTAAGTAATGAAATCAGTGGAACAACGAATTGCATAAAAATGAGGTTAGATATGAAACTTGTCCACAATTCAGTGTTTAAACTGAAATTCGGGAAAGGTCTATTCTAACAAATATATACTGTTCATAGAACTGTGAGATACAATAGTTGATAACGGTAGCAGAATTTCAGCTCGCAATTATAAAAAACAAATAGATCAAAACTTATTCGTCTCAAATTTGGCTTAAAGTCTTTAGGAATTACACAAATTACACACAATTACACAAATCTACTCTCAACAATTATAAAACATTCTCAATATAGCATTGCCAAATTGCCCAATTTTGGCCAAATTTGACAAAATGACTGTCAAATTCGAAATCAGCACCTTTCAATTGTGCTTTGTGCAAATTTTTATGAAAATTGGAGAACTTTCATAATTTGGTCCAAATTAGCCCGTTAGTCAGCCTGAAAGTCAGCCTGCAAAAGATTTTATTGCTAAGGTGTGTGCGGACATGGCTTCTATAAGCAATTATTTACTTTAGTGAGATCGTCCAAAATGTTACGGAGATAGAACGACGATACCAATACTTCGCTATACTAGCGAAATTAATAGAGACTTTGGAGAGACTTGTTTGTGGGGTGTGCAAGCATTTATCATTTTGTATTTGTTAACTTAGAGGAGAATGGATTTTTATTTTATATCCATAACACAATTCATTTAATTGTACTGAGATGTATTTATGTGTCACGCATTAATCAACACCTTAAATTATTTTGGGAGGGTTGAAATTTGGTTTGAAGGTCAGCTTGCATATAATCTCATACGAGCAACTCGTGACTCTGAAGGACAGTACTGGCTATTGTATTGATTGGCAGGTCCGCAAGCTGCTGGTTGCAATGCTGAATGAACCTGCCACTATTGACATCAGAAGATGCAGATGATTTAATACAGTTTCTACATGGTAACATGAATCCATTAGAACAGTCTTGCAATTTTGGAACTGTATGTTGATACTTTAACAAAAGTGTTCAATCATATAAGGAGGTTTTGAGTACTAGCTGATACATTCAACATTTTGTCACCTTTATGCAGTCATTTTTGTATGTTGTAGTTCACTTCTCTGTTTAAACTGAATTATTTGAAGGTCCACGATATCGATCTCATGAACAATAACGTAGTTGACTTATTTCACGCCCTCTTCGAAGTACCACCCTCCTAAAATTCCCACCAAATGGCTCTTGTGTATGTATCAATGAAAAGGGCATTAAATGTGAAATTTTTGATGTTTTAAACTTTAGATATTTGCTATCAGTAGTATTTTTGTAGTGCTTCACTTGTTTAAAAGAAAGTTGGTTATATTTTTCTCAGCTGTGTCATTTTTTTTGAGATTCAGCCTGATACTCTAGAACTTCTCTTTTCAGACTTAATCAGAAGGCCGGAAGCGCTGAGAATGCGGCTGTATATTTTTTCATTACTAAACACTGTATGTTTACATTTACATGTTTGAGTTTTTATGAAAGTTTTTACAGGAAAAAACGGAAACTATGCTTCAATAGATGTGACCGGGCAATTATGAAAGAAGTTCTCCGTGAAATTTTCTTAGATATTGAGTAACAACATTTTCAAGGCTTCTTTCTTGTAAAGGTTCTCTTAACGAGATTATTTGTGTTATATGGAGGAAAGCACTGTATCTGTTACATAACGTCGTTGTTGTTTTCACCAATATATGAGCAATTAAAATGAGGGCTGTTCTTGAACTTTCCAATTAGCAAAATACAAGTAACTCTTTGGGAAATTAACATCGTTCGTCTGATATCCATCACCCATCATTGGATCGCCTCCGCGACATTGCGATCGCCTCCTCGACATTTAACTCACCTCCTCCCCACCAAACACATGACGTCACCACGACGTCTTAATCTGGTCAGGAAGTCATATGACTTCTTTATGACTTTTTCATGACGTCATTTAAAGTCATTTAATATGACGTCACCAAGGTGACTTTCTCGCGACGTCATTTAAAGTCATTTAATATGACGTCACCAATGAAACGAAAAGACGACCATAACATGTCGTACTTACGACATAAAAACGTAAAATCGGTTTGCAAATACAGTTGAGTTCCGCGTATCCAGATTGTGTAAAATCCAAACCTTCTGTAGAGGCCTTTAAACGTTCTATTAAATACCTTAACCTGTTGGAACTTTGCACCTGTAATATTTGTAGGTTATAATATTGTCATATTTTTCTATTATTCATATTGTCCTTTTATGTTCCATTTTAGTTGGTGTAGATTAGTTATCTTACTATTGTAAAACCAACATTAAATAAATTGGTAAATAAATAAATAAAACTGTCAGAGCCGGATAAAAGTTCCAGATAGAACGACGTTTGGAAAACGAAATTTATAGCGGGATTTAAATCCTAATATGAGACCAAGGTTTTGGAAGAGGTAGGGCGAAGTTCGTTTGTGGATGTCACGTCACCAAGCGTGGGATGCGCGAAATGATATCGATGAGTCAGAAATAAAATGTCTCGAAAAAAGTGCCTTAAATAGTTAGTAGCATGTTTTCTATAAAAGTAAAAATGTAAATTTTCTGACAACAGTTGTTTTACCTTTTCTGTACAAAGTAATAAGTATATGTTTATACACAAAAAATATGGATTATAAAATAATACCAATGTAATGTATTTCACCAAACAAGTAAAAGTTCGTTTTCACGCGCGAAACGTTGGTTGCACTTTGTGTCCTTTATATTTGCTTTGTTTTTTTCAGCTTTACTAAGGTCCATTGATTCGGTCCGTGGGCGCGTTTTTTATGATCTCTGGCGTTGCGTATCGCTTCTTTGTTTTTTTGTCCTATTGAGATCACTATTAGTGCAATTGACACTTCGCTCTCGTTACATTATATCAGATGATTTTTGATTCTAGCAGTAGTACGTTGTATGGTTGTGCGTGTGTAAGTTGTGAGATTTCTGCCAGTAGTTAAAAAAGCTTCTGTGAACAAATTGACGTTTTAAAACATGCCCCTGAACGGTTGAAGAAGAAATAAATTGAAAGAAACAGTTTTCTTGTATTGTATTTTTTAATTGTATATGTTTAAGAGTTACATTAGATTAGTATGCATTTATTTATTCCCATCACTTCGGTAAGGTCAAAATCTGTGCGTCCCATCATGGTTAAGCACGTTTTCAATCGTAATAAAAATGTCAGCACTGGGTCGTATGACGTCTCAGTGACGTTGTAGTGACGTCGTAGAAGAATCTCTCTTTATTCCCAAACTTCGATAAGGTCAAAATCTGTGCGTTCCATCGTGATTAAGCAAATTTTCAATCGTAATAATAATGTCAGGACGCGGTCATATGACGTCTCAGTAACGTCTCAGTGATGTCTCAGTGACGTCGCAGAAGACTTGCAGTGAAACAGCTACGTTATAAGGAGGTTACGTGATGACGTCCTTGCGACGTCACGGATCTGACGTCGGTTTTTGTTGCAAATATGACGTTGTGATGACCTACTCATAACGTCTTATAAGGTCATCGTCTGACTTGATTATGACGTCATAAGGACGTCATGGTGTTTGGTGGGTCGACGTTATGACACAACGTAACTACGCTCGTCTCCTCGATATTACGATCGCCTCCTCGCCATGTCGATTATGGCTACGATCTAATTTTATAGTTTTCTCCTTATGCTAATCGTAGAAAAATATTAACCATGGTCTGACACACTATTATGGAGAAGTGAACGCAAAAACGACCAGAAATTTTAAAGAGTGGAAGCGTGAAAAAAAGCGGATGCACAGCGCGTTGATCTTTAAGATTGATTTTTAAGAAGTAAAGGAGAGTTATAAAAACGTTTTTTCCTTTATAAATTACCTGGAAAAAGTATTTTCAGAATAAAAAATATACATTTGGATAGATCTCAAAAAAAGCGATTTTCTGATATAAGATTCGCAAAATATTAAAAACTATTTCGAAAATCTTGAACAAACTTTTTTGATACACACTGTACATATAAGTGATCTTAATAATTTCCATTCCAGAGTTGGATAATTGGAAGCACTGGAAATCTTTAAAATGAGGTTATACTTGTCATAACATGGTGTTTGATCTGCTTAAACAACGTGTTATGACAGAGAGAGGTTTGTCAAGCTTTCAACTTCGATGTATTTATCGATTTATCGATTTTAACTCTCTACGTAACAGTTCATTACCTACTTGTCTAGGTGAGATTAGGTCATAACTTCCTTGAGTTACTAACAAAACTGTACATCAATTCTTTTGAGAACAACAAATTGCTTTGCAAGAAATTCCATTCTGCAATGAAGCCTTCGTACTATTCAAATAATTTTCAAGGGTTCTAAAAAGTATTTGATCAAGTTCTAAATAAATACGAAGCTGACGGAATAAAAGCATACGATATTTCATTAGTTACAGACACTACAGTTGGTTTAGTGGTTACAATCGATACAAACCAGTAGTTTCGCTTTTAAACGAAGAAATAAAAGAGTATCAAGCAAAAACGATTTAGATAGCATCTCTTTAGTCACACCAATGATGGCTGATGAACTAACCATAAAAAAACATTCCGATATTTGAATAGCAAACAGTCCATACAAGCATTTACCTTTCCACAAGATATATCAGAGCTGTTTTTATTAATCTGAATAATCAACTCGTATTAAAGCAGTAAGGGAAAAGCCATGAAATAATTTTTCCAGAGTTATCTTTCCTAACGTGTGGAGGTGATCATGATTTACAATCCTCTTCTAATCATGGAAAACTCTTTCAATATGCTCGTGTTAAGTGATAATCCTTGAAACTTTTGGAGGAAAGATTCACATAAGGAGATATTCATTTACTTAGTGGCGCCAATATCCTTATGTGATAAACCCAGTTAACGAACGTATAGTAATTTTATTGCAAATGATATCACCAGCAGCTTCATTTTTGGAAAGAAAGAACAGGCTATGTTTTCTTTCTAGCTACATATTCAACAAGTGGTCATCATTAGAGAGTCATCACTCTTGCCCGACTGGATATTTTTCAAATAGTAATTTTAACTGAATCAAATAAATCAGTACAAATACTGCAGATTACCTCCTATATATTAATAGCCGTTTGTCTGTCTGTTTGTTTGTTTGTCTGTCTGTCACGGAAAATGGTAGATTGAACTGTGAGAGAAGTTCTTTCTTATCTTTTTTGTGCGACGTCAGTGTGAAGCCATTCCATAAAACGCGACATTTAGGGAAAACTATCTCTGTAACCAATAGGGATAACTGTTCTGTGCTACAGGCGATAAGGTGACGAAAAATTTGGGCCTAAATTTTTTTGGGGGTGAATCTGTGACGTCATCAAATTCTTTGATCGACAATATCTCTGTATCGGTTGATCGTAGCAAAACAATCCCATACATTTTTTTTATCAGTTTTTGGAGCTCTAGAACATCTTTCTGTTGCCAATTTCTCAATTTAACTTTGCGTGAATTCAACGCAGGCCGAACATGGGCGGCGAGTGACGACTCTAGTCTATATGTTAATAGTCGACTATCTGCCTGTTTGTTTGTTTGTCTGTTTGTCTGTCACGCAAAATGGTAGATTCAGTTGTGAAGAGATTATTTCTTTTCTCCTGCGCCACGTCGGTTTGAAACCAATGCATTGCATCCTCAATCGAACGCGACGTTTAGGGATTATCTCGGTAACCAACAGAGATAACTGACGTTTTTTCGAGTCCATGTTACAAGGGAAAAATTTAGGCCAAAATGTTTTGGTGGACGGACCTGTCACGTCATGAAAATCTTTGATCGACGATATCTCTCTAAGGGTTGGTCGTAGCGGAACGATCCGATACATTTACGAAACCATACATAGTTTATTCCTACAGTAGACTCTTTCTAACTCGAACCTCGAAGGGGAAAACAAAATCGTTCAAATTATGGAGAGTTCGAATTATAGAGAGTGATATTGCTAGGTTTTAGCTTGACGGGACTCACTAATTCAGTTCGAATTATGGAGAGTTCGAGTAATGGAAAGTCGAATTATAGAGAGTCCACCGTATTTGAATTTAAAAATGTAAGTATAGGAATTATTTATTCATTATGTATTTGTTAATATACTGCAAATCTCTGAATATGTTTGCATATGTTTGCAGTTTCTCAAAAACCATAGAATCTCTACTCAAATCATGGCATGCCTGGTAGATGTCTTATGATGATATGCGAGATTGAAATCATTGAGGAGGTTCGGACCAAACTTTATGAGATCGAGATGTCCACAACAATAACGTGTTATCAGTGCGTTCAGAAGAAACTCAATTACATAATTGATTACTTCTCACATCTATCAGAATAAAATTAAACTGTATAATAGAGAGGAAAGCTGAATACATTATGAGGAATGATCTTTTTGTATCAAAATGTAAAAGGAGGGAACCATTTTTCAATTTGACGCACCATGAAAAAGCATTTCTTTTTAATATGATTGTATTAGACTTCCTGTGTGAACAGGATACAAACAGTAGGTAAACTATTAAGAACAAGGCTTCAAGGAAAAAAACATTTATGATAAGAATTTTCTTATTATCTAGCTACAAAGCAAAATTGGAATGTAAAAACATTTTTCATCTAGCTGAAAATTGCGAAGCGCTTCCTGTAAAGCGCTTGTGACAGAACAGACTAGTATGCGGAGCGGGTAGACAACGTTGTGTTTCATTTCAAAACATTCACTTTTTTATGTAACAACAGCTATTGCGGTTTTCTTCTCGCATTTATGAATCTTACTGACAGCTCATAGAAGTAGTATACATTCGAATAATCTACTAGAAATTTTAAGTTTGTTTGTATTTTTGTTCTTGTGTTATATAAAAACAAGATTCGCAAAAATGCGACTATATATTTCCCCAAAGTTGCAAACATTTTATCAATTTGTGTGTACATTGATAACAAGAAAAATGTATCATTATAATTACAGTGGTATATCTACTATCAAGCTGATGTTCAGATAAAAACGCTGTCCATACTAATCAGGGTTAATACTACAAAACGACTTATGAAATAAAGATGTACATGGTCAAATGATAAGATTTCTCTCAATGTTTGCCAAGGAGTTAAAAAGTGACTTAGAATTTACTATGGACATAGCAAAAACGACCTAAATGCGACTAATATTTCCCCTTAAACAACTAGAATAGTCTTTTTGCAGAACAATCTATAAAGCAATTTTGTCATAATAAACATAAGATCATTATTTATGCTGAAGACAAGCTTCATATCCTTTTAACCATAAAATCACAGATCAGATGCAATTCAACAGAACACTTGCTTAAACTCAGATGAAACCATCTTACAAAATTATAAAATCAAATTTTTATAAAGGTTAACAAAAGAAGAAAAGAAAATTGTCAAACCTTTGGGGTTAGGCATTTTAGCAAATAACTATCAAAAGCAATCAAAAACCAATCTTTACTAAAAATTATTATGTGTAGCATTTCAAATGAGGTTCGGAATTCCCGAGTTACAAAACCGAGTTACAAAACCGAGTTACGCATTATGACGTCACAAACCGAGTTACTAACTCGGAAATTTTATTTTGTTTTATTTTTTCCGAGTTACTAACTCGGAAATTTTATTTTGTTTTATTTTTTCCGAGTTAATAACTCGGAAATTTTATTTTGTTTTATTTTTTCCGAGTTACTAACTCGGGAATTTTATTTTGTTTTATTTTTTCCGAGTTACTAACTCGGGAATTTTATTCTTATAAAATATTCTCGACTTACTAACTCGGAAAATTTTATCTGCTATACGTTTTTAATTTTTAGTTTGCTTTATGTTTTTCGAGTTAGTGGCTAAGAATTAAATCACAAAATGAAATGAAACACTGCAAGTTCACCAAATGATGTATCCACTGTTGCGTATTAAGGGTTATTTTTTTAGTTAATTAAAACTTGGAGTAACTCAATAACAGTAATATTTAGCTTTTATTAGCTTTTCGTTAGATTTGATTGATGGTGGAAATGATGTTATCGTTCAGCTTTTTGGGAATTTTTTTAGTCAAAAAAGGAGCAAACTATAAAGGTGCTTCGACGTTCGTGAAAATGTGCATTTTAGGAAAAATTGACACTAAATTCTAAAAGTGCTTCGATAGTAGAAACTAAGTTCAAATCAAGGGTGACAATTTCGATGGGGGTCAATTTTTACACTTAAGAGCCAATTTCTGTAAGAGTGGGGCAGTTTTAGCAACTTCTGATAGTAAAAAAAATTTTTTTCTTTCGTTTTGGGACATGTTGTACAAAACCATGTGAGAGGAAAAAATCCAAAATTTGAATGCTCAAAAATCCATAATGGCCGAGTTACGCCCATTTGAAGAATTTTGAAAATTAGTAACCGGACCAAAATTGGCCTCTGTTGCAATTTTGCTGGTTTATATCTGAATGCGCCCTTATAGTCACACAACTTTCTTTTCAGATTCTGTTAATATGGCCTGAAGGCTATTGAAATTGATCAAAAAATTTGTGTGACCATAATGGCGGCACAAGCTACAGTCCCCCAAAATCACAACAAAATGAACGCAACACAAACTTTGAACAACTTTGAAGCCTGGTATCTACAGGAAAAATGGTTTGTATTACTAAAAACTATGCAAAATGCGAACTACTATGTTACTACTCTTCTTTTAAGGTAATTTAAATCAAGCCGAAACAAAAACTTTTACTTCCAGATATGCAGTGGGTGTATATTTTCACTACCAAAATATCCTTTTTTTCATTTGGGATTTACGAAAGTCAGTTACATTAATATAATATATATGACATGATAGTATGTGAATATATTTTTTTGAATCAGAGATGTTTATTTTGAATATATACTTGAATGTAATTTTATAAATTGTGATTTTTTCTTCCTAAATTTGAAATGAGGTTCGGAATTCCCGAGTTACAAAACCGAGTTACAAAACCGAGTTACGCATTATGACGTCACAAACCGAGTTACTAACTCGTAAATTTTATTTTGTTTTATTTTTTCCGAGTTACTAACTCGGAAATTTTATTTTGTTTTATTTTTTCCGAGTTACTAACTCGGGAATTTTATTTTGTTTTATTTTTTCCGAGTTACTAACTCGGGAATTTTATTTTGTTTTATTTTTTCCGAGTTACTAACTCAGAAATTTTATTCTTATAAAATATTCCCGAGTTACTAACTCGGAAAATTTTATCTGCTATACGTTTTTAATTTTTAGTTTGCTTCAAATTCGCACTTGTATTGACTATGTGTATGTGCATAACTACAAATGGGGACCTATATCACCGAAGTGATATATCATCACATTATATGTTATCACAAAATTGATAAATAAAAAGTATTTTAGCACAAATGATGCATACACTATAACGTATTAAAATACGTTATAGTGTATGCATCATTTGGTGAACTTATAGTGTTATCCTTCCTTGTGGTTTAAGTTCCAGTGCTAAAATACTTTTTATTTATCAATTTTGTGATAACATATAATGTGATGATATGTCACTTCGGTGATATAGGTCCCCATTTGTAGTTATGCACATACACATAGTCAATACAAGTGCGAATTTGAAGCTGAAGCACTTTGAAAATTAAGTGCACCTCAGGCACAAATAGCAAATTCGTAACCAGCATAGTCAAATTTTTTTATGGAAAATTTAGGCTCATAATGAATTGTTTGAAAATTTGGTCCGAAATTCTCTTTTAATTTCACTTTCATTTCAAGTCATTTTGTGATTTAGTTTTTAGACACTAACTCGAAAAACATAAAGCAAACTAAAAATTAAAAACGTATAGCAGATAAAATTTTCCGAGTTAGTAACTCGGGAATATTTTATAAGAATAAAATTTCCGAGTTAGTAACTCGGAAAAAATAAAACAAAATAAAATTCCCGAGTTAGTAACTCGGAAAAAATAAAACAAAATAAAATTCCCGAGTTAGTAACTCGGAAAAAATAAAACAAAATAAAATTTCCGAGTTAGTAACTCGGAAAAAATAAAACAAAATAAAATTTACGAGTTAGTAACTCGGTTTGTGACGTCATAATGCGTAACTCGGTTTTGTAACTCGGTTTTGTAACTCGGGAATTCCGAACCTCATTTCAAATTTAGGAAGAAAAAATCACAATTTATAAAATTACATTCAAGTATATATTCAAAATAAACATCTCTGATTCAAAAAAATATATTCACATACTATCATGTCATATATATTATATTAATGTAACTGACTTTCGTAAATCCCAAATGAAAAAAAGGATATTTTGGTAGTGAAAATATACACCCACTGCATATCTGGAAGTAAAAGTTTTTGTTTCGGCTTGATTTAAATTACCTTAAAAGAAGAAATTGTTTGCGGAAGAAATTTTTGCGGAATATGTTTTTGCCGATAAATGACCAAAAAATGCAATTTTTTGCGGATAACGTCTTATTAAGAGGTTTTGCAGAATTAATTTTTGCGGATGCAAGAAATTTTTAATAAATTCGAAAGTAGGGAAACACCTAATTCAGTGCCTGGGTGTATTGTATATACAATCTTTAGTTGGAATGGAAATAGCAGAATTATGGAATAACATCTATTTCTCACCAGCTATAATATCAAAACAGAATACTAAACTGTAACAAACAGATAATGTTGCTGTGTCTTATCTTTGTTCAGGGAAGGTTAATCAGTCTAGGTCTACTTTCCATAAAGGTAAAGTGCAAATAACAATAAAAACTGTGGTACTTCCGCAGACATCGTTTCTCAAAGTAAAGGCAACAGTACGAAGCACGAAACCTGTTGCAAGTGCAGATGCTGATTCTATTGTTATTGACAAAGAGTAATAAATAAGTCCTTAGATGTTAAATAACCTTGACTTCTTACCTTTATCATTTTCCAAACTTTTGTAAACACGAGACTTTCATTTATATACAAAGTGAAACGTGTAAAACCAATTCTTTACGCGTAAAAAAATTTGAGCATTTTGCAGGGTAAATCTTTGCAGATGAAAAATTTTCGAAAATTTTGCGGAATACCAATTTATTCATTTTTGCAGATTTGAGCAAAATCCGCAAAAATAAATTCCACAACAAAAAGTTCCGTACAAATTTCTACCGCAAACAATTTCTTCCTATTAAGGTACAGACTGTTATGTTGGAATGTGTTGGAATGTGTTTTGATTTGTTCTTGTAAGGAAAATTGACATTATATATACGAAATAAGATATCATATACAATATCAAAACAGTATACGTGATCATGGAATTGAATGAATATTGTTGGATTACATGACTATCCCAGGAGGCACTTTCAACCAGATTCTTTCTATAAATGTCTCAATCCTGTGTGTATTTAATATTTTACATATTAATTGGTTTTCTGAACTTCTTTTTGCAAATGTAACATCACGTTTTAACTTGCAATTCTTGTAATGTATTCCTCGAATTAACAACTGGTCGTTGTTCACCATATGTAAAAAGGGTTTCCTTCATATGGTTGTACCTCTATATACGTGTTTTCAGCTGTTGGGATACATTATATCCGGATGTAAAATACAAATAAGTCTTCAGCTTGGTTTTTAATGATGAGCTTTCAAATTTGCACTGAAATCACAGATTCAATGCTCTACTGTTCCAAGCATCTAATTACCATCCATCATACATATCAACAAAAAAAACCCGTAACATACTCCCTTATTTTTCTCTTTTACTTGCGTTCACTCAAAAGTGTTAACAAAACTTCTAGAAAAACATTGAATTAAAACGTTTTTATTTCCATCATTTAACCTTTGAATCTCTTGAATCATCTTAAAAGCTGGGAGACAATATGAAAACTCTTCCACTGCCTAACTGCACTGACTGAAAAAAATGGCGCACTACTTCCCTGAAGACTAGCCTCTATTCTTATCTATGTTGATTAGGCCTAAGTTCAATACTGAACCGAGGCTATAAAAGTGAACGGAGAAGATGGAGAAGGAAACTGCCGGTTTTAACATATATTTCGCCCTATGGGGAAATATATAATAAAGACATTCTGGCGCTGATTTCATATGCAAATAGCTGCATCATATATATACTGTGAAGTTAGCACAAAGCTTCTGTAAAGAAAGGCAAGCATGGTTTATGATGTAAGGCAGTCCTACCAGGTGGGAAGCACGGCTGTTTCGTACGCGAAATTAAGATAAAGCGGAGCGCGTATTATTTTCAGGAAGTTGCTATTAAACATGGTGCACACAGAAATCATGATCTAGTCCATTAGAATATCTGATCGAAGTTCTCTTTAATCAAAGACTCTCTGGATATAAAAAACTGTATTTCGTCGTTTCTAATCTTTGGAATACATAATAATCACAGAAGTTTCCCTGGTTATTAGAGAATTTTCCTTGAGAAGCTTTATAAAGTTTTGTTATGGTTTTCCTTAGTAACCCCCTTGGAGATAGACTTTGTACGAAATAAGTATGACCTAGAGTTTTTTAGGCATAAAATATTATGCTATGGAGCTGTTAATAGATGCATCAACAATGTAAAAGAATTTGTAGTTGTAGCCATTTTTTTCTGCTTGGCAAATAGATCCTGAAGTGGTGAAATATTTTATACCTCCCCAGAACAAGTTATAGTGTGAAGCACATTTTTCTGAATAACAATTTGATACACAGGTAATTTCTTTTAGTAATAATAAATACATTACAACACATATAAATTAATTTGATGCTGTTAACTTTCTTTTTTTTACTGCCGGTTTGATTTGTTGAGCTTTAGGGTACGTAGAGAGGAGGTGTTGATTCATAAGATACTTTAATCTGTCTACAGGATTTTTTATGTTACTGTATCGATGTTTCATTTGTTTAAATACATGATGAATGCTCTCTCCACCCTGCTCTCCATAGAATCCAAAGCCGACTTTCCATTTTCTAAGAAATGGGATCATGTGATCTTCCATCATGTGAAGTTTTGGACTGATATTTATGTCAGGCCAGTTTTTTCGGAGAAAATCCAAAAATTCTGATATTAATATTTCTACAAAAAAAGTTAAACTTGCATAATATTGTATAATTGTTTATTCAAAAATGGTAAAAAATAGTACCCACCAAGTGAATCAATTCTTTCATCGGACGAGTGACCTGCAGAGTTAAAAATGTTGTGACATCTGCTAAATTTCATAAAGAGTGTTTCGAATAACTTCATTCTAGCCTCTGATTTGTTATACAATTGGTTGTTGTTGGTATGCTGTTTGACAACATTAGAAATACTGTTGCATAAAACTTTAGTGTTTTCTCCCTGAAATTTTTTTAAACATAATTATATAATAAAGAAAATGCTACTGTGTTATGACTAGTAAGAATGCCAAGACAAACTTACCTGAAGTAATTTATGGCAATGATTCCCAATGAAACTCCTTCCATGATATGCTTGACGCTGAATACCCATTTTGTTTAAAGTCACATCAAGTGATAACGCACACACACCAATGTTTTCTGGCATGTCTATGTTAAGTTCAGGAGATTCTTTTTCATTGTATTTATCTTTTATTTGTTTCTCTAGATGGCTAATTGCTGGCTGATGCTGACTGACGATTCCTTGTTCATTGTCATTATCTGCTATAACTTGTGATGTAACCTCTTGTTGAAGTATTTCAAGATGATCTTCCAACTCTTGAATATCAATGTTAAGCTGTTGTTTACGTTTCAATATTTCGATGAAATTGCCATAACAAGTGTCAAAAGAGGAAGTTTCCTGTGCAAGAATTTCAGCTAGATCCATGTCTAATTCATTGCAAAATGATTCGAGCATGTTGAACATTTTCAAAAAAACACCTAATGTAACATGTAACCCAGGAACTGATACCTGAAAAAAGAAACTCATGCTTTTTATAATGTTCTCAAAATACGTACCAACACTGATGAAGTTTTCCATTTATTTACCTGATCAATTGGGATGTTAAAAAATGCTGCTCTAATAACATAATTAAAATTTTTGGCCATATTTGGATTACACCCTGTATTTTGGAAACGCTTTAAATCTGCATACAAGCCATCCAATGTTCTTTCAGGATATCTGCCCCGCAACTGTTTTGGAACATTCATGTCAGTGGATGTGATGGCGCACCACAAGCAACTATGACGACCTGAGGATTAAATGCACAACTATATAAATCAATATAAATCAATATAATATTCTACCGTAAAGTTAGAATATATAATAATTTCTGTATATTTACAAACAACCTTTGAGGTTTATACATTTTAGGAAATGCACTATTTAATGTGAAATTCATCCTAAATTACTTACCATTTGCACCAATCAATCCATACATGGCACATAAAAATTCATAGTCTCAATAAAGGAAAACACGGATTAGCTTGCCCTCCCATTTCAATGTTTGTAGCATCTTCACTTGTGCACTGTATCGACTCAAACAAAGTTGTAAGTTAGTACAGTTATCTTTTCCTTCAAATAGACTAAATACTACTGTGTTCTCTTTTTTATTTGGATTTTTTACATTGGCTACTTGATAGCACATTTTGAAGCTACTGTCTCCATGGTCTCCTCCAATCTTTATATGCATTTCATTGGTTGGCATGAAATTATGTTGTATTATTTGGTTGTAGAGTTTTAAGTTTGATAACCTTTGAAGGATATGAGCTACTACATTGTAAAGATAGGCCCACAGTTTCAGTTGAATTTCAATCTTATGGGAGTTTTGATTCCTTTTTGTAAGTGGGGCCAATTCAACCTGTAAACCTTTCCCTATCCAATCTTTTGAAGTAGCTCGTGTTTCTTTTTCAGATGCCATTTTTATATTAAATGTTTTTAACCATCTTGAGATGTTTCTCATTTGGTTCCAGGGAAGATTCAAAGTTGACTTCGTAGCAGCCATATGAGAAGCAGGAATAGTGACACTTGAGGTTATGTCACATAAAATCTTTTTTCTCTCCTCCATCTCAATGCTTTTTAACATAGCTGCAGTTTGTGCATTAAATGCTTCTTGGGATCCACCTGCCAACAAGCCAGTTACATCTTTAACTGCCTTGTTCCTTCTTTGTATACTTCTTTGACAAGTGGAAGTGCTATCTTTCCCAGGCATTATGATTGGTGTTATAGTCAATGGCTATAAAAAAATATGATAGTTAAAATTATATTCATAATTTTGTGTTGATGATTTAAGACAGCGTCTTACCTGAGGTCCTTTGCTTTGCAGTTGAAAAGTATGATTTGGTAAAGTAGATTGTTTCATTTTTATTTTTACCACGTGTGAAACCATTTCTTCAACTTCTGATGGAATTGTTTTCGATGGAGTCAATTTAAGGATTTCCTTTTTGTCTATGATGTTATTAGTTTTTCTCTTTACTTTCGGTCGTCCAATTTTAGTTTTCTTGGCTGGGCGACCACCTCTGGCTTGTTTTTCAAGTCTTCCACATGTAGGGCAATCAGTGTTAGTGTGTACAGTCCAATGTACTAATGTTGATTTTATAGTAGATCCCCTTGATTCGAAATGACTAAGACTGTAACTACAACTTTTACAGTACGTTGTAGGATGAATGTTGGATAAATCTTCGTTAAAGTTGAGCTTAAATGCATTATTCAACCTCTCGATGTTGTCACAAACATAATAAAATATTTTTCCAGTTATTGTACATCCACAAATGCGACAAAGCTTCTTCATAGCATTCTCGTGATTTGAAAATGTACTCATTATGTTAACAAAAATTGTAAAAGTTTGATCTTCGATAACGTTACGTAAAAAAATGGCTAGATAACTAAACTTTTACTGCCAATTCCTGAACCTTTTGAGCATCCAAAAATAAATGTTTGATAACTCAAAAAACTCTATAACATTGAAAAAGACTCATGGTTTTGCACCACAGTTTTGAACCGTCATAAAAGGAAGGCCTCTTTAGGGAGTGTAAACTACCTTTAATTCAACCTGAAGTACTTTTAGTTTTTGAAATTAATATTCTCTAGGGACACGTGTTTCATATTCATTTATTAATTATGAATTTTCGATTAAAAATCTTTATAAATTTGCGTTCAAAAAGTTGAAGTTTTCCCTCCCGATTTGTTTACATTTTTTATAACTCTTATTTATTTATTTATTTATTTATTTATTTATTTTTTATTTATTTTACGAATGTTTACCCAGGATAGCCTCTTCAGTTCCGTAAGGTACTGTTATCAATGAGGGTCCTGCGAAGGAGGTCCTAGAGCATTTAAAGCCCCCATTTGGGCTACGGAAGCTGTAATGACGGAAACCGCTCAACTAGACAACCACCCTAGACATCATTCCTACTCTCTTGCTGAGTGCTAAGCAGAGAGGATCGATTCACACTGTTATAGTCGCTGGCATGACTCGGTCGGGGATTGAACCCGCGACCTCCCGAACAGGAAGCGAGCACTCTACCACAAGGCTACCAGTCGTTCCAGGCCTCCGTAAAAAACGCTTAATTTCGTAGAATCGCCATTTGAAACAGCCGTGGAAGCTGATCCTGATTGATGACAGACACATACAAAAGTATAACCACCATCATGGCATTATCAAAAACATTTTTGAAGATAATTGATGTCAAGCAAGTTTGTTTTTGATGCATGAAAAACTCTACATCTTGTTTTTCTGGAGGATAAACCAGTGTACTACAACCATTCATGTCACAACCATCAATCATAACATGTTCGAAGAGGAATACGACAACAGGTCCTCCTAATACACTGCAAATTGGAGAGATTGTTACAAAGGATAGACTTATTTTGCTTCGGTTAGGAGGTATAAAATACGATTTCAATCTAACATGCTGTAATTCGCATTTTGTGAGAAAGTGACTGAAGTAATGTCTTTGTTGGAACACTGTGTATAATTAATATCTCTTAGGAGAGGAGTTAAACCGATTTGCTTTGTTACATTGCTATAATATTTTAGCAATTAAAGTACTTTGGAATTAAAAGTTTTGTAGAGAATAGAGAAAGTTTCTCAATTTCTTTCCGAAAGATACTTTCTCACAGTGAAAAGCTATAAAAACATGATTCTTTACATTAGAACGCTTCAAAAGTGTAATTACCTTTAAAAATCATGGGAAAAGTGTATTTCTGTGGTGTATTTTGACACATCATTTTCAAAATTAACAAGATACCTTAACAGGCAAAAGGATTTCCGCGAAATCTGCTGAAATATGAATGTAGAAGTAAATTTCCAAAATAAAAAGTCACATTTCTAATGTATATAATCCCTAGGACATTGTCAAAAGATAAGTGACACTATGTGAGACTTATAATATATATACTGCCAATAAACTGGATTAAATCTGAATGACATTGAATATTCTTTATTTTGTTGATAAGAAATAATATCAAGGATATATTGATCCTTTCAGATATCACAATGTATATGCACATAACTCAGAAACTCTAAAAGTTCTGAATTTCTGAATTTGATACTTGGTATTTAGCAGACTTCCTAAATCACAAGCACAAAAATGCATGAAGATTTTGGTCATGCAAAATACATCCACATAGACCAAAACCAACATTATAACTGTTTTAGTTTGTTTTTGTTTGATTAGCAATATGGAAAACACTTACAAACATTCTTGATCTGAGTTGTCATTCATGACCTGTTTATAAAAATTTTTGAAGAACTTCAAAAAAAGGTTGAATGATTTTTACAACATAACATTGCATCTCTGATTTCATATGCACCCAAGGGCATTGCGAAAGTGTAATTGACACCATGTGGAACTTTACATACAGTGTGTTTCGTAATGTTGGAAATGGAAATTTTAAATTTGTTTTTTTTAAAAGAATATACCGAATTTCAAAATAATTTTTACATCAAAAGAAAGCCATTTTCAAGCTCTTTCGGCTAGTATATTTTTGTGAAAAATGAAAAAGTGGTTTAAGGAAAATGTCTTAGAAAAATGTAATTAAATTTTTAATGGTCGTATAACACGTAGTTTAATTACATTGCACTTATTGTTTCAAAGCGCTAAATCCATACAAAGTTTTATCAATTTTATCTTTGCGCTGAGACCTCCAAATTGATATTTAAAAACATAAGAGTTAAACGTTTTTCGTGAACACAGCTTAAATTTGTTTGTTGTTTTCCAAATTGCTGTCATTGTTTTAAAAAATCTTTAATTATAATTTAAAATGGTTTCTTCGCACACATGCGTGGTAAGCATTAGTTTCATGTAAGCGCACACACGAAATTTAAAAAAACCACTAGGTTTGGACAGTAAGAAAAAGAAGAAAAACCAAAGCCGGTTTTAAGGTATTTCTTGCTTTCGCAGAAATCCAAAAATAGCAAAAAGATTTTACTCAGATATATAATTGTGAGTTTTTTAAAAGAAACTGTTGCTAATGAAAATTTGTTGTATTCCCAGAATGTACATTGGAAGCGAACTTATCTGATATAATTGTGTAAAAATCTTATGTAATTGATCCTATTTTGTTTGCATTGTTTCATTGTTTTATTAAGCTTATAGAAATTTTTGATTTTACTTTTCTCCTTTTGGTAAATCAAACTCACTCTCTGTATGTTTCATTGTTTCTTCTTTAGTGATTGTGGTGGGCTGTTTAGTTGGCTGGGTACGAATAAGTGCTAAATCTCGTGAGCATAAAATTCTGGTCAATAAGGTACATACAGCAGTGTTAACTGCACAGGTAGTGTTTTCAATTTCTAAAGAATCGCGGTAGTGTTTTCAAACTCAAAGTAGCAATTTAAAAGTTTTTATTTTAAGATATGAAGTTTAATGTATTGGAGTGGATGCCAACTAGTTAAGTTTTCCCAAAGGCACCTATAAATCTCTGTATTCAGGGGATAATACAGAATAAATTTTTGGGCATCGGTAACAAAATTCAACAGGGAGGTCGACTCGGATTTTGAGCTGTTTAAAGTGTCTAAATAGGCTAAAAATGCCTCCAAATGCTACACCGCGCTATGATTTGACCAATGAATTGAAATCTTTTAATTTCACATTACTGGAAAATTTATGCAATAGCATACAGCTACAATATTAAATCAGATTGATTGTTTTACGATCAAAAATGCAATGCATTGGAAACGCATTAAAGTGTTATGATTTAAAACCATCTGCCGTCTTTGCATTATATGCATAATTTTGCATTATTTGGTTGTGGATAATAACAATGACACTGAAAAGTTACTACAGTATTGTTTTTATCCTGTTTTTTGTGATGACTTGTATTATTTGTAAGTGAGCATTTTTTTTTTGGGGGGGGGGGGGGGGTGGGGGTGGGGTGGGGCGCTGGTTTTGTTACCGCCAAAGGCAATTATCGATGTCAAAATCTGTGTGCATTGAGTTGTATATCTGTTTATTTACGCACCAAAAAAGGTGATGTCGTGTTTCTTATTAAATTAGTTTTTGTCTTAGAATGCTGTAAAAGATGAGAAATATCAAGTTGCTCTACAGCTTTACCGTGAAGCTACAGGTCTGGTCGACCAAGTTCCAATGAATAGTACTAATGTTCAAAATAAAGTCGTTTTAAACATAGTGGACCAGGTGTATGAGTTATTGCTGTTTTTTTACACCTCATTTCATTCTTTTTTAGGATTGTTAATATAATATCTTGATGATATGTAATGATAAAATAAATAAATACACAATTTCATTTAAAATCTTTTAGGCTTATGCCATGCCATCTTCAGTAAAACAAATGCTCAACATGGCAAACTTGAATTATCAATTCTGATGATGGTATCACTGAATGTTAATTTTCAGCTTGGAAACTGGGATGAGGTAAGAAAATCGAAAAATCATTATGTTATTTTACAATAGCTGTTCATTACAAAATGAATTGTTTTCATGTGTTTTTCTCCTAGGCTGAGAGATTTCTCAAAGAAACAGAAATGGCGATGCTAAATTGTGGGGTAGAGAAAGTACGCCATTGTGGTAATGGTGCATTATAATGTGTTGAGTGTCTTTGGTTATTTTGTTCATCTTTTGAAATTCAAATAAGTTTGCTTTGTGTCTAAATTATGAGGGTACATGGCCGACGGTTTTAGAGCTGTTATTAGTTTGCTTTTTTTTTAAATCACTCGCCCCACACAAGGCCGAAGCCACTACAAGGAGTGGGGCTACATATCCGGATGTTCATCATAGCGGTTCATGTCTCCGACTAGCTTTCATTTTCACCAAAATACATCAGGGAATCGAGCTAATTACAGCACCTCCAGGAGTCGTGACTTTTTGTACACCGGGGTTTGAACCGTCAATATTTGGTTCCTAAGCTCAACGTTTTACTACTGAAAGTCACATTTGAAAAATATCCAAAGTGTATTGTGAAAGCGCTGATAATGTATCGTTACCAAAAAGGCCGGCTGTATAAAGTTGCCGCATTTTTTCGTACTGCTTTTGGTGTATTCACTTTTAATTATTTCATTACTTTTGCTCATTCCTTATTCCTTATTTATAGGATGATGATATATATATAGAAGTTATGCTTAGACTAGCAAAAAGTGATGGAATTTCTGAGCATAAACAAGAAGCAATGGACAGATTTCGTTTCCGTATAGCCAACTTGGAGAAAAAGATCTCTGTGAAAGGTGTATACAACGAGGAATGTTCAGAAAGGTTTAATCTTTTAGACAAAAAGGGATGCAATCTTCTAGTTCGATCTATCTGATAACCATATCGTTGCAATTGTTGAAATATACATAATAACTGTTTTCATTGTTGGATTTCAATATTAAATGGATTTTTTAAAGAGCAGATACATGATTTCAAGATGAAAAAAAAATCTATAGAAGAAACTTTGAGTTATCTTGGATTGTGATCATTCTGAAGTTCTCAACGTTTTGTAAACAGAACAGTGAAAAAGGTATATATCTGTTTGTTTTTAGTGAAAACACAAAACATCTTCGTTTGTTTCGTATATGGGTTGTTACTGTTTTTAAGCTTTGGATACTTAAGCTCAGCTCAAGTTCCTCTTCAACTGCAACATCAAAAATGTGTGTCTACTCGGCACGCATTACTTTAATGTTTTAAATGTTTTTTTAATGTTTCAATGTTTGATCAATTTTCAAGTTATACTGTCAATGCCCCTTGCTACAAATGGCTTTCCTAATCACAATAGCAAATTAAAACATCTTGCAATGATCAAAATCTTTGTTTACTTTTTTTGTTTGTAATATTGAGAATTTCGTTCGTAATTAAGAAGATTGGTTTATATACATATGTAATCACTGTGATATCTGAAAAGATCAATGTAAGCTTAATATCATTTCTTACCCCCAAAATAAAGGATGTTTTATGTCATTCAGATCAATTAAGTTTATCGGTGTTGTATACATACATTATTTATTTCATATAGTGTCAGTTGCACTTTTGCAATGTCCTGGGGTGCATACGAAATCAGAAATGTAATTTTATGTTTTAAAAATCATTCAACCTATTTTTAGAATTTCATAAAGAATTTTTATAAACAGGATATGAATGTTAACTTAGATCAAGAACATTTGTAAATGCATGCCATATTGCTAATCAAACTAAAACAGAAACTTCGGATTTCAGTTATAATGTTGATTTTGGTCTATGTGGATGTATTTTGCATGACCAAAATCTGCGTGATTTTTCGTGCTTGTGATTTTGGAAGTCTGCTAGGAAGATTAACATCAAGTATCAAATTCAGAAATTCAAAACTTTTAGAGTTTATGAGTTACGTGCATATACATTGATATCTGAAAGGATCAATATACCCTTGATATTGTTTCAAATAAGGAATATTTTATGTCATTCAGATGTAATCCAGTTTATAGGCAGTATATGCATTATAAATCTCACGTAGTGTCAATTATCCTTCTTGACAATGTCCTGGGGAGTAAATGATTAGAATTATGATGTTTTATTGTGCAAATCACATCTTTTTCACATTTCAAGTATATATGTTATACATATATCTTATATGTATATATCTTATTTTTCATACCTTTTGCAGAAATCCTTTTGCCTGTTAGGGCATCTTGTTTTAAATGTCTTCAATGCAAAGTATATAATATATTCTGGTGAATATCAGAAAACATGCCAGAAGAAATATTTAATTTTAATTTGAAATTGAACTCTAAGATATTATATCATTTTTGCTATAAAATTTCACGATAAAATCCACAAATTTCGCCGAAACTAGAAGATACTTAAAATGGTTGGCTTTTAATTTAGTCAACAAAAATAAAATCATGAGAAAAGTTAGTGGCATTTCCAAAATTAGTCGTAATTCTTTTCTATAAGTTGCTATTCCCTAACTAAATTTATGCTTTTGCATAGAATTATATAGATAGCATAGATCACTCCTATGTGATGCAGAAAACAAACATCTTGTACGCTGAATATAAAGTAATAAACAGATATTTTCTGATTTTAGGCTTACCTTGATATGGCATTGACTGAGTACGGAACATATACCAGGACGCTCGGTATGCTAGATGAATCAGAGAAGTCTTTCTCTGAAGCATTAACCATTTGCAGGTACGTATGTATATATGTGATACTTTTGGATTTCTTGTTTGACATAGGTGATTTGTCTTGCATTTTTGTGAGAAAGAACAACTGTTTTGGTAGTTGTATATATGGGAATTCAATGGTCGTGAAGACAGAATCAGACTTTTAATTTCTTCTTTTTTTGGTATCTGTAAAAAAATTGATCCTAGGTGAAATGTAGCCCCATTGTCCATTATGAATAAGGACAGACGGTTTTCACCTTATTGGTACAGACTATGCTTTTTGTTATGTTGTGTTTTATTCAGATTACTTATTTTTAGTTATAGACTTCTGTACTGTCGAATGGCTTGGCTACAGTTTATAATGAGTAGGTTCGATATAACAAAGCCATCCGTTTGGCAGAAAAAGCTATAAAGCGCTAGTGAAACTGCTCCGGAGAATCTGGTTACATACAAATACAATCTGAGTCACATAATGATGCATAAAGGTAATCTGGCGTATATTTAGAATTGGAAATCCGTTTTCGAGTTGGCTACTGGAATAGAAAGTTGTTAACGGTGATTTGTTCCTGCTTAAACATGGCGAATAAAAAATGATCACTGGTGTTTTTGAGTGAGAATAGGGCATAAAATGAACTGAAAAAATTCAACTTTTTGTTTAAGAACATTTGATTGAATTTTGATGTTTTAAAATCTTATTGCAAAGTTGAAGAGTGTTTTTTGTGGGATTACCGCTCAGATTTAGATAGAATCATAGAGTGTAAAATTCCATGTCACACAATGAATTGTGAATTGTAAGATTGTAAATGTGCTATATATGTCTTAAGTTAATTTGAACAAAAAAATTAAAAGCCTCAGCATCATTTAATTACTGAATCATACGTTCATTTTTTTATTATGATTTGGCACAAATTTAGGTTGTTGGCTAGGTTACTATATCTCATTTTAACTTGTTTCCCTCTGCAATGGACCTATAGACCCAAGCGCGCAAAGCATTACGTGCAGCACTTCAACTTGCCGAAGAAAATGAAGACGTGGAGACGAAGGAACTTGTTGACTGTCGAGTCAAGCATAAGGCAACTGGATGTACCTTCCGCATGATTGGTAGAATTGCAACATAAAGCCACAGGCTCAATCAAAAAAATGCAAGGGTGAATCTAAAAATACAGGGGTAATAATCTTTCAAATGAACTTGAAGTAAATGGCGTTTTTCCGTTGAGAATGAGAATGCCCCTGTTGTTATTACCGAAATACTTCAGTGAAGTATTTCCTTCAGTGTATGTCAAGTATTTTTACGAACTTCTGCTTCAATTGTATGGCTATGATTGTTGCTAACGAATTCTTTCTGAATTAATATAATTGCAATTACATATATTGCTACTGTGGTATGCTATCAAAGATATAAAATTAGTTATTGTTATTTCTTGTCAACTCTTTAATGTGTTTTCTTTAAAACATAACCAGATACACACATTTTTTAATAAGAATACTGCATTTTAAGTACACGTGTTCTTTTTATCAGCAACAAGTCAAAGTTAAGCAACAGTACCACAAGGATCTCTGATGAATAAGCAACAAATATTGAAATGATGCAGCACTAACATAGCAGCAGCACATTTTTTTGAAATTGTCACACCAGGTCGTTAGACTAGATTGCAGTACTACGTATGCTTTGAATAATGATTTAAATGTCTTAGACTGTTGCTACTTTAACCAAACAACTAAAACGCACAAAAAGGTGTTCAAGATCTATATATATTTTTCTTTTGATAGTAACGAATTAACTAACATTATTAATAAAAAGTGGTCATTTTTTTAAGTAACATTACTGCGACCCGTCCGACCTTGGTTGCTTATAAAAAAACGTGTTGAAGCCCCAAATACTCTTGAGATAATTTGAATAAATGAATCGGGGCAGACGCTGAGAGCATTCCTTTTTTTGTGGCTCCAGTAACTCATATCATATTTGCTATTCTGAAAGAAGATGAGAAATCATAAATGATAAGGTTTGTTTCCTGTGCTATTTGAAAGAGTTTCAAAACTGCTGAAAATTATTTGAATTTTCCCAAAATATCATATTTCATTCGGAAGATATTCAAAGGTTTTTTTCCAAAAAATGATAAATAACTAAAATGATAAATAGTTGTGTTGGTTGATGTTCTATGAAGAGTGGTACACAACTACTGTTATGAAATTAAACTCAACTCAACTAAACTCAAAAAATTAAAATTGATTTTTAGTACCATTTGGAAGAATTTAAAAAATGATGAAAGCTGGGTTTTTGAATTTTCAAAAAATCACTTTTTGTTCCCGATATATTGCCATTTAAAGTTTTTTTTCAAAAGTTGATCTCCAAAGCAGCGTGACATCACAATGTTCAAGAAGAAATTGCTAACATACAAATATGTAAATAAAACAAGAAATATTAGTGATACACTGCTAAAAGTTTGTATGCATAGTGACAAACACCCATAGGTATCAAATCACTAAAATAATGTTATAATTGCCATAGTTACTCCGACTTGTTTCCAGGTCTTTTCTTTCTTTGCGGACAAACCTGTAAATGGAGGTAAGGGAAGCGAAAGTTTAGAAAATGGAACAGTTTTCACTAGACGTAAGTTAAAGCAAAATTCACCAAAGTAACAGTGCTGATATATAGCTTTATCATCAAAAATTAATAAAAAAATGATAGATTCCTGGAACCGAGCCGGAGTAACAATGACAATAAGTTTCTTTCTGCTCTTTTCACAACTGCAGTTATTTACCACATGACATATAATGTTCTAACAATATATCATTAAAACATTCTGAGTTATTCACATATTCGTATATCAGCAATATCTTTTAGAACGTGGTGATGCCAAGTTGCCATAGAGATCATGTTTTGGAAAAAGCCTTTAAACGGCAATATCTCAAAAACGAAATATGATTCTTTGAATATTCAAAAACTGTTTTTCATCATTTTTAAAGCTGTTTCAAATAGTGCAAAAAATGAACTTTTGATTTTTTTAGTTTAGTTGCCCTTTAAAAAGGAAATTTATTACCTTTGTTTTCTGGTTCCATTGCAGGTATCCCTAACGGAATGACTTTATCCCGCCTTTACATGAGAAAATATTGAGCAGGAGCTTTGCCGGGACGTGACAGTAATCGCATTTAAAACGTCCCGGGACAGTGTGTTTATATGATGAAACACGTCCCGCGTCAAGCGGGATTCCGGTTTAAGAAAGCAAGATCTCGTCTAACCGGGACGGGACGTTTTTTGTCCCGGGATAAATTTTTTCATATAAACACGAGAAACTCGTCCCGCCTCTCATATAAACAGCTCCTTATTTTTTTGTTGAGAAAGGCTATAAATAACCATGCGACACTAATAATGAGTTTATTTTAAATGACGTCTGGTAAAAGCTATAAAGACTATTTCATATTCATTTTCTGAAATTAAAAGTTCATTTATAGATTGATCAGCAGAAAATAGCAGAGAGCTGAAATTAAGTAGATTATTTTAAATGATTTGACAACTACAGAAGTTTGTGTTCTAATATTGCATCACTATCCTGTGGGCAAATTTGTTAAAAAATAACTACAAAGGAGTGCATTTCTATAGAAATATACGCACTATTTCAATAAAAATGCTCTTCATCACAGGGGTTTTTGACAATTTTGCCCGTTCATAAAATTACCCGAGTTAATTACATACTTGTATGTTAATTTCTTAAAGATGTCGCGTTACCACGGAGATCAAGGTTTGAACACAAAACTTTAAATAGTAATATCCTGGGAATGAAAAACGATTTTTGAAGATTCAAGAACTGACTTGCATCAATTTTGAAGTTCTTCCAAATGTTACAAAAACATCAATCCCTTTTTTTGTTGTTTTTTTTGCCTGTAATCACCCTTAAAATTAAGCAGACTCATTTATTCTAAGGACTATGATAACAAGAAAGTACGTAATACATAAGGTCTTCCTGTTGGTTGGAGTCACTAGGGAGTTTAAACAACTGCGACGGCAACGTAGACCAAGGCGTGAGGAAAAAAACAAAATAAATAACTACTACCAATTAAAAGTATGAATAAATATGAATGAATATTGTTACAGAATCAATGCCATTGATGAACTTATATCGACTGGAAAGTTATCAAGTTACTGTAAAATCTACATAAGAGAAAAATACTCATCTCTGTAATCACGTCTCCGTTCTCAGCACAACTTCAAAACGTGATTTTCCACGTTGAGCACGGAACGTGCAAACATGTTAATGATCTTCCCAATGGCCTCATTAGCAGTAGACATTCTTTCTAAACAAATCCCACATAGAAAATAAAGCTTTTGTTTTGAGCACGTCGCCGTCTTCGTTGCCGTTGCGATTGCTTAAACTCCCTACTAAGGGTAAAGGGGGGCTGGAAAACTTTTTTTAAAAAAGATGTCGATAATATTATCGAGAGTTTTTTTTGTTAAAAGAAATGACAGGTGACTCTGAAATGAAAGAAACCGGAAGCTAAGCCATAAATTCTTCCTGTTTTCAGATAAAGGCAATCTTGCCATTCAAAAATTTGATTCAAAAATTATGTTTTGCAAAAGTGTTTGGCACATTAAAGTTTATTACCGCGAAATTAGTTTTGCTCCGTTGTAAATGGAAAACGGACCTTTAAAATCAGCTTGTTAACATATGTAAGGTTTTTCATAGAAATACAAAAAGAGATAGAATAACATCGATGAAATTTCCTTTGTACCATCCGTGTTGTAATTACTGGTGGCCGTATACAAAGTTGAATTTTAAAAATTTAAAATTTCGCGCTATATATGGAAGTCTATTGTTCCCCGTAATAAAAGTCGTAATTCAGATCTCGAGATCTATTGTTAATTTTTCAGAATGTGGGACTTCAGCTAATGTCTTTTTATCAATTCTGCATAATTATGAAAATTATTAGAATTATTCAGATGGTAGCATAACGAAAAATAAGTTTGTGTTTTACGATTTGACGAGAATAATATTCGTATTCATTGCTTTCTCGTGATCAACTAAGCAAATATGTAAAATCATATTGAAGACTTTGAGATTGATGTTGATATAAATGACGACAATAACATTGACGAAAGTACACTTGACTCTCGTAATGAACATGTATGTTTTGAAGTGGAAATATTTCTGTTTGAACGAACATGAACAATTTTACAAATTGTTCTCCGGATAAGCTGTCATCTTTCTGATGAAACAGAGATCATCACTGCTTTGTCGTAAATATGCCTTGACAAATATAAATGGCATTAAAAGCATATTTATGTATAAAATGTATATTCCGACTGCCTAAAATTGGAGAAAAATACTTCAACTTCTTTTTCTGGAAGGTTTCCGTAAAAGTATAGCAAATATCTTTATAATCTAGTTTGGCAGAAACATAACTTTTTTCTCACTCAATCTCTACACAATAGAAGATTGTTTTTACAAACTTAAAAATATACAGCTGTGCACGTGCGCTATTATTATATACCAGAGATTTTGATTGGTAGATTTATTTTTTCGGCGTGATAATTATTCGCCGACAATTAAGAAAGTGTAAACAATGTTTATAACCATAATTAAGAGGACGCCAATTAGTTTCGGTCCCGATCCTTACACCACAACATTCTATATTCCTTAGGAGGTCGTACTAGTAAAAACAACTTGAAAACGCTTTTAGTTCGTAAAATAATGGAACAAACGTCCAAGTATGTGAAATGAAAAGTCGAAAATATGTTTTTCATTATAGCATAAAAACGAAAAAACGAATTCAGTTCCGATTTTCTAAAGAAAGTAGCTTTTAGAAGCCCTAATGAGGATAACATGTTTGTTTTTACGAATAAACTTGTTAAGTATACTCGTTTATGATTTAAAATTTTCGGTTTTTACTTCAGATTTTACCGAGTAGTTAAAAAATAATAAACATTGCATAAAAGAGAATGAGGCGAGGCAACACGCATGGATTCTCATTGTTTGAAAATTGAATAGAAATTTGAATAGAGCTAAGGTGAGCTAAAGTTTGATGTTATTCTATCTCTTTTCGTATTTCTATGGGTTTTTAGATCGTATGATTTTAGGCTCATACGCTGGTCTTTCGATAATGACCAAAGCTCGAAACCACTGGTACCTCTTCATCCGCTTATCAAAAAGACATTAAACCATGCTTTCGAATTTGGGTAACACCATACAGTCAGATTTTTGAATCAAAAAATAGGTTTTATGAAGAATGAGCACGGGAAATGCATTCCCGATGACTCTGGAAACGAGACTAATTTGCCCATGGGCGTTCATATACTATCTAAGTGGTGTTCTATAATGTTCCCGCATTAGAAGATTTTTGTAATTTCCTTCTTTCATATTTTTGACATTCATCTCTGGATTAGTTCAAAGAACATAGAGAACGAACCTTCTTGAATGTTTTGTGCAAACACCGTGTGAAGCTTATCCAGACGTCTACGACGATTTTGACAAATACATAGGTGTTCACATGAGAGGATTATGATGGTCATAATACATTGATTTTTCTTTGCCGTAATCGCCAGGTCTGAACTAGGTCTAACTAATAAAGAAATGAAAATATATGGACTGAGTTAACTCAATTGAATTAGCAGGATTCGGAAAAATCATGTTTCGTTTACACGAAACTATTTTTCTACAGGTTTGTAGGGAATTATATACAACTTAGTAGAGCTGGTCGTGAATGTTTCCCTAAAAAGTCATTAGAAACTTCACACCAATACTTGAAATAAGCATGCAAAGTAATGTTTCTTTTGATACAAGAAAATGCTTTAAATGTCTGAAGTAACTTTCTAGTTGAACAGTTTTAAAATAAATTCTCACAAGAATTTTTCGTGTAACAGGCTCGTCGATTTTACGAATCTCCCTAATATATAAAAACTGGGCAGATCATCACTAAACAAAGGTTCAGAAAAAAGGTTCATTTTATTACTTACATTTTATTACTTTTATTAAAATTACAATATTTATCAACAATTATATCAAAAAATACTTGGTCAGTCCATCCTGTTTATTCACTTACAAATCACTTCCAGTGGTGTGCACTTATCAATGTTCGACTGTTAGGCTATTTTTCGTTTTCGGTACATAGCCAACGACGGGTTTCGCATCAATGTTATGGCAAGGAACCATCGGTTTTTCGGTATGCGATTCGGAAATTTCATTTCGGGAACTGAATATTTGCTCTGGTCGCAGGCTTCAAATAAAATTTGACAAAAGCATCGTATTGTGGGATTTTTAAATTTTGCCTCCAATATCACGGCAGCCTGGTACGCCTGGTGTCCGAAATGAATGCATCTAAAATACTTTGGATTCGTTACGAAACGATCAAACCTTTGTGCAAAAAATATATTCGTGAAAAAATTGAAAATACTGGTCCAAAGAAAAGCGACAAGACCAATGGACAAGTTCAAAAACACGGTGAAATACAAACTCCAATGGTACAGATTGGGATGATTGACAGACATGGTGTCATTCTGATCCGATGCAAATACAAATCGGGCTACTAGCCGCTGTGCTACCATGACCAGTAAGCCACTCACTGTAAATTGATACACTATTTTTCCAAATTTTACGAAAATCCATTTACGACTAGTATCGATGTTAAATACGGCATATAGACCTGCAACGACTCCAAAAACGATAGCCAAAATAACACAAATTCCAAAAAAGGTGAAAACTATTAGGTAACCAGGAAACAAAGCATAATTCCGTAAAAGATCTCTTTTTGACATTCGATTTGGATCCGCGTCGGTGTGTACATGACTGGACTTCAACATGGTTTGGAAATCTTTCTTGAACGATTTCAGAAAGAAATAAAACTGCATGATGAAAATAATAACTGTAATGGCAATGGCTATCATTAGGATCGCAATCCAAGTTGGTGGTAGATACCTTAGCGCAGGAATCGCAATAATAATGATCGTAAGCAAAAACATAAGGATGGTAGTGATGGGTATCAACACGACTGTGGGATACCGGAAGCAAGGGTCGTTCTTCCATACATACCGCTCAAACAGGCTTCCAGATCTTTCTTCATAGTATGCTGGATTCCACAGCCGTCTCACATACTTCTGTTGGTGTGGCAACAAGAGGTCACTCTGTGGTTGTTGCCTGTAGATAAGGCGCTTCACAAATATACTGATCAATGCAATAGTACAGAAACATTCTGGTAGTTTCTCTAGTTGATATGCTTTACAACTATTTTTGACGAGGAACAATACAAGGTAGATTAAGTAAAGAATCAAATACCCTGTTCCAAGGAGATTTGATAAATGATTATATGAGTAGTGTATGCAAATTAAAGTTGGATACAATGTCAAAGCAAGCACTAATAATGAAGACATGTAAACTAATGGTTTCAAAATCCATGAGACATCCATATGATTTGCTGCAAAAATGGCGCCAATAATATTGCCAGAGAAACTTCCAAATACCATTGCTATAGCGATTCTATTTCTGTCGTTGTTCTCAAGAAATTTGAATGGGAGAAGAAGTTTGAAAACATGATCATTGTAGTATTGGTTCAATTGAAGAGTAGCAATAGCCAACAGAGCGGGAATGACAATCAAATACCAGAAGAATGTCTTTTCATCAAACCATGGAACACACATCTAAGGTTAAAAAAGAACGGTTCTTAGTTGTTGTGTCGAATTTGTAAAAACCAGCTTTGTCCCTAAGACGTTTTTACTTGTTTACTATTCTGGATAACGGCAAAGAAAGTTCTGCTGCATGTCTGTTAAAACCAACCAAATTGCTGGTGGTTTCAATTTTCACAATCTTTTTAAAATCCTGCAAGCCGGTAGCGACACACTTATTTCAAATAATAGAACCAAGGATTACATGCACATTTATTTAATGAATGTTTGTCAACTTTCAATAAATTTTATAGCAAGTATAGATGTTATTTTGTTAGCTTTCGCAAGATGATTAATTAAGACTAGCCGCCAAGGCGGCGTCGCTCGCCGCCTATGTCCACCTGCTCTGTATCACTGTATCAATAAACATCAAATTTCCTTATAAACGGCTCGTACAACTTGTGTTCAACCAGAAGCAGATTCGAAGTCACAACTTCTGGTAAAACCAATCTTTTATCAGTGTAACAATACACTCAAAACGTATAGAGAGAAAACTTTAACTTTTTATTAACTTTTGTTTTAAAAAAGTTACGCGCTCTAACATGGGTGCTATCAAACGTAAGGGGAAAATGGTTTCTCTTCTTAAAAAGATCACACGGGAGGAGAGAAGAAAAGACACATGCTAAATGAATCAAGTGAATAAAAAAAAACGTTCGATCTGATATAAAATAAAATAGATTAAAAGAAATCGATTAAAGACAAAAAAAGAAATAATTTCGCTCACAACTCAATCTACCATTTTGCGTGACTTAAAAACAAACAAACAAACAAACAAACAAACAGAGAATCGGCTATTAATTATATAGACGTTCGACAATAACAATTTTTATTGTTGTCAATTTAAATAGTTTCGCAAGTTTGATTAAATTTTACGTAAGCAATTGCCTTAATTGATTGTCTCAGATACTACATAAAGGGCATGCAAGATTTTTTACGTTGAAAACAAGATAAAGCTATTAATTTTTGCCTTAATCGATCGCATAGAAGGTAAGGAATTTTTTCAATTTTCTGTTCGTGCACTTTCCATTTTTCTAAACAAACCACGCATGTTGAGGAATCTAAGAAATGACCTGTGTACATCGCCACCTGCACAAAATAAATGTGGTTATAATTTCATTTTTTTTGAAACACACTGTAGGTGCCCCTTCAGCGAGCATAAGCGAGCAAGAAGGCATAGTATTTTCAAGAAATAGGCGAAAGTCAGTTTTCGATTTTGTTCATCATTTTTATGATCATCCTTCATCACACGCTGGTATATTTCTCCTTTCAAAGCATGGTACTGTAAAGTTGGAGATGGAATGTTTTTTAGTATCTTTCTCCCAATTTATTATTATATTATACTTTGTTAGAAAGTTCGTTTGCTGAAACTGCTTAGACATTTTTCACATTACCTTTGTGTTGTTTTCGTGAAGGGAACGACAAGAATTCTGAAGCACAGCTGAAATTTTACCAACAATGCATTTTATTTTTGTATATATGTTTTAGCTTTAAATCTTCCATTCACTAAATATTCATCAATTCACTGAAACTTTTTGCTTCTTTTTTTTGTTTTGAATCAAAATTATAAACGCAGATTTCTAATGGATGTTTCGTTTTAAATTTTTTTCGTTTGATTCTTATATAATTTTTTTTAACAAATCTTATTTTGATTATAAAATACTTATCCATGATTGCAGTTCACACATTTCTTTTATTTGTGACCGTCCAGGGGATTTTGATAACAAACGATAAAACGTTATATAGTTATAATAACGTTATTATTTTAAGTAATAACGTTACTTTATAACGTTATATCGTTATGTATAACGATATAACGTTATATCGTTGTTATAAAGTAACGTTACTGTAACGATAACGATAACGATACAACGTTACAACATAACGATAAAATGTTATACGGTTATGAAAACCTTTTCTTGTAGTTCTCACAAAAGTAATTATCATGAAATTTTTTTCAGATGTTTCAGCTTACAGCCACTTCCATATAAACTTAATAAAAATGAGGACACTGCCTCTCCATTTCCGAAATAAACAATGAATTCGTACTCCGGTAAATTTAATATACCATGGGTTGTTTTTCAGGAATTGCCTTACAGTTCTAACTCTCTTTGTGGTAGCTGTGAAGGTGTGTTTTGAATTTCAGGGAACGATGTATTATCTTTTATTTCCAATGCTTACAAACAAAACACAAATAGTCCAAGGATAACTATATATAAAACCAAGATTTCAGCCAAAGCATCAGAGAATTCAAATCGAATGTTTACATACATGAACAGAGTGTGTTCGAATGTTTTTAAAATGAAGATGCAATGCAATGCAAATAAAAGATCTTCCTAATGTTTTTCTCATGGGTAGAATGAAGCCAAATTTAAATATTTAAAAAAATTCCCATTAAGAGTGTGTATGCGGCCCTCCAAGATCTTTATTAATGCTATTGAAGTATAGGTCTTCAAAAGGTTTCACGAAGAAAATCTCTGCTGAAAACTTTCTCTAAGTGAAAATTAATCTTTTTGAAAATAAAACGTTTTCCCGAAGGGATTGCAATAGCAATTCTGTCGAACAACTTAAAATAGCATTACACGTTTTTTTTTTTATTAGAACCCAGTTTATAAGAACATTTAGGCTGAAATTCGGCAAAAAATTAAGAACATCGTAAGAACATGCCCAGCCTCGAAGCTACAAAATTAGAACATGAAATTGAGACATAAATCATTTAAAAGATAAAATATTACGTTTTCAAAGTAAAAAATGCGTACAAAAGGTTTTAAAGTTCCTCTACAGCAACACTACTTCTACACCATCAAACTCTTGGCGAATGGGTTTTTCACCTGGCGTGGAGAACTTTTCTCCTATTATAAATAGTGCTATTATAAAGGCGCAATTTTTTTCTTCAGATATTTGATTTCGTATTAAGAACGTCAATAAGAACATCTGAGGCTCAAATTTACTGAAAAAATAAGCACATCCAGGCTCAGCCAAAATTAAGGTGTTCTAATAAAAAAACAAATGTGTATAGCGGACGGTTTCTATTAGTTGTAGTTTTTTAAATACATATTGTATCTTTTAACTGTAAATGAATGAGAACCAGGTAATCAGTTCATGCAAATAGGCGAAAAGAAATAGATGTTATGTTAGTATGAAAGTAAAACACAACTTGAGAAAATTTTGAAAATAGAAAAATGAGTTTTCATTGAACAGAATGAACGTTTTTGGGGTTTATACTGTGATCAATACACAAAAAAGAACCCCCTGCATTTACTATGGCATCCACATCCTAAGTTGTTACATCTTTTACAAGCGATATTTTTTGTCGTGATTTAAAATAAGAAAAATTATTATTCAAAGAACGAAAAACTCTCTCTTATTACTTATTAGATTATTTATTCTTTGAAACATAAACGGCATAGTTTTAAAGTGCGATTGCTGTTGTTGCCTGTCGTGTGCTTTATAATAAACAGGAGACGAATTTATTTGTTGTTATAACTATAAAACGATAAAACGTTAATAACGTTACTGATAGAAGAATATAACGTTACCAAAACGATATTATCGTTTCAGTGATAACGTTATAACGTTACTTGAGTATCGTATTAACGTTACATAAGAACGATAAATATCGTTATTTCTTTTGTTCTTTTTAACCATAAAACGTTATTTATATAACGTTTTATCGTTTGTTATCAAAATCCCCTGGACGGTCACATTTGTAGCAAATACTTTCTGATACTACTTGGTACTAAGCCCATTTACACCTTTTAAAAGGTACATTAGCATCAGTGTGACTGAGACCTAAGAGATAACAAAAAGTAACAAAGTTTTGTGCAGATTTTCAGCCGTTTAAAGGGATCCTGTGATGAAAAATTATTTTTCAGGACATGATAGAGCTCTAAAAGTTAATTAATAAGTCTTTTACAGTTTTTTATAATTCTTTGTTGTTTTCGAGGCATCTCAATTTGAAGATGTTAGATTTGATTTATGCAACGCATAATTATGATGTAACAAGTGAGTAGTTAAAATTTCTGATCGCTTTTACTGACATATAAACGAATATTACATCTTTGTACTTTATTAAGTGGATTAAGAATTCTGAGTGAAATGATATGATGCAGTATGAACTAAGAATATTTAGTAGTTCAAAAGTTACGCGCAGTATCATTCTCCAATTACATCATAATTATGCATTGCATTTTTAAATTGAAATATCAGCGAAAGGAGAGGAAATTTTCAAAAGACTTATGTTAATCATCACTTTTCGTCACTTTTTGGTTTGTACATTCCAAATTAGTTTTGAAATACCGCCACCAATACACTATGCCGCATGGTTACACTACTCATTAAACTCACCGTTGTATTGTAAAATTTGTCCAACCATTGGTCTGTTTATTCTCAATTTATTGTGGAGGCATTCATAATAGTGAGAACTATTTACTAGTTTATATCGTTGTCGATTTAAAAAAGACAATGTTTCGCAAGTTTGAACAAATCTTAAGTAGGCAATTGCCTTAATTGAATACTATACATTAAAGGCATTCCAGATTGCTTACGTTTAAAATAAGATTAAGGTATTAACTTTTGAAGCACACTGTAATTTATAAATTGATCTTTGGATAAATTCACTTGCACACACTTTCATAAATCTTGTAAGGAACCCTTCAGAGATTCAGGTTATGAAATTTCCATAATCACTGCTTAAAGCCAACTTTCCACCTCTGGAAAAGTTTCTGCTGACAGAAACAGAACGGACGAAAGCCAGAGAAAGAGCGTGATTGGTTCATTCGCCTAATATCATTTTGTTTATTTCCGTTACCCTTAACGATCAGAAAAGCGAACAGAAAATAAACCAATCAGATTTTAGCATGTTGAAATATCGCCTCAATTCCCTCCACGTTTTGTTGAAAAAGAAACTCAATAGGAAGTGGAGGTATACCACACAAATTGTGTTAAATGACGTCATGTTCATCGACCAATGTGAAGTCTAAATTGACCAAGAGCTTTGTTTGCCACCATGCTAGATATCGAAAAGGTTAGGTTCTCTGGAGGTGGGAGTGGAAAAAAACTCTCAATCGTAATCATAGCTATATCAGATAAAAAGTTAAAAAATAATAATAAAAACAAGGTAAACTGGCTTTCTTTTGGAGTTCGTAACCTACTGGATGACCATCCATGTTGATTAGGATCAATTTAAAAGTCAATGAATATTTTTAGATCAACAACGACAACAACATAACTTATCATACCTTGATAGAAATATAAAAAAACAATTCAATTCAATCAAAGAAACTTCTCTTCTTTTGTGGTTAAAGGAAATGGTAGCAATTTGAAGTTAAACTTTTATAGTATATCAAAAACGTCTGAAATGACGCACTTGAGTTATGATAAAAAATTGTACGTCAATGTTCTAATCAAACCTGTGGAACTTGCGCCAAATAATTCATTCTTGTAACAACGATGCAAAAATGCGTTACGTGATTTTCAGGAAAAGCAGTAAATTAATTGTCGTTTTATGGTAAATTCAATAATCACTTTTGGTCTGATTAATCATTTTAATTGACTTCTTAAATTAGTTTTAATCATTTATAGTCTCTTAAATTAAATTTGCATTTCGTACGGACGTCAAAAGATAGATTGTTCCATGCGATACTTAATTGGAATATATTATTTGCATGATTTTAAACTGTCAGAAATATGCCTTATAGGGATATGGAACTTGTTTTGGAATGTGTGAAAGTTGGGACTTGTTGTACTATTTGTCTCTATACAAAGTATATAAAGTCTCGTTTTGCGACTGAATAATCAAAACAAGATCTTTTGTTCATTGTGAGACGTCAATAGCATTCTTTTCAACAATTTCCAGCTACTAGTGAAATTGTCTCAACAGTTTTAATGGTAATTCACCTGGTGATTATAGACCTTGGGTGCAATGGTGTGTTCTTCCGGACATAGTCTTGCAAAAAGTAGCTGACTGTATTTGATCAACCTCGATCCCAGGGTTTCTTGCCTTTTCGATATACGGATGGCGGCGAAGAAGACCCTGGTCCCGGCTGCTCAAAATCAACAGTATAAGTGTTAATTTTAATTTATGCAATATTTGCCTCATTAAGCCCCACATTTTCATAGTTGCTTTTTCAAGTAAGCAAGTTCTGCATAAATTATGTGAAAAATACTAGGAAGACGGCGAACCTTAGTATTTCAAACAGAAAGATCAGAAGAGAAGGGTTCACGATTAATAAACATGGAAAATGTTGTGAAGCTTTTTGAAAGGCTGCAACTTGCTTTGTTATCGTGCAATCTTGATAATATTTGCTTCAAAGCTAAACAAATTATTTGTTTTGAACATTTGTTATTTGAAAGAGATGTTATTGCTGTTTTGCCAACTGGTTATGGGAAATCTTGATTTATCAGTTCCTTCTTAGCTTTTTACGAAGTAGAAAAATTTCAAACATAGTTATCGTTATTAGTCCCCTAAATTCGATCATTGAAAACCAGATGAATTTTTTAAACAAGATTGGTATTCCTAATGCAGGAAGAGAATTTGCTACAGATAATATTTTTTTCAGAAGGTAACTGTATGTACTACTTATGAGGAAGAAAATGATATAACATTTCCCCCGTTGATTCTGGAGGGAAAGCTTAAGTTGTTTTCTGTCATCCAGAGGGGGCTCTTAATGAAAAAACTTTAAAGCTATTTCGGAAAAACATGGTCTTTGCTTTGTGGATATCATCAAACATTAAACATAACAATTCATATAAAGATATAGCTCCTTTATATAATATTAAAGTACTGTCATTGTTCCTAATTCACAACAACAAACAATATGGATTGTAAGTCAAAGCAAATTCCAAACATTTTTAAATTAAAAACACTGCACATCACTGTGGATCAAACTAAAACAAAAAATTCTACTCTGTTACATTTTATAATCATGATCTTTGTTTATTTTCACCTTTGGAATGGGGAAGGTCATTCAGAATTAAGATCATTGACAATTATACATCCTAAACTATGAAAATATAATTATAATGTAGCTATTTATTTTACGTAATATTTGTTTTATAATTGGGTTTTATATACCAGTAACAACAAACCTTACATTTTTGCTGCAACCTCCTTCAATCAATAAAACTGTATTAGACGTACTAAAAACGAATTGTGTTAACCTTTCATATCCAGTGTTTAAGACTGATGGAGAACCTTTTCTGACACAAACGTTTTAAATTGATGTTTCATAAATTGTTTTCATATCTTTGAAAATATTTCGTTTTATTCCCAAAAGTATGTGTGGGCAATGATCGTTAATGACCCCAGCAATGGCCAATGGTTGTTTTGTATTTAAAGCTGACAGGACTTTTTTTTTCTTGCATCAGTGTTATTGATGTAATTATGATTTCATCATAGTGTTCATGATATGAGATGTATATATGATTGCGTTGTGTCAAAATTAAGCTGCTTTTTTGATTCTATTGAAGTAACCATTGAGTTTGCAGGTGGTTACGTGCTGGTTTCAGGTAAACCAGTAGACATTCGTTTAATGGAAAAATTTTTGTCTTTATTCAATTTGATTCCAAGAAGGCATTGCCTTTTCGACAAATAGTTTTTGGAAGGCCGTCACCATCATGTATGTTTACACCACATACCGTTAAAATTTTCCTGCTTAAGTTTTTCTTTCACCAGACACAGAATGTACTTTTAACAAAAAGCTATTGTCAGTAATTACTGCACAATCTGCATAGACTTTTTTTAGATGTAATTTTCAATAAATTTTCATTGATTATGTAACTAAAAATTTATATTCATCAGCAACTGATATGCTACTTGAAAATTCTGGGGAAGGAACGGCACAAATTAGTGTCAGAGAACTAAAAGTCACACTAGCAGCCTTTTTTAACTAAAAAATATTTTAATAAAATCATTATTGTGCTACAAGTTTGGCATCTACACATGTAGATGAAGGGTTGATAAGTTGGAATGTATGCAAATTAAGAAAAAACAAAAATATAATGGTTTTTCAAAAACAATGAATTTATAAAATTTTCTCTTCCAACCACGTGCTCGGACTTTCATTCTCGCTTCTGTGTTTACCATTTTGATAAACAACGCGCTGCTTGAATTATTCGAGAATCCTGCTGAACCAATGAAATCAGAGAACGCAGCAGCAGGGACCAGGGTCTTCTTTGCCGCCATCCGTATATCGAAAAGGCAAGAAACCCTGGGTTCGAGGTTGTGTATTTGATAAGTTTAAGTATTTCAGGCTATTTCTCAGTTGATGGTTCATAACAGCCCAAGCTGCTTTTAAAGCGCATCAGAATGGACTATCGAATGACTGGGAGCAGCACAAGGGTCACAGCGGCTTCACTTAAATGTACTAACCACATCATTGATACATAAAAATATATTCCCGGGGAGAAAATAACATATGAATACGAAAATACTTAATTTTTCCAAAAGCAACATGAGGTTTTTAAGAACTTTTCGGGATTTCAACTACCTCTTTTACACCCGAACTCTTTAACGATATGTTGCAGTTTCTTCGTTGTTAATGATATTTTTGCGAGTTCTCCCACAAATGTCGAGAAGAATACGATATTGTTAAGCTGAAAATTCCTAATTAGATATGAGTTAAATCTCTGTTTATCTTTGTGCACAACCTTTCAATATGGAATCGAAAGCACAAACAAACAAATTTCTGCGTGTGTGTTCGCCATCAAAGCTGAAGGTGCAAGTCATGTGACTGCGTGAAATGACTTCCTCTACAAAAAAGTGAGGGGCAATCTATTTTGCTTTCGCATTCAACTTAAAAGCCAGTGCTGTGGAAAAAGAAGATCCATGAAATTAAGACCTTTTATTCCTACTTAACTAGTGAATTAAAACATGCGCGTTTCTATTTACTGGGATTCGCAAGATTAAGACTCCAAACGTATCTATGATATAGATTTACCATTTAAAGAAGAAATGCATTAATTAATGTCAATTTCCCGGGAAACTAAGACCTGGTTTACAGCTGAATCATCTGTCTTGATTCGTTTTTGAAAGGAGTTGTCATCATCGAACGTGTGGTTTTGAAAGTGAATATTGATGATGTTTTTGCTGAAACGACACCTCATGTAAAAGATGCTTCATTGAATTTTTTTAAGGTTAATTACGCAGTCATCACGTGGAAACAAGCCCATGATGTAGTTTATGAAAAGATACTGTCAATTTTGTACATAAGTTGAAGCAATACTGCACCATCCATAGAGCTGTCACGGATTTGGAAAAAACATATCAGAACCTAGATGCCCTTCTGGGTAAACATCGATAGCTGGTAAAAATGTAAAAGGTAGACATACTTCAAAATAGCGCAAATGTTTATCAGACGGTTATTCTGTATCATTTTTTTTTTAATTGAGTTTTTTTGTGAAAGAAAACGTCAGGTGTTGTTTACCGACGGATTTGCACATGGGAACTGTATTGCTGAATATTCCCAAAGGCATAAAAAGCTCTTGTACCCAGTTAACATACGATGTTAAAGGGGAATCAAACCCCCGATTTTTTTTCATTAAATCCTCTTGTCAAGCCATAATTAGAAAAAATAAAAAAATTCACTGCAAATGCTTTCTTCCTATTTTTTTTCTCTTATTATAAGTTCCTCTGGCTTTGTTGAAAACGCTCACGGAGGTGATTTCATTACATTACGCTCAACATATTTTTCTGCTCTCCGTCGTTATGATTTGAGTTACCTCGTGTCGAAAAATGGATTATTTTCAATGTCTTATGTTTATTGCGACAAAAACGGGTGACACATATTATTGATATATAAGTTACTTACAGATCGAAAAACAGCAGCAGGTAATTATTTTATATACACTAGACAAATAGTTTGCTATACGTCTGTTCTCAGAGTGACGAAAGTTTACATGAAAATGTTTTTGACTTTTTTGGGGTAAAGTCTCATAAACCAACCCCCGTCTGACACACAATACATTTTGAGTTTACACGTGCATGAATGTTAATTGATAAAGCCGATAAATCGACAAACTGTCTGAAAATTCTTTTTCCAGATAAACAAAAATCTAATTATCGTTCGTGTGGGATCTACCCTCACCACTCATGTCCTAATCTTTCAAAGTAGTGTACCCATGTTGTATATGGTCGGTAGCTTGTGTAAAGCATTTGTCTAAGAACTAATAATCTAGAGAAATCCTTTTTAAAAATAGACTAGGCCTTATAAGTAATTCATAGTTGTTATTTTTTGTATTCCTGCGTAAGCAAGGAATACTTTGAAACCGTTCGCGTTTTTTGTATTCCTGCGTAAGCAAGGAATACTTTGAAACCGTTCGTGTTTTTTGGATTTCTGCAAAGCAAGAAATACTTTACGATCGTCCGTGTTTTTCTGTTTTCATCTTACTGTCCAAACCTAGCGATTTTTTCCGCCGTCTCAATCTTCATTGGTGCATAAAGCGCCACTATTTCGCAAGGGTGCTAATTAACTTTAATAGCGCTAGTTTATTGGCTTGATTTCCCGCCATGTGATCATCCGGGTATTTTTCGACTTCACATTTGCACGCCGTTCGCATAATGGTAGAAGAAACCGAAGAAACCCACTTAGACTTCCACGTGTTGATTGATCAATATTGAACAGATTTAAAAGAAAATTTAAGGGAGAAGGGGAGAAATTTATAATTATCTTACAAAGATTCTACTGCGTTCATTCTTTTCTAAAAACAAGCTCTCAATGTTTTATAAAAACAGTGTGTGAAAAGGAATGCTTTTTTTTGGAAAATGTCTGGAATTCTTTTAAGCCTTTCTAAATACCAAAGATCCTTTGTTTCATGTGTGGGCTGTAGTGCTTTTTAAGCTCTGGATACATACAGCTCGGCTGAGTTTCCTCTTCAGCTCTAACAACATACAAGAATGTTCTGTCTACCCTCTACCTGTGCATCATCATTTTATGTTTGATGTTTCTCTAGCTATTTTAGCTTATTTACTTGTATATTCTAAATACTGGACATCCTTTAACTCAAATTTCTGCTTTCAGTTATGTTTGCTAATTTTGGTAAATGTATATAGGTCTTAGTTTTCATAATCCTAATCTTTTTTTACTTCTGGATGTTTGGGAAGTCTTAGTAATTTGGAAGATTGACCGTACATGCGTAATCACTGTAATATCTGAAAGCATATAAATTTGGTGTTATTTTGTTCATTAAGTTTATTGGGAGTTAACGTAAGTTACGTATTGTGTCAGTTATCCTTTCATAATGCCCTGGCGTGTATACGTAATTAAAAATTTAACGTTTTTTAAGTTTCTGAATAAATCTTTATAATCTTTTCATGAAATTTAGTTCAGGTAATGCATGTTTCTAAATTAAAAAGATAGCAATGACATATTATTACTCAAATTAAAGCACAAATTTCTAAAATCTACGCTTTCCTTTTTGTGCTTGTGAATTAGGAATTCTATTAGGATGGTAGGCATTTACATTAACTTACATTGTCTTATCTGAATTGATCACTGAATCCTTAATATCATTTCGTACCAACAAAATAAAGAACATTACGTCATTCAGATATTATCAAGTTTATTGGTGTTTATTGGTATAAAGTTTTGCATAGTGAAAATTATGTTTTTTCCAGATTTTTGGGGAGTACATGATCTGCGGAAATGATTAAACCTTTCTTAAATTTCAAGAATGTCAATCATATGGTTTGGAAGATAGAATAGACGTATTGAATTCATATATAAATTTATAACATTTAGATTGAATTACATGCATACTCATTGTCTTATCTGAGTAAATCACTGTGTCCTTATATCATTATGTACCAACAAAATAAAGAACATTATGGCATTCTATAATCAAGTTTATTGTTTATTGGTATAAAATTTTGCATAGTGACAATTATGTTTTTCCAGATTTTTGGGGAATATATACATGATTGGAAGTGTAATAAACATAAATCGTGGAAATGATTCAACCTTTTTTAAATTTTAAGAATGTCTTAATTGTAGTTTATACGGTTGAACTTTTGCCTTGTCTAATGTTAATCTAATGACCTGCATAGGTGTATTCAAGTTCAGTCGCAAAAAGTGGAGGAGCCCAACATTACGATATTTCTTTTCAGTCTTAAGTATCGATGAGGTTACTTGCACGTTTTTCTTTTCTACTTTAAATGACTAAACTCTCCTCCACAAATTTTGACTGACCTCTGGCTACGCCTCTGACCTGTACTTGAGAAAACCCTTGCTTTCTTAAGTAAAAGTATTGACAATGTCTAATCGCAGGTCAATTGATTTACATTAGACAAGGCGCAAGTACGACCGTATAAACTACCTCATAGTCTTTCAAGTTTCATGCTTCAGCTGATTTTGCAGAAATCCTTATGCCTGCAAGGGCATCTTGTTTTGTTTTTTTGTATTCCTGCGTAAGCAAGGAATACTTTGAAACCGTTCGTGTTTTTTTTGTATTCCTGCGTAAGCAAGGAATACTTTGAAACCGTTCGTGTTTTTTTGTATTCCTGCGTAAGCAAGGAATACTTTGAAACCGTTCGTGTTTTTTTTGTTTTTTTTGTATTCCTGCGTAAGCAAGGAATACTTTGAAACCGTTCGTGTTTTTTTTGTTTTTTTTTTTTTTTTTCACTGTCCAAACCTAGACCAATTTTTGTCGATGGGAAATAGCCACTCAAATCATTAATGTTCCCAACTTACATTCTTTTTATGATTTAACAGTCTAAACTCACACTATATTCATTGTATACAAGTACTTTGCTTGAAAAGACTCTAAAAGTGTAAAATATAAGCTCTAGTGAAAGGAATAATTAACATATGGCTAAATCGCAGATGCCAAGGTAGAAATGTTGTTTCATGTGAGTCTTATGCAACTTTCTTACGTTTTCCGTAGTTGTTTTAAAAATGGAAGCGAAGAAGCACGCGTAGATCTGAGAAAATTTCTTGGTTAAATATATGGATATAGAAGAGGTTATACGGCTGTCAAACTTAAAAGAATCAAGAACATTTATGATCCAAAATAATCTTAGTAGTTATTCGTGATAAATAAGCAGTTTTTGATGCTTCAAATCAGATATGAACGACTACAAAAACGGTATGCTTACATCGTTTTAAAAAAAATGCGTAAGGTTTCTATTAGTCTTTTTCTAAATATAATACAACTTTCTATTTCATGTTCCTAGGTAAGCTATCCTGTTTTTATAAAGCTCTGGAATCTTGAAGCACAGCTCATCTTCCTCATCAGCTTATACCCATTTTATTAATCAATAGATGACTACTTTTTTTATTGACTAGTCGAATTTAAAATATTGTATGATTCTAAAATTTGTATACTATCAAGCTGACGATAAAAAGGAAACACAGATATTTTTATTATTTCGCAAGGCCAAGTAAAAGTTTTTATTATGAAGTTCAGGTAAAAACAACATAAAGATTTTCATACTGTATAGTTTTAAAAGGAGTATTTTGAAACGTCCACGGAAGAGTGTTCTCTAATGGATTTTTAAACTGACGGTGTTCCTTTTTAAGCTTGATCTCCGGCAAAATTTTTCAAAGTCTTTTAACTTTTATGACGCTCTCGGGAATGTAATTAAATGAATTCGAAGTTATTACTATTTACGCCACAGATTTTCCATTCAAAACTTAATGTGACAAAGTTTTCATTACTTAATTACTTTTTGAAGATGCTTTAGGGAATATAACTATGAATAAAAAAGTTTTTGAAAAAATCTCTAAATGATGCAAAACAGTGCAGTTTATATGAAATAACAAATATTACTTCTTTCACATTCACCTTTTAAAGCACAGATTATTCTTAACGCGATAATCTTTTAATTAGTTAATTGCTTCTTGAAGATGCTTTAGGGAGTGCAACTTCAAATGGAAATTTTTTTAAAAAAATCTCTAAATTGATGCAAGACTAAACTTTTATATGAAACAACAAAGTTTAATAGTTATCGTAGCTAAAAGGTAAAATGTAAAATACTGCAAACATCATTCCGCATTATGCATATGGTTTAAAGCGTGAACTAACACTCATTTCTTCTGAAAAGGCTCCAGAAAGTCTTACAGTCATCCGCAGGAATACTTCTGCCCGGTAGGGCATCTTGTTTTTTTTTTTTTTCACTGTCCAAACCTAGACCAATTTTTGTCGATGGGAAATAGCCACTCAAATCATTAATGTTCCCAACTTACATTTTTTTTATGATTTAACAGTCTAAACTCACACTATATTCATTGTATACAAGTACTTTGCTTGAAAAGACTCTAAAAGTGCAAAATATAAGCTCTAGTGAAAGGAATAATTAACATATGGCTAAATCGCAGATGCCAGGTAGAAATGTTGTTTCATGCGAGTCTTATGCAACGTTCTAACGTTTTCCGTAGTTGTTTTAAAAATGGAAGCGAAGAAGCATGCGTAGATCTGTGAAAGTTTCTTTGTTGAATATATTGATATAGAAGAGTTTGTAGTACGGCTGTAAAACTTAAAAGAATCAAGAACAGTTATGATCCAAGGTGATAATCTACGTGAAACTAATATTCTTAGTAGTCATTCTTGATAAATATGCAGTTCTCGATGCTTCAAAACAGATATGAACGACTACCAATAGGGTATGTTTATATCGATTTAATGCGTAAGGTTTCTATTAGTCTTTCTAAATGTAATACAATTTTTTAATTCATGTTCCTAGATAAGCTACCCTGTTTTTATAAAGCTCTGGAATCTTGAAGCACAGCTTATCTTCATCATCAGCTTATACTCATTTTATTAATCAATAGATGACCACTTTTTTAATTGACTAGTCGAATTTAAAATATTGTATGATTCTAAAATTTGTATACTATCAAGCTGACGATAAAAAGGAAACACAGATATTTTTATTATTTCGCAAGGCCAAGTAAAAGTTTTTATTATGAAGTTCAGGTACAAACAACATAAAGATTTTCATACTGTATAGTTTTAAAAGGAGTATTTTGAAACGTCCACGGAAGAGTGTTCTCTAATGGATTTTTAAACTGACGGTGTTCCATTTTAAGCTTGATCTCCGGCAAAATTTTTCAAAGTCTCTTAACGTTTATGATGCTCTCGGGAATGTAATTAAATGTATTCGAAGTTATTACTTCTTAAGCACTGACTTTTCTTGACGCGACAAACTTTTTATTACTTAACAAGAGCCAGATGGCGCAAAACGGTAGCAGCAATTTTACTTAAAGTTATGAAAAGTTACTACAAAGTTCTTTGAGGCTTGTGCTTTTTTATATTTCACTGGTGGAAAACAGGCATAAACGATAAATTTGTTAAAATTATTAGTTAGTGTAAAAAGGGTCTAATCATAAACCACCAGAAATTAATTTATTAAAGACAAAAGAATTATACATGCGTGATATGAGCTGTATATGATTTTTTTATAAGAAAATTTTTTGTAAGACTATGTGTAGAAAAAAAACACGCGTTTCGAAAAAAAAAATATGTTTTTAATTATAATTTCATGAAACCAAAAATGAATTCAAACAAATAACTGGCTTTTCGAACTAGATCTTTGAAAGCCTTAATACAGAAACATATAGTGTATAGTTAGCTAACAACTGAGGTAATATGAAATTTTGAACTGATAAGCTTTACCGTCAAGAAAAGCAAAATATCAAGTATTTTAAGTTAGCGTCATGAACTAAATATCCCATTTTTATGTAGGGCTATTTGATAAGAATTCATTCTTTCATGGATTAAGCTACAAAATATCAGATTATGTACTTTTGAAACAAAACGCAATCTACTTTTAAATGTTTGTTACAGAAAAGCTTCCAAAATTCGAAGGCTGCGTTCCTTCATTAAAACTTCCATTGCGTTATTAGTAGAGTCTCGCAGACTCTAAATCACAGACTAATTGCCATTTCGGCCGGAGTAGGAGGAGGAGTAGTAGGAGTAGGAGTCCGCGGGTGTTTTAATACGGTATTCGCTATCGCTACTACCGTAATTACTTCTTGAAGATTCTTTAGGGAATACAACCTTGAATTAAAATCTTTTTCAAAAAATCTCTAAATTGAAGCAAGACTGAAGTTTTATATGAGACAACAAAGTTTAATTGTTATCGTTGTTAAAAGGTAAAATGTAAAATACCGCAACATCCTTCTGCATTATGCATATCTTTTTAAAGCGTGAACTAATATCAGTTCTTTCTGAAATCTTTCTAGAAAGTCTTTCAGTCATCTGCAGGAATACTTCTGCCCGGTAGGGCATCTTGTTTGTTTTTTTTTTTTCTTTTTTTTTCACTGTCCAAACCTAGACCAATTTTTGTCGAAGGGAAATAGCCTCTCAAATAATTAATGTTCCCAACTTACATTCTTTTTATGATTTAACAGTCTAAACTCACACTATATTCATTGTATACAAGTACTTTGCTTGAAAAGACTCTAAAAGTGTAAAATATAAGCTCTAGTGAAAGGAATAATTAACATATGGCTAAATCGCAGATGCCAAGGTAGAAATGTTGTTTCATGTGAGTCTTATGCAACGTTCTTACCTTTTCCGTAGTTGTTTTAAAAATGGAAGCGAAAAAGCACGCGTAGATCTGAGAAAATTTCTTGGTTGAATATATGGATTTAGAAGAGGTTATACGGCTGTCAAACTTAAAAGAATCAAGAACATTTATGATCTAAACTGATAATCTACGTGAAACTAATACTCTTAGTAGTTATTCGTGATAAATAAGCAGTTTTCGATGCTTCAAATCAGATATGAACGACTACAAAAACGGTATGCTTACATTGTTTTAAAAAAATGCGTAAGGTTTCTATTAGTCTTTTTCTAAATATAATATAATTTTCTATTTCGTGTTCCTAGGTAAGCTATCCTGTTTTTATAAAGCTCTGGAATCTTGAAGCACAGCTCATCTTCCTCATCAGCTTATACCCATTTTATTAATCAATAGATGACCACTTTTTTTATTGACTAGTCGAATTTAAAATATTGTATGATTCTAAAATTTGTATACTATCAAGCTGACGATAAAAAGAAACACAGATATTTTTATTATTTCGCAAGGCCAAGTAAAAGTTTTTATTATGAAGTTCAGGTACAAACAACATAAAGATTTTCATACTGTATAGTTTTAAAAGGAGTATTTTGAAACGTCCACGGAAGAGTGTTCTCTAATGGATTTTTAAACTGACGGTGTTCCTTTTTAAGCTTGATCTCCGGCAAAATTTTTCAGAGTCTCTTAACTTTTATGATGCTCTCGGGAATGTAATTAAATGAATTCGAAGTTATTACTATTTACGCCACAGCTTTTCCATTCAAAACTTAATGTGACTAAGTTTTCATTACTTAATTACTTTTTGAAGATGCTTTAGGGAATACAACTATGAATAAAAAACTTTTTGAAAAAATCTCTAAATGATGCAAGACAGTACAGTTTATTTGAAATAACAAATATTACTTCTTTCACAGCTACAAGATAAACTGTAAAACACAAAGAACATTATACCACATTATGCATATTGTTTTAAACCGTGAACAAACATTCACCTTTTAAAGCACAGATTATTCTTAACGCGATAATCTTTTAATTAGTTAATTGCTTCTTGAAGATGCTTTAGGGAGTGCAACTTCGAATGGAAATCTTTTTAAAAAAATCTCTAAATTGATGCAAGACTAAAGTTTTATATGAAACAACTAAGTTTAATAGTTATCGTAGCTAAAAGGTAAAATTTAAAATACTGCAAACATCATTCCGCATTATGCATATGGTTTTAAAGCGTGAACTAACACTCATTTCTTTCTGAAAAGGCTCCAGAAAGTCTTACAGTCATCCGCAGGAATACTTCTGCCCGGTAGGGCATCTTGTTTTGTTTTTTTTTCACTGTCCAAACCTAGACCAATTTTTGTCGATGGGAAATAGCCACTCAAATCATTAATGTTCCCAACTTACATTCTTTTTATGATTTAACAGTCTAAACTCACACTATATTCATTGTATACAAGTACTTTGCTTGAAAAGACTCTAAAAGTGTAAAATATAAGCTCTAGTGAAAGGAATAACTAACATATGGCTAAATCGCAGATGCCAGGTAGAAATGTTGTTTCATGTGAGTCTTATGCAACGTTCTTAAATTTTCCGTAGTTGTTTTAAAAATGGAAGCGAAGAAGCATGCGTAGATCTGTGAAAGTTTCTTTATTGAATATATGGATATAGAAGAGGTTGTAGTACAGCTGTAAAACTTAAAAGAATCAAGAACATTTATGATCCAAGCTGATAATCTACGTGAAACTAATATTCTTAGTAGTCATTCTTGACAAATAAGCAGTTCTTGATGCTTCAAAACAGATATGAACGACTACCAATAGGGTATGTTTATATCGATTTAATGCGTAAGGTTTCTATTAGTCTTTCTAAATGTAATACAATTTTTTAATTCATGTTCCTAGATAAGCTACCCTGTTTTTATAAAGCTCTGCAATCTTGAAGCACAGCTTATCTTCCTCATCAGTTTATACCCATTTTATTAATCAATAGATGAACACTTTTTTAATTGACTAGTCAAATTTAAAATATTGTATGATTTTAAAATTTGTATACTATCAAGCTGACGATAAAAAGGAAACACAGATATTTTTATTATTTCGCAAGGCCAAGTAAAAGTTTTTATTATGAAGTTCAGGTACAAACAACATAAAGATTTTCATACTGTATAGTTTTAAAAGTAGTATTTTGAAACGTCCACGGAAGAGTGTTCTCTAATGGATTTTTAAACTGACGGTGTTCCTTTTTAAGCTTGATCTCTGGCAAAATTTTTCAAAGTCTCTTAACGTTTATGATGCTCTCGGGACCCAGTGGGCATTAGTCGTCCATCGGACGTCCATTGGACGTCCATACTCGGTCCGTCCGTCCTTCGTAAAAGTGGACGCCTATAGGACGTCCAACGGACGTCCAATAATGGTTCAATTTTAGAGTTTTTGTGGACTGCTTTAGACGTCTTATGGACGTCTCCTGGACGTCCCGTCAACAAGCGTGGAATGATATTGACAAGCGCGAAATGATATTGACAAGCGTGGAATGATATTGACAAGCGTGGAATGATATTGACAAGCGCGAAATGATATTAAAAAGCTTACAAAGATATTGACAAGCACGAAATGACACAGTAGACACGATTCCCGAAGGGGAAAACAAAATCTTTGGAATAATGTTCCAGTTATAGAGAGTTTCAGTTTGAATTGTGGAGAGTTTGAAATTAAAAATGTAACTTTTGCTGAAATAGTTTATTGACAGTTACTTCATTTTCTGTACAAAACAATAAGTATGTGTCCATACAGGAGAACGAAAAAATATAACACAAAAGTATGGATAATAAAATGATAACAATATCATGTATTTTACCAAAAAACATCATCAACATCATTGTATACAAGTATATAGGTGGGTGAAATTCCAAATTGATCAGTACATCAAGGTAGGAAAACCCATAAATTGAAATGTTATTTCACGCCAAATATTTTTAAATATTATATATGCATTGTATATTTGAAATAATATTGGGATTATTAGTTTATTGTATTTGTTAATAATTAACAGAAGCTTATACTAATACAAATTTTTATGACTTCCAATTGACAGTGTTTTTAGGTATATAAGCCAATGAATGTCAATCAAATATGTTTACAACCAAGAAAGAAATATCAGAAGCTAGTAACTTGCTTAATGCAGTCTTATGTATGTTAGATGAATGATTAACAAATTCTGAGCATAGCATTTCAGAGATTTTAAATGAGTTGTAAAAAAAGTTGTAAAAATAAGAAGTATTTAAACCATTGATGTACAGAAACACAACAGTATTGTTTATATATAAATAATCCCACTCAAAATCACACCATCGACCTTCAGTATTTTCATGCAAAATACAACAGTGAGCATAATAGCATTTCAGAGATTTTAAATGAGTTGTAAAGATAAGAAGTATTGAAACTATTGATGTACAGAAACACAGCAGCATGTACATTAATAATCCCACTCCGAATCACACCATCGACCTTCAGTATTTTCATGCAAAATCCAACAGTGAAATTATAGTATTATGGGTATATATATACATGGGTTCTCATTATTTTGTCAACATAGAAATAGCCATGCTTCTGTACAGTAATAGTAATACTAAAGTATATCTCAGTTATATAAAAACTACAAGCTTGTGCCACGATAAAAATATTTCTGAGTTCATTTAATGTTTCGACAAACAATTTCTCTTGTGGTATCTTACAGCATCCAAATTTTTAAAACTCAAAGCACAATAGGCGCATGTATGAACTTGTTCAGATACATTATGAGTGTTTCTAATATGGGCTTTGACATAACGTGCTTTAGCGAATCTTTTCGGGCAAAGACTGCAAACAAAAAGTTTGTTATTTTCTTTCTCCGGTAAGCATGAACTTTTACTATGTCGAACCAAATTACTCTGATACGTAAATTCCATAGAACAGTCCTTGCAGCTCAATTTTGGTGCATCATGCATAACTCTTAAATGGTCTTCGTAAGTGTTTTTATACATAAACTTTTTACCACCACAATCACTGCAAGAATATTTCATTTTAAATCCAGCAGTCTCCTTTTGATGAGAAGTGAGATTATGGGATATCAGACCATTTCGACATTTGAAATTTCTGCCACAACCAGTAATTTCACAAGTGTACATCTTTCCAGTGTGTTGAATTTCTTCATGCATTTTTAATTCGTATTTGGTTTTGTATTCTTTACCACACAAATTACAGGATTCATTCGGATTATGATAAATTTGTACGTGCTGTCTTACATTCTCTATTACCATCTTACAAATCTTACAGTACATTTTAAGTTAAATACAGATATCTTTTAGACTTCAATTCACTTGTGTATTCAACTTAGGTTGTAGCTCGAAAAAATAAAGAAGGAGTGTGCAATTATTAAACTCGTAAGGAGAAGAGCCGTAAAACTTTATACCAATCAGATCGCTTTGTTTTAATGAGTGCGCCAATTTTGAGCGTTCTTTTGAATACTCGACACACCATTTTTGAATTTCATCAAGTCAACATTATCTGCGATTATCGATACTTTCTCTATATTTTTACACGTTTAATATTTCAAACAGTTCTTTTCAGAGCTTTTAAAAATAATCAATAATTTCTTCAGTCCTCAACATGAGTAAACGTTCAAGAAGTGCTGCTACTGCTGCTGAAAGTAATGAAAGGTATGACCATAATAAGTTTGCTGTCTGTATTCATTCTCAGATTTTGTGTTCATTCACTTAAAAAAGCTTCTGTATATAGTTAGCTAGCTACTATTACATACTGTTTTTCTTTCAATATTTTATTAGATACATTTTTGTATAGATAAATTTAATAATTCATACCAGATTAATCAACAAGTATAATAAGACAGGTAGCTCTTTTGTATTGAGTATTGAGATGCTTATATGATTTACTTTATATCCCAGTTCTATCAAAGTTATGGTATTCTATATATTACAAAATCCCATGTCTGATATCTGATAATCTAGACCTGCAAGCTTGTTTATTATTTCATGTGATTTTAGTTATTTTGTCTATATCGAATAAAGATTTGTTTCTATATTTCTTTAAGACTGAAGCGTTGGAGGAAGCGACGTAAAGATGTTTTATCGCAATCAAATGTTAAAGATCTAAGTGAGGAGGAGCCAGTCATTGTCAGTGATGAGGACACATCTATATTACAAAATGTTTCACTTTCTTCAGATGATAGTTTTGACAATCATTCAATTTTTGATAGCTTACCTGGTAACAATCCTAATGTAGTAGATACCATAAGTTCGTATTCTGATTTAGACAGTGATGATTCAGAACTTAACTCAACCAAGCTAAGACAGGATTTAAGAGAGTGGGCTACCAAGCATGGTTGTACGAGGAATTGCATAAATGATATCTTGAAAATATTTATTGATAATGGACATGATGTACCAAAAGACAGTAGAACACTTCTTGGAACTCCCCAAAATGTATCTCTAAAAGTTATGGGAGTTGGGCAATATATTTATTTTGGTGTTCAGAATAGCATTCAGAAAGTACTATTCGATAAGGAATTGCCACAATCCAATATTGAACTTAATGTAAACATTGATGGTTTACCATTGTTTAAGTCAAGCTCCATGCAGTTGTGGCCAATTCTTATACAATTTGATAATTTTGAGCCTGTTGCAGTGGCACTATATGGCGGTGAAAAAAAACCACCAGTAAGCGATTACCTGGAAGATTTTATTAATGAAATGAAGGCTCTATTTGCTAATCCTGTGTTGATATGTGGTATTAGTCGCAGCATATCTATTTTGGCTGTCACCTGTGATGCACCAGCTAGAGCACTACTTAAAGGTATTATTCAGCCCACTGGGTACTATGCCTGTGAAAGATGTACTAAAAAAGGTGTCAGTGTTGGAAACCGAATTGTTTATGGTAGTCATGAAGAAAATGTTTTCAATCGGACAAATATTGATTTTATCGATAATGCATATGCTGTTCCTGATTCATCTAATAAGTGTCATCAGTTAGTTGTGTCAAGTTTATGTGAATTGGAAATTGATATGATACGCAAGTTCCCATTAGATTATATGCATCTTGTGTGTCTGGGTATTACTCGACGTATTTTATACCATTTCAAAGGCCACTTTAAAGGAATATTTAGTGGTAGGCTTTCATCAACACAGTTGAGTGAATTATCAAATAAGTTGGTGTCACTTCATGGACATTTCCCAAGCGAATTTGTACGACAACCACGTTCATTGGTGGAGTTAGAGCGATGGAAGGCAACGGAATTCAGAAGCTTTTTATTGTATTCTGGTCCAGTTGTATTGAAAGGAATAGTTGATCCAAGGTTATATAAACATTTTTTATCCTTGTCAATTGCCATAAGGCTGTTGTGTGAAGAATGTGATAAAGAAAGATCTTCTAAACTGACTTTTGTTCAGGAACTCTTGAGATATTTCGTTGGTAATTCTGATGAGCACTATGGTAAAACATTTTGCGTATATAATGTTCACAGTGTTATACATATTGCTGACGATGTGGATTATTTTGGCTTGCCTTTGGATTCAATATCAGCCTTTCAATTTGAAAATTACTTACAAAAATTAAAAAGGTTTGTTCGGAGTAGAAATAATCCTGTGGCACAGCTGTCAAAAAGGTTGGCTGAAATGGATAGTGTACCAAAGAAAAATATTGAAATCACAAAGATTGGGGTTTCTGTAAAGGACAGTTGTTTTTTACTACCGAATGGGATTGTCTTTGTAATTGACAAAAGAAGTGATGGTAGTTTAGCATGTCATTTCTACAGTAAATCAGTGTTGGAAAGTTTTTTTGAATCCTTTGTTGACTCCTGTGATATGAACATTTTCTTTCTTAAGAAAAGTCAAAAACCAACTTCTAAATGCGTAAAGAAACCAAATGATCTCTTAAGGAAATGTTGTTGTTTTCCTCATAAGAATGGATATGTTGTTATATCATTATTGAGTAATGCAAAATGGCTTTAAATTTGCAAAGTGTAACTGTGAATGGTAAGGGAATGTTATAGAGCATTATATAAATTTTACTAAATTTGTGAATTTGTTACACATTGAAAATATCATAATGGCGAGAATAAATGTTTGCTTACTTTTAAATTTTTGAAATGGTAAAATTAAGTGTACTTATAATTATGTATAATGCATTGTGACAACTTGGGCTTCATTATGAAATAGAATTGTAACAAATTATGAAACTGTCGTAATTTCTTTTCTTAGGTATTGGTCATGTCAAGTGATTTTAGAGAAAGGCCGGGAAACAAGAACGTTAGTTCCCTGTCCGTGGGTTGACTATGTCAATAAATGTGTCTATTGGCCAAGAAGTGGTAAAGCTGTTGGTGACCTCATTGCTGCTTGGGCATCACCAGAAAGAGATTGGAGACAATTTAAAATCGTGGAAACTATATTGGAGGCTGGTACTAGGGACGAAGCAACACAGATGATGAACATGCCTACAACAACTGAAGAATCTGAAGAAGATGATTATGAAGAAGTGGGTAAGTGTTCGTTCCTATCTAATGCCTATTTTGTATTTATATTTTTAAAAACATTCTGTACTGATGGAGACTCTTTATTTTAGCGTGTTCAAGAAATGACATGTTATGGTCTTGGTTTGATAATAATTTCCTATTTCATTTCAGCAACAGTTAATATAGCAAGTGGTCATGTTAAAAGCCCTGTTTTTAAAAAGAGGTGTTTAAATGATATTACACCCCACTACAGTGCTGATGCATCATATGACAGAAACAAATCAACACAACATTTTCAAAGGATTCTTGATCTGTCCGATACTGATGTGTATACTTCAAATCAGTCCACTCCTGCATTATCCCGTAGTGTCATCAAGCATAGCGATGGTGGTACAAAATTTAAAGAGATGTCAAACAAACGTGAGTTACTATCTTTGATTGGCAGTTGCACTTGTTGCACAATTTTTCTTGTTTGTGAATGTAATCTTACCACTTTCATTAAATTTAGAATTTCAATATTCGATATTGATGGAATTAAAAGCCATCAAGGACAATCAAATGACGATTTTGGAACGTCTCAATACATTAGAGTCCAGGGATGAGCAGCCGAGTTCATCAATAGATGAACTTCACCAGATGACAAAAATGGAAGAATTTGAAGAAGAAGAAGCACGGTTGCAGGATAAAGCCTATATGAGATGCAAGGTATTTTATTAATACTCATTCGCTCCAAGAGTGGCAGGGAGTTTCATTATCAAGATGAAAGTACATATTTGTATGACTGCCTTTATTTCATTGATCCAATGATAATTGAAATATAATCGTAATGTTTTTTTGTATCATTTTAGAAGTTGCAGTTGAAAGGAATTGGTGGCAAAAATGCAAGAACATGTGTCAAAAACATCCTTGACACAATTATGAGTCGCCAGCTTCAAAGTCTTTTCAGCAAGGATGGGCTAAAGAATAAAAAAGCATTCATAAAGACTAAACACTACTCATGTATTCTAGGTACAGACAGTGTATTTCTTTTCGTAAACCAAAGTAATGCTTCTAATAAATAATTAATAATTTATCTTATTTTATATTATTTAGGAGCGGTTGCTGATCCATCCAAAGACGGTTTTTCAAAAAGTGGGATTGATTTTTTAATCAGCGATTTGTTGAAGCGTGCTGTACGAAACAACACAAGAAACGATAACGCGGACGTGGATGATAATATCTTTACAGCAATTCAAGAATGAACTTTCATATGGTTGTTGAATATAACTAATTACTATAACTATAACTAACTCCTTATAAAAGTATTGTAGTATTATACGTTAGTTTACTGATGTAAATATACTGTATATAAGTTTATTATACCTATTATTTGATTTTATTTATGATATGTATATATGATATTGCGCAACATAATAGTTGAAAGATGGTTTTATAGATTAATTTTTGTTTTTAATATTAACCATTTCTGACTGCTTCATGATCGCTTAATAGAACTTTGTGCAATTAAAGAATAGACGTCCAGACAATCTCCAATGCTCGTCCTTTCAATGTCCTTGCGATTAAATGAAACCCCACATTATCCGTACGTATGAAGTCCATTTGAAGTCCACGCGGTCATCACAAATTTAATAATGGACGTCCAGGCATCGTCCGTTGGACGTCCATTCAAGTCCATAAGAAGTCTACATGAAGTCCACACGGGACGTCCATTTCAAGTCCACGCGGGACGGACGTCTTGTATTTCATTTGGTACGTCCATCGGACGTTCCATGGTCGTCCATGTGGGACGTCCGTTCGTCCGGTTTGGACGTTTATGGGACGTCTAACGGACGTCCCTATGCCCACTGGGGAATGTAATTAAATGAATTAGAAGTTATTACTATTTACGCCACAGATTTTCCCTTCAAAACTTAATGTGACAAAGTTTTCATTACTTAAATACTTTTTGAAGATGCTTTAGGGAATATAACTATGAATAAAAAACTTTTTGAAAAAATCTCTAAATGATGCAAGACAGTACAGTTTATTTGAAATAACAAATATTACTTCTTTCACAGCTACAAGATAAACTGTAAAACACAAAGAACATCATACCACATTATGCATATTGTTTTAAACCGTGAACAAACATTCACCTTTTAAAGCACAGATTATTCTTAACGCGATAATCTTTTAATTAGTTAATTGCTTCTTGAAGATGCTTTAGGGAGTGCAACTTCGAATGGAAATCTTTTTAAAAAAATCTCTAAATTGATGCAAGACTAAAGTTTTATATGAAACAACTAAGTTTAATAGTTATCGTAGCTAAAAGGTAAAATTTAAAATACTGCAAACATCATTCCGCATTATGCATATGGTTTTAAAGCGTGAACTAACACTCATTTCTTTCTGAAAAGGCTCCAGAAAGTCTTACAGTCATCCGCAGGAATACTTCTGCCCGGTAGGGCATCTTGTTTTGTTTTTTTTTCACTGTCCAAACCTAGACCAATTTTTGTCGATGGGAAATAGCCACTCAAATCATTAATGTTCCCAACTTACATTCTTTTTATGATTTAACAGTCTAAACTCACACTATATTCATTGTATACAAGTACTTTGCTTGAAAAGAATCTAAAAGTGTAAAATATAAGCTCTAGTGAAAGGAATAACTAACATATGGCTAAATCGCAGATGCCAGGTAGAAATGTTGTTTCATGTGAGTCTTATGCAACGTTCTTAAATTTTCCGTAGTTGTTTTAAAAATGGAAGCGAAGAAGCATGCGTAGATCTGTGAAAGTTTCTTTATTGAATATATGGATATAGAAGAGGTTGTAGTACAGCTGTAAAACTTAAAAGAATCAAGAACATTTATGATCCAAGCTGATAATCTACGTGAAACTAATATTCTTAGTAGTCATTCTTGACAAATAAGCAGTTCTTGATGCTTCAAAACAGATATGAACGACTACCAATAGGGTATGTTTATATCGATTTAATGCGTAAGGTTTCTATTAGTCTTTCTAAATGTAATACAATTTTTTAATTCATGTTCCTAGATAAGCTACCCTGTTTTTATAAAGCTCTGCAATCTTGAAGCACAGCTTATCTTCCTCATCAGTTTATACCCATTTTATTAATCAATAGATGAACACTTTTTTAATTGACTAGTCAAATTTAAAATATTGTATGATTTTAAAATTTGTATACTATCAAGCTGACGATAAAAAGGAAACACAGATATTTTTATTATTTCGCAAGGCCAAGTAAAAGTTTTTATTATGAAGTTCAGGTACAAACAACATAAAGATTTTCATACTGTATAGTTTTAAAAGTAGTATTTTGAAACGTCCACGGAAGAGTGTTCTCTAATGGATTTTTAAACTGACGGTGTTCCTTTTTAAGCTTGATCTCTGGCAAAATTTTTCAAAGTCTCTTAACGTTTATGATGCTCTCGGGAATGTAATTAAATGAATTAGAAGTTATTACTATTTACGCCACAGATTTTCCCTTCAAAACTTAATGTGACAAAGTTTTCATCACTTAAATACTTTTTGAAGATGCTTTAGGGAATATAACTATGAATAAAAAAGTTTTTGAAAAAATCTCTAAATGATGAAAACAGTGCAGTTTCTAGAAATAACAAATATTACTTCTTTCACATTCACCTTTTAAAGCACAGATTATTCTTAACACGATAATCTTTTAATTAGTTAATTGCTTCTTGAAGATACTTTAGGGAGTACAACTTCGAATGGAAATCTTTTTAAAAAAATCTCGAAATTGATGCAAGACTGAAATTTTATATGAAACAACAGAGTTTAATAGTTATCGTAGCTAAAAGGTAAAATGTAAAATACTGCAAACATCATTCCGCATTATGCATATGGTTTTAAAGCGTGAACTAACACTCATTTCTTTCTGAAAAGGCTCCAGAAAGTCTTACAGTCATCCGCAGGAATACTTCTGCCCGGTAGGGCATCTTGTTTTTTTGTATTCCTGCGTAAGCAAGGAATACTTTGAAACCGTTCGTGTTTTTTTTGTTTTTTTTTTTTTCCTTTTTTTTTCACTGTCCAAACCTAGACCAATTTTTGTCGATGGGAAATAGCCACTCAAATCATTAATGTTCCCAACTTACATTCTTTTTATGATTTAACAGTCTAAACTCACACTATATTCATTGTATACAAGTACTTTGCTTGAAAAGACTCTAAAAGTGTAAAATGTAAGCTCTAGTGAAAGGAATAATTAACACATGGCTAAATCGCAGATGCCAAGGTAGAAATGTTGTTTCATGTGAGTCTTATGCAACGTTCTTACGTTTTCCGTAGTTGCTTTAAAAATGGAAGCGAAGAAGCATGCGTAGATCTGTGAAAGTTTCTTTGTTGAATATATGGATATAGAAGAGGTTGTAGTACGGCTGTAAAACTTTAAAGAATCAAGAACATTTATGATCCAGACTGATAATCTACGTGAAACTAATATTCTTAGTAGTTATTCGTGATAAATAAGCAGTTTTTGATGCTTCAAATCAGATATGAACGACTACAATAACGGTATGTTTATATCGATTTAATGCTTAAGGTTTCAATTAGTCTTTCTAAATATAATACAATTTTTTAATTCATGTTCCTAGATAAGCTACCCTGTTTTTATAAAGCTCTGGAATCATGAAGCACAGCTCATCTTCCTCATCAACTTCTACCTGTTTTATTTATCATTTGATGACCACTTTTTTAATTGACTAGTCGAATTTAAAATATTGTATGATTCTAAAATTTGTATACTATCAAGCTGACGATAAAAAGGAAACACAGATATTTTTATTATTTCGCATGGCCAAGTAAAAGTTTTTATTATGAAGTTCAGGTACAAACAACATAAAGATTTTCATACTGTATAGTTTTAAAAGTAGTATTTTGAAACGTCCACGGAAGAGTGTTCTCTAATGGATTTTTAAACTGACGGTGTTCCATTTTAAGCTTGATCTCCGGCAAAATTTTTCAAAGTCTCTTAACGTTTATGATGCTCTCGGGAATGTAATTAAATGAATTAGAAGTTATTACTATTTACGCCACAGATTTTCCCTTCAAAACTTAATGTGACAAAGTTTTCATTACTTAAATACTTTTTGAAGATGCTTTAGGGAATATAACTATGAATAAAAAACTTTTTGAAAAAATCTGTAAATGATGCAAAACAGTGCAGTTTATATGAAATAACAAATAGTACTTCTTTCACAGCTACAAGATAAACTGTAAAACACAAAGAACATTATACCACATTATGCATATTGTTTTAAACCGTGAACAAACAGTCACCTTTTAAAACACAGATTATTCTAAACGTGATAATCTTTTAATTAGTAAATTGCTTCTTGAAGATGCTTTATGGAGTGCAACTTCGAATGGAAATCTTTTTAAAAAAATCTCTAAATTGATGCAAGACTGAAGTTTTATATGAAACAACAAAGTTTAATAGTTATCGTAGCTAAAAGGTAAAATGTAAAATACTGCAAACATCATTCCGCATTATGCATATGGTTTTAAAGCGTGAACTAACACTCATTTCTTTCTGAAAAGGCTCCAGAAAGTCTTACAGTCATCCGCAGGAATACTTCTGCCCGGTAGGGCATCTTGTTTTTTTTTTTTTTTTCTTTTTTTTTCACTGTCCAAACCTAGACCAATTTTTGTCGATGAGAAATAGCCACTCAAATCATTAATGTTCCCAACTCACATTCTTTTTATGATTTAACAGTCTAAACTCACACTATATTCATTGTATACAAGTACTTTGCTTGAAAAGACTCTAAAAGTGTAAAATATAAGCTCTAGTGAAAGGAATAACTAACATATGGCTAAATCGCAGATGCCAAGGTAGAAATGTTGTTTCATGTGAGTCTTATGCAACGTTCTTACGTTTTCCGTAGTTGTTTTAAAAATGGAAGCGAAGAAGCTTGCGTAAATCTGTGAAAGTTTCTTTGTTGAATATATGGATATAGAAGAGGTTGTAGTACGGCTGTAAAACTTAAAAGAATCAAGAACATTTATGATCCAAACTGATAATCTACGTGAAATTAATATTCTTAGTAGTCATTCTTGATAAATAAGCAGTTCTTGATGCTTCAAAACAGATATGAACGACTACCAATAGGGTATGTTTATATCGATTTAATGCGTAAGGTTTCTATTAGTCTTTCTAAATATAATACAATTTTTTAATTCATGTTCCTAGATAAGCTACCCTGTTTTTTA